>OZ010788.1:68856381-69457095 GCA_963932465.1 Maratus speciosus | reverse complement strand
TGATCCTTGTACGCCTTTTTTAAATTTAAGAATTTAATTTTTTTACTCCCAAGTCTGAAAATTCTTCTTGAAGAGCTATTTTTTGTGAGAGCTCTTTTAGCTGTTGCTCTTTTACCCTTATTTTTATTAGAGAGAAAATCACATTTTCTCTAATTTACCAAATTTGTATATTTTTTAACTTTTACTGATTATATACCCCCTTACAAAGTAGATTCTGCTAGCAGTTTAAAAAATTCTAAATATTTTGTGAAATACCTTTGCCTTTTATATGCAATGTATTTTTTTTTTTTTTTTTTTTTTTTTTTTTTTTTTTTTTAATCCTTGTACGACTTTTTTTTTTTTAATCCTTGTACGACTTTTTTTTTTTTTTTTTTTTTTTTTTTTTTTTTTAGAATTTAAATTTCTTGCACTTCTAAATTTAAGAAATCTTCCTGATGAATGTGAGAGTTCTTTCAACTGTTACAATTCAGGGCTTGTTTTTAGTTGGCAGAAAAGTACTTTTCATTAGTTCTTTTTTCTGTACTTAAAAAAAGTTAGGTGCGTTTATTTTAAAGATTTAAATTAATTACTCGCTTTTTACTTTGTTTTAGAAAGATTTTCTATTCATATACATTGGTTCTGCAGGTAGTTTTAAAATATTTAACTGCATTGCTTAATATATTTGCTTTTTATTTTATTGATTTTTCAGATTTTAAATTTATTTGAGGTTTTGTGCGTATGTTGTTTTACCTGTAATCAGCAGAATTTGTTTTTGAATAATTATTTAATTTCTATTGAGAAGCTTTGTAAGATTCCTTTTTGAAATTCGCGTTGGTTTTTTACTGGGGGATTTTAATTCGTCGTATAATACATTCCCTGCATGAAAAACCTAGTATTTTATTTTTTTTTCTTTTTCTTTTACTGTTTTATATTTCTGGTAAAGGAAGAAAAGTGTTTCTTGTCGATTCCTTTTCCTCCCCTTAAAATAATGTAAATGAATATTTTAGACAAAATTATTTGAGGAATTTAGATAATTTAACCCATTTCTCCTCCCCCCCCCCCCCTCTAACTTCAGGTTTTACTGATCACATATCTCACGAAAAATTAGATTACGGTTAATAATTTTTAAATTTTTAACTGTTTTGCTTACCACATTTGTTTTTTATCCCATTGTTTTTATGTTAACATTGACATTTATTTTGCACTTTGTATGCCTTTTTTTATTTTAAGATTTTAAATTTATTTTAGATTGTCTGTGCTATTTTTAACTCTTAAATGTGATTTCTTTGAAGAATTTTCATTCTTGCGAGTTTTGTTCATTTAAATATGAAACTCGCGCTCATTTTTAATAGAAAAAAAAAATGCTAATTTCTTGTTTCAGTATAATAATCGTGTTTTTAACGTTTTCGTGGTAAAGGCTTTAATAATCATATTCCTTGTGGTAAAGTAAGTTTTGCTGCTAATATTTAAATTTTTAAACTTTTTAATTTAACAAATTTGTTATTTTATACAGCATATTTCCTTTGTTTTTCAAAATTGTTTTGTAAATTTTTGCACTTAAATTTTAATATTTTAAATTAAGTACCAGTTTTATATGATTTTTTAACGTGTAATAATGCCAAAATGATTTATATAAGATTTAGTTGTTGTAGAAGTCTCAGTTCTTTTAAAATTAAAAACGTGCGTGTATTTAAATTGCTGAAAAAAAAAAACCCGATTTGTTCATTACTTGGGTCAAAAAATTTCTCGTCCTTTTCTCTTTTTAGTTAATTTATTATTTTATATTTCTGGTATCAAATTAACTCACTTTGTTACAACTGGATGTTAGAACTCAGGTTTATTTTTTTATCATAAAAAAAAAAATACTTTTTAATTCGTTCTTTTTTAATTAAAACAGTAAATTTTAGATTTTTCAGAATTTTATATAATTTTTACCAATTTCTTATCAGTAAACTTTTACTAATTTTTATTCCCCAGGACAAAAATATTTTATTGGTACTTTTTACGTCGCTTAAATCTTTCTTACTACTTACGTTTTTCTATGTGATATTTTCTGATATTTTTTGTACGTTTTAAAAAATATATGTTTTGCACTTTTGTTAAAAAAATATTTTCATTCGGCTTAAAGTTTTATACGTATATTTATTTTGTTTGCGCTTTTTAAAAATCTTTAAGGTATTTTGATTCTTTTTAGAGTCTTATAGATTGTTTGATGTTTTGCTCAGTTCATTAGAAATTAAAATTCATTTTAAGATTCGGTGGATATTTTTGCTTTTTTTACACTTTCTTAAAGTTTCAATATTTTTGGTTTATATAAATTTTAATATTTTTTTCCTATGCTTTAAGGTAGCTCTTTGCTGTTTTGGATTTTTGCAGATATTTTTATTCTTGTTCAGTTTTATTAATATTTAAATTAATTTTTTTCAAGCATTTGGCTTTTGAAATGTGTTTGTTAAATTTTAAGATATTCGATTCATCTTAAGATGTATGTTTATGGACCATCATTTTCTTTTAAAATACTTTTTGATAACTGACTTGAATATCTTTGAGAAGATTATTTTAACCGAATTAATATTATTATTTACTTCCAGAATGTAAATTTGTGACAGTCAACCAATTGTAGTATGTAATTTCATCATTAATTTTGAAGTTAATTATCTGAAGGTCCCAGCACCTAAGTCAGTGGTATGATCAGAAAAATATTTGACAGAAAACCCATTGTCGTAAACCATTTCGTAAACCAACGTCGATGACCATTTTTGTAAAGTTATTTATTTTTAAATAGTTACTAACCCGCTTTTCTAAATAATGTAATAGTTTTTAAAGGTAATTATCTCAAGGCAAGACCATCTAATTCAATGGTACAAAGCCAAAAAAAATGCGACAGATAGTCTATTCAGATCTGTAATTCAATTATTTAATTTAATGCAATTCTTAGAGATGTCCAACAACCCCCAACATGCACATAAAAAATAATAATAATAAAAAAAAAAACACCACGAGCCCACTATTTTATGTGCTGGTTAATGATGTCTACTTTAATATTTTTAATACTCGGTTTTTTATACTCAGCATTAAAAATATTAAAAGTAGTGATTATTAATCGCTATATGGAAAATAGTATGAGTTTTAATTAAAATTTTATTTTTGCTATTGTTCAAAATATGTAGAATTTAGGCTGTAGGTTCTAACTATGTGGTCAGCGTGATAGACAATTTATGTTAATTGGATAACCTGCTATCACCCAATAACGATTTTTAGTCTAAAACACTTCGAATGCGGACTTTATTGAATTATAATCTTTTATATTTTTATTAAAAATGCATTGGATGCTATATTTATAAAGCAAGTATCAATCTGTTAACAAAAACTTTTTTTGTTCTAGCTAATCAATCATCATGAAAACAGTCATCTTATGTGGTGAGTTTATGGACTTTTTTATTTTAATTTTGACGCATTCTCTAAAAATTCCATCAAAAATATGTTTCTTACATATGTTTATTATTTAAAAAGATAAAGTTTAAACTTTTATCTGAAACAGCTCGACAAAGTGAATCGCAGGTAAAAGAATTTCAAACCTGGGTGGAACCAACGAATTTGCTGTTTACTCTGTCAAGCTGTTTCAGATAACAAATCAGATGTCATTGTCAAAAGGTTGTCTGGATCAATTGTGTCCGCCGGATTTGTTCAGGATACCTTAGTTGGTAGGAGTTGGCAACTTAAGCCAAGGTCCAGGGTTCAAATTCCGACCTTGACACCTTTTCTTTCAGATAGAAAAATTACAACTTGCATTGTTTTTTACTAATCACTGTGGTTCTATTAAAATAATAAAGTGCAGGAAGAGTAGTTTTTGTGTAAAATAAGAATTTGTATTTATAAAACCAAATGACACATGTTAAACTGAAAGTACTACTGATCAATGAACGAGTAGTTTTTAAAGTTAAGTTGTGATTGAATAGTTCCTATAGCCCATTTAAGCGAGTTTCTATTAATTTATGCCGATTTAGCTATTTTCTTTCGCATTAAAGTTAATATTTTACCAACCACATGAATAACGAATTTCGTCCGGAGTAGTAGAGTTACACAGGTGTCGGATTATCGCGGTTCAATTGTATAGCGAAAATATTTAACCATCATTGAAAAGTTCCTTCAATCAATTCATTCAACTCTAATTCCAAGTTTATTATTTTATCAGTAGATACATTTCATAAATAAAACTTGATATCTATATAAAATAAATATTTTCCCGCATAGTATGACAATTTTGAGAAACACATACTATCTAATTCCTTAACAATACCTATCTATTCAACCTTATGCAATGTCTTATTGTTAATACCAACAAGGTAAATCTTTGCTTCTGAACTTAGACTTCCAAGGACTAAAAAATTTATATTCATATTCATAATTATGAAATTCATTTATTTATAAATGAAAAAATCAGACAAGAATTTAATTTTTTGATGGTTACTAGAAAAGCATGAAAAATAAGAAAAAATAATTACAACATTTATTGTAAAAAAAAAAAAAAAAAGTCTTTTAAAAATAATTAAATGTAGAAGAATAATATCTGCATTTAATTTAGTTTTGAAAACAAAGAAAACAACTCTTATTTTGTTTGGTAATTTTATCACATCTGACTTCACAGCATCTATGTATTTGGCTTATTTAGAGTCAAAAAAGGAATTATTTTTTGTCTAATCATTATAAGTAGTATTTATTTATAAGATTCTGAATTAAAAATTCAATTTTTTCATCAGTGAAATAACATTAACATTCTTCTCAAATCATTCAAAGAATGTTTGATCAAGATAAAGACAACTTTTTTTTATTTTTTATTTAGAAATTTTTTTCTAAGAGTGTATTCGGTAATTTTTACATATAATTCTAAATATTCATTTTAAATGCAAATTTGAACGTAAAATGTTTTAGAAACTCAAAGCAAATAGATTTATTACGAATAGCTAAAATTAGAATTAACAATAGCAAAATTAGAATTAACAATAGCAAAATTAACATTACTTTCAAAAATTCAATAAAAGTTTAATCAAGAAGAACAATTTTTTTTCTAACATTTAGAATAATGTTAAGAAATATTCGGTGACACATACATTTATAAAATACATTCATTTTTAAGGCAAATTTGAATGTTGAATTTATTAGCAAACTAAATGCGAATAGATTTATTAAGGAGACAGTTAACCTTTTCAACAATTTTGTTTATTTTTAAAAATATGGTTCAAATGGTGAACTCACTGTATTTCAATGTTCAACTAAAAGTGCACAAATAATTTTTTTAAGCATATTTAATTAAAATTTTTAAAAAGTTTAAAAAAATTTGAAATTTTTAAAATCCCTACTACTTTTTTTAAAAATTGATATCTTTGCTCAATTTTTTAAAAAAGATTTTCAAATGTGTATTACGGAAGATTGCGCAGGGATTTTAGATACATCTAATATTACATTTAATATAATTTTTTTACTGATACAGCTAGTTTAAAACTATGAAATCTAACACATCTTTATATACTTTTATTTTTTTTTCAAATAACAAAAAAGTTGGAGGCTAATTCCATGCTCAGATTTATCACATATATAATAAAAAACACGTAAAAGAGTTTAAATATCTACCTCAAATACAAAAAAAAAAAAAAAAAAAAAAAAAAAAAAAAAAAAACCCTTAGCATTTCTAAAACATGAAAGTGAATAAAATATGGAGAAAAAGTTATTTAAAGTTTTAATTTGTGTGAATAATTGCGCTGGGTGCATTAACAAAATTTACAATAATTCGCGATATAATTGCCGTATTAATAAAACTAAGGTGTCAAAATATTCACAATTAAACAGACTATCATTTAATATTAAAAAAGAAAAATCTTTTTTTGACCAATTTTAAGGTAAATTGTCCCCTTAACAATAGCTGGGACATTCTCACAGTCTTTTGACTTTCGGGAATAAAAATCTGGTGAAATTAAACTTGCTAAAATAACATTTTAATCTGGTGGACGAATGCCTTAATGATTCAAAACAAAGAAAAATGGTCACCAGCGAAACATTTTTTATTTAACTGAGGTTTAAGTTAAACTCGCGAGTTTAATTTTCCTTACCATTTTACCACTATAACTTTCTATTTTCTTGTAAATTTTTGCTTATAATGAATTTGCATAGTACCCACAGGACATTCAAATAAGAAATAATAACAATGTAGTATTTTTAGTAAAAAATTTTGGTGTAACATTGTCTTAAAGGGGTGTTAAAGAAGGGACGGAAGGGAAAAATAGGGGATGGTATAGTAAAAAAAGGGACGGCAATGGAAAAAAAAAGGAACGGTAAGGATGGGACGGTAAGGAAAATTACCACTATTTTTAGGCAAATCATGCTAAGACTAAGTGATAGCCACAATGTTTATTGATTTTTAGAAACAGATATTAGCATTGGATTAAACTAAAGAAAAAAAATAATTTACCTCGTAAAGTGCAGAGATAAACCTTGGGGACGGTAAGACTACCAATAAAGCCACGATGCTTGAAATTGATATTTAAATGCTGATTTAAATTCTGCAGTAAATTTCTTGTCAAAGAATTTTAGACTTTCTTTCTCTAGCATACTTCTGCATGAGAAAAAACTTGAAAACAATTCTGTGGCTGCATCTGAAGTGATTTTCTGTATAAGTTTAGCAAGAGGGATGGTAAGGAATCTAAAACCCAGGGACAGAGGTAAAAAAAATAATACCAACCGTAAAAATGTGTGCAGGCAAATTTTTTGCTACATATCTATATAAAACAATTGTCCCAGTTTCGGAAAAAAATACATCGAATTACTTTAATTGAAACAATTTTATACAGACATCTCCAAACTTAAAAATCACCATCAGGGACACGGACGGTATAGGAGCTTTCCTGGTATTTTGACCCCCAACATCGTCCAAAACTTGTTTATCACGTTAATATTGTTATGCAATCATGCAATGGGATGTTCTCCGGTATCTGAAATAAAAAAAATACCCACAAGAATATGTATTAAAATAAAAATTATTATTCAGGGACTTAAAAGTCAGAAGATTGTGAGAATGCTCCAGCTATTTTATATAATCGTTTCTCTTTTAGGTATCATATAACCTAAAATGAATAAAAAATGCTAATCTTTGATCTTAAACGCTGTAGAAAAAGCCTTAATGTACATTAAATTTTCGTGAAAAGTTAGGAGGTGCAATAATTAATTGTAAACTAAATCAAGTAATTCATATAATTTACTTGGGTTCTAGTACAAAAATTCCGTTATCTCTTTTAATATGAAAAGTTTAGGAAAGCTCGAGAATTTTTGTTAAGTTATTTTTTACATGTCACTTTTGTAGTCAATTTTTTGTATCTTATGATGATCATTGATCACGTATAATGATCATTGATCACGTTCGTTCATGCTTTAAGATATTCTATGCATAGGGAACATTATTGTGTTTTAATCTTTGCATCTGTATTACAAAAGAAATTGAACACTACTGCATATGATACATCATATATGTATGTGTTAACAATGTGATACTTCTTATGAATATAAATTAATACAGCCCACTATTAGGCTTGGATAATCACGACTCTTGGTTTGTTTTGTTTTGATATACTATAAATACCATCCATACCATTATACTGCTATTTTGATAATTAGGGATGACCATACAAACGCAAGCAATCTAATTTATTTTTAACACCAAGATTTCATGTAAATATGTTATAATGTAAATTGATAATTTTTCTTTCGTTTCAAAGTAATTTAAAAGTATATTTTGATTTGTGCAGTTTTTTAATGATTCTTTTCGATTTTCTTTTTCAGTTTTAATATTGGCTGCTGTTGCCTATGCTAAACCAAGGGTAAGTTACAGTACAGTTGTAGAATTTTAAAATGCACTAAAGCATATAAAAATGAGATGTGTACATAATGGGTCCAGCCTTAAACGAAAATAAACAATGGGACACCTACTACGATGAAAAACTGTCTAAAACAGAGCTTTTTTTTTTTTGTTTGTTTTTTTCTGTCTATCTTGCAATTCTGCCTTTGCAAGTTTCACTGTACTTAAATAATTTGACCATAATTAATGTAATATTAATACCATAATTAATACCTTAATTAATTTTATATTATTACCTCATTGATTCTATAACTTCAGCTGCTTTTTCTAAGTATTGTTTTAAACTATAACAACGCTAAAAATTTAACGCTAAAAATACTTTTGTAATCCAAATATGGATAAAGTTAAAAAATGCGCTGAAAAAGATGTTTCTTTTGGGAGACACAACTCATAAGACGCTGATCCTGCTCTGAACTCCGATAATTAAATTTCATTGAATGACAATTCTAAAATTATATTTACTCAAGCTGAACGTTATTTTCAGTAAAAACTTTGAAGTTTTTTGCATTAAAATTTCTGCTTCTGTTTTAGAAAGGAATATAAATATAGGAAAACATACTGTGGCTATTTCAGGATAAATTTATCCCATTTAAGCGTGACATAAGCCCATATTAGAAGTTGTCAGCATATTTAGTAAATTCTTTGTTTCAAATCGTTTCGAAAACATGTGTCCAGATGCATTTTACTTGTAATTATATAAAAAAGGGTTACATTGAAATAATAATAATAAAGAAAAAATAATAAGAAGAAGACATTGCATATTGTAAAATATCGCTTTTCTTATTCTTTGAATTCATTGACGGGTTGATTTTCAGATAAAAATGGTCAATAAGAATACTAGATTTTTTACGCTTGGGGGGGGGGGGGGATTTATGAGAGATTGTTTTGGCTGTTTACCACTGGAGAAACTATCTTCAGACTGTATATTATTTGCTAGGGTAGTATGCCTAAACTGGTCTTACATACCAACCGCACCTTACGTAGTTACGAGGGCAGTGCACTGCAAAAGAAGGCAAATGTTTCTTAATCTACCAAAATGTACTATAATTACGTATGAAAATATATAATAACCTCTTTAAAGTCACACAAGATTCCGAAAAACATTCCTTCATCTTTATAAACTTCAGAAATCTTTATAAATCTCATATTTTCGAAATTTAAAGATGAATTTATAAAAATTATTTTTTACTAGCTGCCCGTAATTTTCGGTAACGTATCCGTATAGCTTTTGCAGTGCATTAATCTGTTCTCTCTATCCGGAAAATCGGTTTTTCGGGTTTTATCAATTCTCAAGTAAACATTTTCAGCTGCATAACTGAATTTTACACGGAATTGTAACAAAAAAAGGTTAATGTTAAGGTTCAAGTTAATGCTGTTAATTTTGTATGTTTGTCATGCTTGCTGAACATGAAAATATTTACTTGAGAATTGGTAGTATTCGAAAAATCGATTTTCTGGGAAGAGAGAACTGATGCATTGTAAAAGCTACTATGAAACGTTTCCAAAGATTATAAATAGCGATTTCTTTCTCTCTCTCTCTCTTTTTTTTTTTTTTTTTTTTAAATTCTATTTTAAAGTTCAAAAAGAAATTATTTTCTTATGTTTATAAAGATAAAGGAATACTTTTCGGAAACTTGGGCGTCTCAGAAGAGGTTATTGCTCTCTTTTTCGTTCAAGATTACAGTACGTTTTCGTAGATTAAAGTATAATTGCCCTTTTTTACAGTGTGAAAAATAATACGATTTGATTTTCCTGTAGCAATTCACGAGCAATTACGGTTCAATATCTGAAAAATATTTAAAAGAGAACAGAGATGTTTGACTTTCCTTTATTAACACTTAACTCCTAATAATTAAAATGACAATTCAACTTGATTTCTCTAAAAAGAAATTTTTTCAAGTAATTAAATACATGGTTTAAAATGTTTTGTTACATTTAAAATTGTTAACTAATAACATGGGTCATTTACTTGTCACAGGCAAGGAGAGCAGCTTTTGATCTTCCCGATGGAGCCGATCTTCTGGTTGGAAGCGTAAGGACAAACTTTGCATGCCCACAGAATTCCGTAGGCTTCTTCGCTGATACTGAAAACGATTGCAAAATTTTCCACGTGTGCAACACAGTTGTTGAAGAAGATGGAACTGCAGCAACTCAACAATACAGTTTCCTCTGCGGAAATCAGACAGTAAGTGCTTTTTAAAATCTCAATGAAGAAAGTGCAAAAAAATGAAATGTTTTCTTTACTGCATATTTTTTTTAACCCGTTCGTCTCATTTGATGAGCTATGAAAATTAAAAAAAAAAAAATAAATAAAAAGAAAATAAAATTCGATTAGACTGACGCAAACGGGGGTAAAATTAATTATTCATTACAGTGTATTCTAAACCGTCCAATCTGTACATGATTAAAATTAGTAAAAATTGGATTGACAGAGTGCTATATTTTTTACAACTATTTTCAAACTCCAATTGTCACGGTAGATTTCTGTAGCAAATGTTAAGAAATCTACCACAAATATTATTGTTTGGAAATAGTGGTAGAGTATATAGGATTCTGTGTGATCCGTGAAGAATTTATTTTTGTCGTTTAGATAGCTATCTTCAACAATTTAAATTGAAAAGAAAATCTCCCTGTCTCTCACAGAAAAAAAAAATCTGATCTGAAATGGCTAAGTATTGTTTTTGCCAGCGTGTCAGTTCTAAAGTAATTTTGCAGGTGAATATAATTCTTTTTAAGAAATAAGTGAAAATGAAAATAGTACATAACATGCATAGAAAATAGCATAATAGAAAATGTTGACAAATGAAAAAGGAATAAAGAATCTACTATAAAATGTTTTAGCCATTTTATAAAAATATTGACAAAAGAAAAAATAAAATGCAGAAAGTTTGTTTTATCACTATGTACTTATCAATTTTTGTAATCTTTTCGGGTCATAATATTAATATAAAAAATGAAGTTTTGTCGAAAAAGAATAAATCTAATTTCTTATAAAGATTTATTTTATAGTTACTAACCAAATGTAGGAATTTAATTTAATCCTTTGTGACTCAACAACTCCTACTTGAAAAATATTTACGCAGATATTGGATTGCATCATTTTAAGCATGTAAAATAAATTAGAATATAAAAGTAAAAATTATTGACTAAAAGGGATTTTTTTCTACATCTGAAGCAAACAGAAAATTACACAATTCTCATAAATATTTTCAATTTTTAGAAACAAAATTGTAAAGTATAAAACCTTACCTTATTTGCAAAAAATTGATTTTTGAACGTCTCCAGCCTTTTAAATTTAACAAAATTTACGAAGTTTATTTTAGCAATAACGATGCGAAACTGTGTAAATGGTAAATAAAACGTTGGCATGAAAAATTAATTCAGTATCGCCCTCTGTTGAAATTTCTATGAACAATTTATATTAACTCCCTTGTTGGGAGATAGCAGCAATAAATAAAAACCTCTTTTAAAGCCCACTGTATAAGTATGGGTATGTTACAGATATGCAAAGCGTTGATACAAAGGGTTAACGATTCAAAGAACGTTAGCTCTAACTCTACACTTTTAACAGTTGTAAACGTAGGTTCCTTCATATTATGCTTTTACCGTGTTATTATTCTATGTCTTTACAATGCTTATAACTATTTTATTTCATTGTCATTTCTGCCTCGACTACAGGCTTATATTTAACCCTTCACTGCACGATTTTTTCTATTTGTACGAAAAAAATTATTTGAATTCTATATATCGTTCTAATAATAGGAAAAATAGTAAAAAAAAATAATTTCAAATTTTCAGCTAAAATTTGATATTTTATGGCGCGCACCCTATGTGCACAATTAAGATTTTAAAATTTTGCATTGCTATATTTTACAACTAAATGAGCTTAAATTAATTGATTTTTTCTGCTTAACACTCTGCAACTTTGTTTATATTAATATTTTTAAGTATTCAGTAAAACTAATGAAAGTAAATTTTACCTTAATAGCTTGATTGAATTTTTTTTTTGTTTCCGAAGAACAAATTCTAATTTTTAGACAAATGCAGCCATCTGACATGGAGATAATAAGTATTATTCCATTCTTTGGACTTTTCTTAATCAGGGATAGAGATCATATTGGCCAAATTCATGGCACATAATAAGAATTACGGTGTTTTTAGGTATGTGCCAGATGTGGCACGTCGTGCAGTGAAGGGTTAAATTAAGAAGTTATTTTTTAGACTGACAAAACGAAATACCATAAACCAAATGTAAGTAATACCTTGATTACACGTGGTAATAGTTTCATAATTCATTGCATTATCAATATTGTTTGACTTTCATTTTTGAAAATCACTAAGAAATTCACTACTCCTAGAGTGCCTACAACCTAGCTAGAGAGTTCTGTAGCTTTAAATCTTTTATAACATTGACTGATGAGAAAAAGTACTGGATCAATATTTTCATTTTAAAATGATTTTACCTGGTTAATTTGATAGTTGTACTATTATCTTCTGAAATTTTACCCATTTCTGCAGAAAGATTTCTTTATTAAATCAATTATTTCGATTTTATATTTATTCTGGGTAGCAATGAAATAGGATTTTGCTATTTGTTCGGAATATTTATCGTTACGATTAATACTTCTTTTCTTCTGTTTTTTCTTTCCCGACTGTTTAAAAATTCCCGGATACAGTCAAATTTATTGATATGCAGTCGAGACTGACTAGAGT
The DNA here is from genome assembly GCA_963932465.1 of Maratus speciosus. Classification (NCBI taxonomy): domain Eukaryota; kingdom Metazoa; phylum Arthropoda; class Arachnida; order Araneae; family Salticidae; genus Maratus; species Maratus speciosus. The sequence continues at coordinate 69,444,497 of OZ010788.1, read as the reverse complement.
GTGATCATTTATAGAAATGATAAGCACAATTAAAAAAGATCGTTTTAAGAAATTTATTAAAATGAAATTACGTTCTGATCTGAATCAGTTTTCTAACATATGTTCCACCGATTGCTAAATTTTCCTTCTTTCAAACAGCCTAGGCTCTTTGCAACGTTCCTGATTTCTCAATTAGCCTACGACATATACAATGGTACATAACGAAGCCGAATGCAACGAGAATGCCTTTATATCCATTTTTAGGTCTTTGTAACTGTTTTTTTTTTTTTTTACAACATGCAATAATTTATATGGAATTTAAAAATGTTTGGTTTATCTGTTACTTCGATATAAATGAGATCGTATTATCTGAGTTTTACTGTACTATAAATTAATAATATCAAAATGATGATTACGGCGATATAGCGCAGAAGTTAAAACACAAACCCAGAATTTTAATATTATAACATTTTAAAAATACTTCAAATTTAAATCTTTCACAAATTTAAAATTTTTAAGCTTTATATATTTTTTTAATCTAACGAATTTATCAACGTCGTAAATTTGTTATAATAGTTTGTTATAATAGTAGTTTGTTATAATAATGTTTGTTATAATACTAAATTTGTTGTAATAATTTTATAAATCGAAAACTGAATTTTAGTTTCAGAATTTTAGAAAAATTAAAAGACACTTGGATAATTCAACTCACAATTAAAAGAGGTTATTTTCAGAATCTTATTAAAATGAAATTACATTATTATCTGAATCCGTTTTCTAACATATGTTCCATCGATTGCTAAATTTTCTTTCTTTGAAAAGAGCCTATGCTGTTTACAAAGTTCCTGATCCCTCGATTAGCCTACGACTTATACAATGGTTAATAATGAAGCTGAATATCTTATTCTTATTTTATTTAAAATTATTCATTGTAAAACAGTTGAATACGAAGCTCACATTAACCCACACATAAATTATTCATTTCAAGAAATTTTTTTTAGCATCGATAGAAACTATATTAATACTTGGAAGTATTTCCAGAGAGAAGCTTTTTAGAGCTTTAAGCTTTCAGAGCTTCTCAGAGAGTGCTTTTTAAGTTTGTTTTTCATTTGAAAAACATGTCATTTCCATTTTATTTCTAAAAACACGACTTTTGTGGTGCGTAATAAAATTCAATATATTTCTAAAACACAATTCTCATATATGCATATGTGAAAAAAGATAAAACAAATTCCATTCGGAACTGAAGATACCTCAGAAAGAGTTGAAAAAAAAAAATCCCTGCCGGCCCGGCCTACAGGCGGAGGTAGATTTCGAAGTTAAGTATATTACTTGCTCCAACAAAAACTAAATCATGATTAGATATAAATCCACTTTAACAGTTTTATATGGCCGCTTTTGACGAGTTTTTATTTCATTTTTATATAATAGCTGGTTTTATCAGAATCGTGTTAAGGCGGTATTAAAAAAAATACTTTTCCATGCTCAACAACTCGAAAATTTCTGGTCCATTTTCAGATTCATTTTTAATAGAAAAATATCAAACATGCTGATGAGATTTTTGGAGAGCGACCTGTGTTTTTATTTTTCGTTCAATTAATTAAAACTTAATTTATAAACAATTATTTTCTCAGTAGGTCAATATTTTTCGTTTCTAACACAATCGCTTCGGGAAATTCTGTTCAAAATGCCCACTTTGACATAATTTTTTGAAATACATTCTACCTCTATCAAAAAGTCGATAATTACTGTACATTATATAGTTTCTGAATAAGAGAATCTACCAATTGGATGCGTCTGAGAGCAAAAATGAATTTAAAAAAGAGTAAGAAAATAAACAGTTTGGATTTGAATACACCTTTAATAAGATGATTTTTTTCTTCAACCGCTATGTATTTTTAATTTGTTTTTGCTGTAAGAATTGGTCCTATCAAAAACTTGTCTATATAAATGTTGTAGACAATATTAAGAAGATATATGATAAATTCATGGGGATTTTATGTCTTGTGAATTGACGGAGTTATGAATTTTTTTCTTTTTCAACCCCCTTTTTGTTTTCGTTTTTAATTTTTGTTTTCGGTACGAATTGGTCCTATCAAAAACTTGTGAATATAAAAGTTGTAGATAATATTAAGGAGATTTATAATAAAATTAATTGGATTTGATATCTGGAGGATTGACGAAGTTATGAATTTGTTTCTCCCCAAAACCCTATTTTTTTGCGTATCTTGAACCCATTTTTAATTTTATCAAATATCTGTGATACATAAATTTTTGGCCCTATTTTTAGAAGTAATAAAAACTTTAAACTTATTTTATCTGTACAAAAATTAAGAAGTTATGGGGTTTTTTTTTGGTTTTCACAAAACCCCTCCCTATTTCCATCCCCTTGGTCTGATTTCGCCCATTAACGGACTTGACCGATATTTTATGCCCCTTGATTTTATGTATCAGTTTGGAAGAGATTTGTGCAGAATTATGGAAGTTATCGTGTCCAGAAGAAAGAATGTTGTAATTTTCAGAAATTACAACATAGGGGAGAATGTAATAGGTAGTATTTCCTACGAAATCTACCTAAAAGGACAACAACATCATTTTAAGCGAAATCTTTTATTCTTATTTTAATCTTTGTCAAATTTTTTATTGTGAACGACTATTCAAAACATATTTTAAAGATTTGAAAGAACTTAAAATGCATTTTCGTTTTCAGGTTTTCAACCAACTCTCATTCACTTGTGCCATGCCTGAGGATGCTGTACCCTGTGCCGAATCTCCTAACTTCTACTACCTCAACGATAATTTGAAATTAGGTGATCCCAAAGTTGCCTTTTTAGACGAACAGGATATTCAGAGAGCCGCACCTTATGTGCCCATGTATGCTGCCGGAAATTAGAACAAAAATAAACGATAAGGATGTGTATTTCTGAAGATTTGCATAAAATAACAATTCTTTTGTGAAGTTATTTTTGATTTATTTACTTATAAGGCAGCTATACTTTACTATACTTTTCCTTTTTTTAGTGTTATCACTTTTACTCTTTAAAATACAGCTAAAAACGATACATATTGATTTTTTTGTAGCAATTCACGAGCGATTGTGACTTAACACTTTCAGAGGCATTTTTGGCATTTACCAACAGCATATTCCAATTGCCAAATGCCACATTGACACCGGAATTTTGTAGTGAAAAATTTAATTTCATTAAGTATATGAATAAAAGCTCTTATCTACTGTGGAATAAATTTGTTTATAAATTCAGGTGTCAGTCGTTCATTTTAGAATTCTACGAATAGAAGTACTTTGACCCTTGAAAGGGTTAACATATGAAAATATTTACAAGAGAGCAGAGATATTTGAATATTATTTATTTACACTTATTCATTAACTAGTATTAACTGGAAACAAAATATAATACAATTAATCTAAAAAGAAATCTTTTCAATTAATTAGTTATATTTGCAATAAAAAATAACAGTGAAGCATGATTTGGAGTGTTATGATGTTTTATTTTTATTTTTGTCGGTTTAAAACCATAAATTTAAATTCAGTATTAAAAAAAATTATATTTTAGCACTTTATATGCTTTAATATATACGTTGAGTGCTTTCTAAAACTGCATCTGAGCATAACTAGTTTTAAAAATAAACGAAGCTTCAATTTTTTAGAATTATATTATACATAAAAATATGAAAATCGAGACAGAAACTATTTTCTGCTTGTTTGAACATATTTAAACAATGCATATATTTGAATTTAGATTGAGTCGAATAATTAAGCAGTTGTGTTGCTACATTGCCTTTGCGCGATTCGAATTGATTTTTTTTTTTTATTGTAGTACTAGGAAAATGCAAAACAAATAGAAAACACAAGAATTTGCGTGAAGTTTTTCATTAATTGAGTGATCACTATACAGTAGTTTTACTTTCATATGCATGAATATATGAATGAAAGCAGTGAAATTGTTTTCTCGTTCTATCATATTTTTCAACTAAGAAAGTAACTATGAAATTCGAGTGTCATTGATAGGTTAAAGATAATATACATAATTATTAATTAATTATACGCGTGGCCCGAGCTGGCTCTCTGTGCCTTTGACCAAAACTTTTTATTTCATATAAAATAAAATTTAATTAATTCATCAGCGACACAGAATGATTTTCTAATTATACGAATTTCATCTGAATAAAAAATGATTTAGGTATACACACCTCGATTCACCTTTTATAATGATTTTTGGAAATTATAATCTGTAATGCTAGGCTTTCTCAAAGAGTATTCCAAACATGTCTGTGGTTTCAAACTAAAAATTTTCTATTGCTGTTCAGTGATGACTGATAAATTATAAACACTGAAGTTTATAGCAATAAACAAAGAGTATCTCTTTTGAACTGATACAGCTCAAATCAATCCGTAACGTTGAAAATTTCCGAAAGAAGAAACGAGATTTTTAGAATAGAGATAGTTTCGGTCCGGACAAATTTCCGCAGCATTTTTCCCGAAAACGAATGTTAGGCAGATGTTAGATTTTGGGCCGAAAATGAAAACGAAACCGAATTTTTGGTCGATGTCCAATGATAATCATTGTCAAATGAATCAATTAACGTTTTGATTACGGGCTAGGACTGGAGACTATTTTTATATTCAATCATACCAGAATTTATAAAAATTTTTCTTTCTAGTAGATTTATCCCAAAAGTATCGTAGTATAAGTCTATGACAGAGGTGATTTCCCAAAATGTGGTGCGAAAAGAATAAAATATAATCCGCCGCGACGTATGTGTCCGAACCCGCAATTAAAGGGTGATTGGAACACTGTTAAAAATCCACAGCAAACTGCCCAGTCATTTTAACAGTATTTATATATAAAGGTTATATAACCATATAATGAAGCGTTCTAATTGGTCAGAATAGAGATTTGTAAAGTTTTGTAATCCTTTTCTATAAAAACGGTTGAATGACCAGACAGTTTTCTACAGATTTTTGACAGTAATGATTTCTTGCAAACCTGCTGTCCGCTTAAAAATTTGAGTTAAAATCTAATTTCTATCAAAATGTTTAATGTTAAAGAACGCTGAGACGTATATGTCCCAATCCGTAATCAAAGAGTTAAGGAACACTGCTAAAAATCTGCAGCAAACTACCCAGTCATTTTAACTGTATTTATAGGTTACTGAACTGTATTATGTTTTAATTGGTCAGAATAGAGATAAATTATAGTTTTGTAAACCTTTTCTATAAAAGTGGTTGAATGACAAGACAGTTTTCTACAGATTTTTAAGAGTAAAGATTTCTTGTAAACCTATTGTTCGTAATTGCGAAAACAAGTGATTATTACAGCAGTTGTTGCTTTTAACAAATTTTTAAGGCTATCATTTGAGATAAAAGAAATTACCAAAGCGATTTCTTTTCTATCTAACTGTACTTTTTCTTCCTTCTTACTAACCTAGATGTTTAGTCTTTGTGGCAGTTCTTTAGTCCATGTGATTTAATTGTATTTTAAAAGCATGTCCATTTTATGTAAATCATCAGAAAAAAGATTTTGAAACTGGAAGTTTTTTGGTTGATTATGAATAAAATGAATTTCTGTGATGAAGACTTTGGAACATTGACTCGTTACTGTTCTTCATGTCGTAATTTGTCTGTTTGTTGCTTTTATTCAAATTCAGTCCACATATCAGCAGAAGATGGTGGTGCTATTATCTTGATAGACATAATTAAATTATATCACAAAAAAAAAATACAAAAAAAAGATAATCGTACCATAATCTCCTGTGCACCGTTTTGCCCTAAGGGTGTAAATGTTTTATAATGTTTTATTTAAAAATAAAGAGTTATTGCATAAAGAATAGGTCTTTGTTTCTCATTTAAAGATGATATACTATTTTAAACGAAAATACAGCATGTTTTATTTTTTAATAATGTAACATAATTAAGTCACAAATGAAAGTGCGAATAAATGAAATATCAAATGCATTTTTTAACAATTATAATTTTCTATCTTAAATTTCTTCTGTCGGAAGATGGACTTGTAAGAGTGGGGTTCATAAATATATCTTAGATGCAAGCCAATATATTGTATTCGTTGGTATAAAATACTGTCACAATTCTGGGGTGCTGGCATTAGGCCAATATTGGCAAGAAATATTTAGCCAATGTAAAGCCAATAAAACAAGCATTGGAGCAATATGCGTTTCGTTGGAAATATTTTCAATGTAATGCTAATATTAGCTAAATATTAGCTTTAAATAGCAGATATTACAAATGGAAAGAAAATGTTGTATATAAATATTCGATTTTCATTAAAACAATTTCCAGTAAAATGGAAATATATCTCCAATATTAGTTTTATTGACTACATTAGCTCAATCTTTCTGCCAATAATTTTTTCTTGGCTTGCGCTGGACAAGAATCTATTTGTGGATGTTTGAAAGTTCAAACATTTATTTTGTATAAAGTTGTCAAATGCCCACTCTTAGAAACCGAACAATCACATCCAAAAAACATCGCAATTACAAAATAATAATAATAATCAAACAAACAATTTTTTTAGAACTTCATGATTAGGTATTTTAATTTCAAGAAACATCACGCAAAAAAAAAAAAAAAAAAAAAAAAAAAAAAAAAAAAAAAAAAAAAAAAAAACGGTAGCAGAAGTTAAATGGATACACCAACTTATCATATGCTTGAACATAAGTTATGAAAATTTGCAATCATTGAGTCATATTTTTCACATATCCATCAGTAGCCAGATCAATGCAATTTTGTAATTTGATCAAGGCCAGTAAAGAGGTTGTAATAAATATTTAAACGGAATCGTAATAACGAACAAAAACAATACGTTTTTTCTCAGATTCAATACTTTCATCAATAACACAAGCCTGCGATGATTGAGTTTTTTACTTTTTAATAATTGACTTTTATGTATTTTTTAGCCCTGAATTCGAAAATTACCTTAATTTTTAACCATCATGTCAGGACTTTCTGCAAATCGTAAATTTCAAAGTTAAAAAAATCAAAAATTAGCGAAAATCTGATGCTATAAAATAGATGTGATGGTTGTGTTTTGTAAATTTTGAAAATAATTTTTTGCACTTTTTCGCACTGAATCTGAAAATGACCTTAATTTTTAACCATCGCGTCAGAATTTTTCGCAAATCGCGAATTTCAAAGTTAAAAAAAAAAAAAAAAAAAAAAAAAAAAAAAAAAAAAAAAAAAAAAATTAAAATTTGATACTATAACATATATGTAAAACTTTTTTTTATTAAATTTAGTTTTATTTATTTCAATAATTTATTTAATTTTTTGGATTGCACTGGGGATTCTTACAGCTAAACAACTCATGGGTCTGATGAGAGAGGGGAGGGGGTCACTTTTAACTTTGAACATTTTAAGTTTTAAATTTACGATTTGTGAAAAAAATACCGACGTGATGGTTAAAAAGAAGGTCATTTTCGGATTCAGAGATAAAAAATACATAAAAATCAATTATCAAAAGTTTAAAAAGACAACAATCACATCTATTTCATAGTATCAGATTTTCGCTGTTTTTTTTTACTTTTTAACTTAGAAATTCGCGATTTTCAAAATAATTTTTACCTGATGGTAAAAAATGAAGTTCATTTTCGCATTCAGAGCTACAAAATACATACTAATCAATTACCAAAAGGTAAAAAACATGACACAACCCAAATTTTGCAGGCTAGTTTAATCAATGAGAATTGCATTTTTTTAGTTACGGTATTGAGGCTTGATAACAGTTCTTGGTGGAACTCAGAGCTAAGAACTTCATAAATAAGTACAATGCACTGTTTTCGGGGTAAAGCGATAGCTGTGCCAGAAATGTCATTAATTATTTTGCCTACATGGTTGGCTGTAGCAATACTTAATTGCATGGAATATGTATTGTCAGCTGCATTTCATCTACTTTATTGCTATTGTGTACTTCTTTTGGCTTGTATTCGGAATCAAAGCGGATTCGTGAGGGTGAAATGCTTCAGAATTCCGCTTGTGTTTAGCCATGATTGTATCAATCACATTATTATAATGCTCATACATTTCAAATTTGCAATATTTACAATATGCTTTTGAATCATCTCCAGGAAACCATTCTTTCAGCAGTATAGCTTTTTCTTATTTGTCCGATTATCATTTCTTACATTTAGTATCATTTATCCATCTCGTTTGATTTAAAACCCCAGCAACTTCAAAGTACCCTACACTAGAGTAAGTCAAAATGATGTAATTGTGAAAGTACTTAAAGCCTCTTTTTTTTTTTTTTTTTTTTTTTTTTTAAAGTTTTTGAAGTGTGGGTAAAATAAATTTCACATGATTTTTCCTCGATGCTTTTTATCATTTTTTAAGATTGCAAATTTTACTGAATAACAGCATTTTTGTCTTAATACATATATAGTACCTTCAAAATTTCTATCAGTATAAAAAATGCAATTTTAAAATTAAAATATAACCTTCCAAAGTTTATCCGAAGTAAAAAAATATAACCTTTTTTACTGGACAACATGTGCTCAATTTATGATACAAATACACCCTGAAAAAGTGTAACTTTGATATGTGATTTTATCAATAAGATCCTTCAGTTAAAAACACTGTTTGTTGAAACATAAGAAAGCAGCAATAAAAAATAATCATTATAGCAATATGAAATTTTTGTTGAGAAAAAAAAATTAAGGTAAATTTTAATAATAATACAACAATTTTTTTTAAAGGTAGGATATATAAAATACAACCTTCAAAAGTTATATCTGAAGTAAAAAAATAATATGTAACCTCTTTAACTGGACAATATATGCTCAATTTATGATACAAAGACTCCCTGAAAAAGTGTAACTTTGACATGTGATTTTATCAATAAGTTCATTTAGTTAAAAGTACTGTGATTTGAATCAAAGTAGTAAAGAAGAAAAGTAGTAATAAAAAATAATTCTTATAGTAATGTGAAATTTTTGTTGAGAAAAAAATTAAGATAAACTTTATTAATAATGCAACGATTTTTTTAAAAGATAGGATGTATTGTATTGTACATGTACAGCAGTCAAAAAGAAAGAAGGAGAAAAAAAGGGAACATCCCATATTAATTTTGTCGAAAATCATCGCAAAGATGTACGTGATATGTAATAGTCATTTCCGACGTACCCATCACGATTCAGAAAAACGCCTTTTATCTTTAGAAACCTCATAAACCAGTATATTTTCGAAATTTAAAGAATCATTCATAAAAATAAAGTTTTTTTAAAAATTATTTGCTGCCACTGGTTTTCAGAAATTTTCCGAGTGGTTTCTAAAGCGTATTAATCAGTTTTCTTAAACTGAAATATCGGTTTTTAGGATATTTTAGAGTATTTTTTACAGGTTATTAATCAGTTTTCGCAACCGAAAATATTGGTTTTAAGGATACTATCGATTTTCAGATAAGCATTTTTAAACACAAATTTTCTAAAAAAGAAAAAAAAATTAAGAGCTATATATGACTCTTAGTTTCTTTTCTATTTAAAGAACTACTTGTGTTATTGATTAAAAAAAATACGAACGTTGCCAGTTATGCTTTTGCGCAAGCCCGAATGATTCCTTTGAATTTTACTCATCATGCTCTTGACTATTTAATCCTAAATACTTCCTCACAATACACTGTTTGTAGTAGCAAAGTTATACCCAACCATGGCAGAAATCTGAAAACGCCACAATTCTTATACTACTTTTAAAATAATAATTCTCTTTTTCCGTAAATCTCTGAAAGGGTAACAATTAAAAAGCGAGAACAGAAAAACGGATATCTTACGGTTTCTTGATGTTACTAACACTGACCACGAAAAGGCTCCAGAATCAGATATTTTTCTTTATATCCTATCAATAACATTTCCATTCCCTTTCAAACTCATTTTCAAAGGATTAAATACTTTATGTGTGTTTCTCCCATAGCAAGTGTTTTTACCTTTTCTCAATTTGTGAATAAAAAAAGTTTCACGTTAAGTCCGAGCCCGGAGACTGGTACAATAAGTGGGTAAGTATGTTCGAAGATCGCACTGAGGGTTTCGTTTAATATTCTTTTCAAAACACTATATTCTTTAATTAATAAATCGAAATCGTAATTTATAATTATGAGTTCCTTACCCTTTTTAACGTAACTTTAAGAATATAGATGGCAGCACCATTAAATTTAATTTTAAAATTATTACAATTGGAAGATTTTGTTTTAAATCAAATTAAAAACATTTAAGAACTGTTATTCAGACAATTGTGACAGCATATGTTTGTATATGGGGCATTCTCACAATTTTTTGACTTTCGCGAATACAAATCTGGTGAAATTCAACGAGCTAAAATAACATTTTAATCTGATAGACGAATGCTTTAATGATTCAAAATAAAGAAAAAATGGTCAGGAACGAAAAATTTTCTATTTAACTGAGGTTTAAATTAAACTTGCGAGTTTAATTTTCCTTAACATTTTACCAATATAACTTTCTATTTTCTTCTAAAATTTTACTTATAATGAATTTGCATAATACCCACAGGACATTCAAATAAGAAATAATAACAATGTAGTATTTTTAGTACAAAATTTTGGTATAACATTGTCTTAAAGGGGTGTTAAAGAAGGGACGGGAGGAAAAAAAAAGGTGATGGTATAGGAAAAAAGGGACGGTAATGGAAAAAAAAGGGATGCTAAGGATGGAACAGTAAGGAAAATAACCATTATTTTTAGACAAATCCTGTTAAGACTAAGTGATAGCCACAATGTTCATTGATTTTTAGAAACAGTTATTTACATTGGATTAAATAATTATAAAAAAAAATAATTTACCTGGAAAAGTGCAAATAAACCTTGGGGACGGTAAGACTACCAATAAAGCCACGATGCTTGAAATTGATGTTTAAATGCTGATTTAAATTCTGCAGTAAATTTCATGTCAAATAATTTTAGCCATTCTTTCTCTAGCATACTTCTGCATGAGAAAAAAGTTGAAAAAAAAAATCTGTCGCTGCATCTGCAGTAATTTTCTGTATAATTTTAGCAAGAGGGACGGTAAGGAATCTAAAACCCAGGACAGAGTTAAAAAGAATAATAACAACCGTAAAAACGATTGCTATGCAGGTTAATGTTTTGCTATATATTTATATAAAACAATAGTCTCAGTTTCGACAAAAAAATTACATGGAATTACTTTTATTGAAACAATTTTTTACAGACAGCTCCAAAATTAAAAATCAGCATCAGGAACACAGGACGGTATACGAATTTCGCGGTGTATTTGGACCCCGAACATCGTCCAAAACTAATTTATCTTGTTAATATTGTTATGCAGTCATGCAATGGCTTGTTTTCCAGTATAAGAAAAACAAAAACAAAAACAAAACAACAAAAAAAAACAAAACAAAAAAAACCAAGAATATGTACTAAAATAAAAATTATTATTTAGGGACTTAAAAGTCAAAAGATTGTGAGAATGCCTCATATCTGAAATTTAACTACATGATTTAATTTTAGCTAAAAAACATAAAAAACGAAACTCTTAAATTTGCAAAAAAATACGAAAGTTCTTTTAATTAAATCCATCGGACAAGGAAATGTATAGTCAATATGAAATTTCGGAATCTCTCTCTCTCTCTCAAAAAAAAAAAAAAAAAAAAGAATTTTTGAAATAATAATAAAAAAAAATTATAAAATATATAACAACTTTTGGCCTTAGAATGGTAAAAGGCATTAGAAAAACTCTGTAAAATTGTTTCTGTTAGCTAATTCAGTCTATTCCGGGTAAAAAATTGCAAACACAGGCACCGTGGTTTGAACCAGTAACCCTTTGATTAGCAGGGAGAGCAGAGCCATTTAACTCACGAGATAAATAGACTGAAATTAAGATTATGTTTTAAAATCTAAATCTCAAAAATCGTCGGATATCGTTAACCCTTAAATGCCGCGTGTTGCCTTTCGGCAGCATACCCAATTTAGTCTTCTGAAGTACTTTAGAATAATATTGAGGTTTTAATGCCTAATGTTAGCAATAAAATGTGTACTGCAAATATTATTAAATCAATTTTAAACATGTAGATGACAACAGTAGTGCTCTTTAAGAATAAAGATACTTTTATTTTTTAAAGTTTTGCTACATGTGCTTTTTGGATTGTTTAGAAGCTTGCAAATTACCCTATTTTGTCACAATGAAGGGAACGACATTTTCGCTCTGTTGGAATAAACTTCAACTGTGCTACTCCAGCCTTGAATATGAATACCCTATTTTGTTCTGCAGTTGGTAAGTAAAATTTATTTCTTATCATAGTTCATGAAATTCATGTGTGTTTAATATTATACAATTTTATCAAGGAAAATTATCTTTTCAATAAAAGCTCAGTGTTGCCTGTGGGCAATAACTAGTTTTTTAGCCTTAAACCATACTTAAAACAAAATATGATTTTTTAATATATTTTTCCCGTGATTTATTTAAGAAATGAAAGCCAAAAAGCATTTTAAAATTGATTTTTAAAAAATCAGGCATTTAAGGGTTAAAGTAATTCATTTTTATTAAAATACTACAATACTTTTTCGAAATTTTATTATTTGTATTGTGATTGGACATTTCAGCTATAAGTATGCAAAATCTCAAGTCTCTAATTCATACAATTTCTATGAATAAACTCTGTGACGGACAGACAATGAGACAGATTGAGGATAAAGTTTCGTCAGAATTCACCACGAGAGTTTCCTCACGAAACCCTAAAAATTGAGTCTTAGCCCGTCTTATCTTTAGTTTGCGCGTACTTGAGAAATGAAAGTATCTTATTTCTCACGATTGTACTTTCGATTGTATAGTGAACTAACTTCTAAAGTACACACTTTCTTATCCACATTATAACTTTGACTTCTGCTATATACAGTCTGTTTCAAAATTATAAGACCACTTAGAATTTCACCTTTTTTAAACAAAGAAAATATTAGTTTGAATTTAAAAGTAGTTGAATGAAAAGAAATAACTCTATAATGTTTATTTAGCTCAGGGAAAAAAGTTTGAATATTTTTTTTGTTTCATGCTGAACGATTTTACGCAAACCCGCTGTTTCATAAATAAAAGACCACTCTTATATTATTAATAAAGCAGACGATTTTATTTTGAACTCCGAGTTTAACTGTAACCTAAACAATCTGTAAAACTTAAAAAGAAGAATAAAATGGAGAAATTCTGAATTGTATCTGATTCTTTGAATTTATTAGTAAAATGCAATGCCTCGTCGGAGTGAGCTGTCTGAAATAGAAGTGAGAAGAGTGTGGTTCTACAAAGGAAAAGGAAAGTCTGAACGTGAAATAAGTAAGATTCTTAATCCTTCTAAAACTGCGATTCATAATGTTTTAAGTAAAAAAGAATTGTATGGAACGCATAAACGATCTGGTCGTAAAAAGAAGTTATCAGATCGTGATAATAGGCGGATTGTCGAACTGGCAACGAAAAAATACCAGTCGACTCGTAAAATAGCACAAAAGATAACTAAAAAGGTATCACATGCAACCGTGTGGCGAAGTTTGAAATCTAATGCTGGTGTTATTCGTCGCAAATTAAAAAGTAAACCACTACTACTGAAATGTCACGAAGAAGCTCGCCTTAAGTGGGCAAAAAATGTCATGTCCTGGAACTCTGCATGGAGAAATATATTGTTTTCAGATGAGAAAAAATTCAATCTTGATGGTCCAGAAGGCAATAATTACTACTGGCATGATTTAAGGCAAAGATCTCGCGAGTTCTTCAGTAGGCAGATGGGAGGCGGTTCCGTTATGGTGTGGGGCGCATTTTTATATGCAGGAAAATGCGAACTCCAAAGAGTTGAAGGGAAAATGAACTCGAACAGTCACCAACGAATGCTATTTCAAAGTCTGATACCCTTCGGACCACTTTTAGGAGGTGCAAAATGGAAGTTTCAAGAAGATAATGCTCCAATCATTCATCGAAATCAACAAAAGAGTGGCTTAAAAGAGAAAAGATTGATGTTTTACCTTGGCCAAGTCGAAGCCTTGACCTAAAACCGATAGAAAACTTGTGGGGTTATTTGTCCCGCCAAGTGTATGAAAATAACAAACAATATCACTCAACATATGAATTAGAAATGGCCATTATGGAGAAATGGGACAACATTCCCGAATCGTTCCTTAAGAATTTAATTAACTCTATGCCAAATCGTGTGTTTGAAGTTATTCAGAGAAATGGTGGAGCAACATCTTATGAGAAAACTGTTCTTTTCCACAGGTGGTCCTATAATTTTGTAACAGTTCTTTTTGACACCTTTTTGTTTTAGTGATGTTTTATTTTTTTCGAATCAATTTCATTTGTGTAAGTTGCTACATTTTACTAAAAACTTCATGTAATAACATAAAATATTCTTTATTTTGATTGAAATGTTTTTATAATTACCTAAATAGCAAAATATGTTGTGGTCTTATACTTTTGAAACAGACTGTATTATAAAAACCAAAAAATTCCTTTAAAGAGTTTTCTTAATTTTCTATAATGGTTGTTTGTATGATTTAAAAAAATCAATTTCTTATTGTTTTATGCCTTAAAAATGCATAACATGCGTGAAACCAAGGTGAAAAATTACAGTTATCTGAATCTCTTAATTATTATTTAATCACTTCTGCCTAATTTTTCCTGTTTTGTGTTTGATAAATAATTTAATTGAATCGTTGAAGATTTGTCACAATATTTCTCATATTATTAAGACTCGTTATGTTTTTCATTCTTTAAAATGCTTAGTATGAACTGACCGAGTGAGCTTCCTCTCCCCCCACACTCATTGTTTTTTATTTATTAATTTTTTTTAAGGAAAAAAACCGAAATATCGAAAAAAAAAAATAATGCCAATGCAAAACCTAGTTATTTTTGGTGAATAACATCTGCAGCTAAATGTATTTTAGATTGATAATATTACTATATGATTTTTTGGACGCATTGTAATATGCAACAACTCGTAGATTCCATAATTTAAAAATATTTTGAGATTTTTAGAAATGAAAAATGAAAGCAAGCTACGGTTTTTAATATAAAATATGTGTTTAATGTTATAAAATATGTGTATTTAATATAAAATATGTGTTTATAAGTGTTAAAATAATATGTATGTTAAATCATCAAAATGATTAGAATTGCGTATAATTAGAATTCAAAATAAATTTATAGCTACATTTTTAGTAGTTCCCAGCATAGTTGAAAAGTGTTAATAATTCTGCCTGTTCGTGTTCGAAATCGCGTAAATATACTCCGATTGCCATGCAGCTGATATATGTTAATGAGGATTACTAAAGTACGTTTGGTATTGAAAAATAAGTATGTAACGTTCATAATTTATTTACAGAGACACAAAAAAGATTTTCGTTACATTATGGTCTATGGGGGAAAAGCCGTTTGCGGTGTATTTTAATGATATTACACTATTTCAAACATATTGAAATTTATATATGTTACTGAAGTGAACCATATGATACATATTATAGAATACGGTGTGCATAATATTCGTTGTTCATTTACAGGAGCACACAAAATAATTCGGTTACAGCACTGTCTAAGAACAATAATTGCTGAAAGTGCGTTTTAAGTCTGATACTCGTTTTTAAATTAAACTATTTTTTACCTATTGTATAATTTTTATAGATGATATCCAAAGCAGTACAAAATATATACATTCCCATTTATTGACCGAAATTGCTGAAGGGAATTTACAATTGTGCAATGCATTTCCTAGCTGTTCTAAATTTCAGCATAATATGTAGTATATACAAATCTATAGATCATTAAGAGGGCTGCACAAAATAATTCGATCCATCTATTGATGGTAATTCCTGAAATTGAGATTTCATAGGTGTTGTGCTTTTGCTTTTTTCAAATTACGCATCATTTTTTACCTTGTTAAACGTTTTGTTAAAGTGTTCTGGAAGTGTTGGAAAGTGTTTCATAATCTAATGCTTGATGCATGATTTTTCGTTTTTCTTGGATTTTCGTTTCGTTTTTCATAACGTAATTTAATATAAAACTACGTGTCATAAAATTAATTAAATACTAAAATGTTACTTGAAGTGAGTTACATAACTTGATGACTATTCAATATAATATTTTTATTTTCTTTTATGAAATTTTTATTATTTAAGAAATGAAATATGATTTGATGATTTTTCTAATTTAATATTTTTTTTAAAAACTCATTACCCTGAGTGAGATATATTTTACATCTGTACAAAAAATCATAAAAACAAAGCTGCCAACCTTCCACTAATCTTCCGTAATGTCTGGATTAATTTGACCCGGGTTAACCACATTTCAAACCAGAAAATTTATTTCATGAATGCTTATTTACTTAAATCCAGGTTTATACGTGGAATATACTTATTTTCATTTCTCAAAAAAAAAAAAAAATTCTGGTTCGAAATGTATTAAACCAGGGTCAAATTAACTCAAGTATTACGGAAGATTAGTTTGAGGTTGGCACCTATGTAAAAATATTATCTGAAATACAAAACTTATAAACTTATCAAATAAAAATGCATGTTAATGTTCTTTTATTAAATTTAGTTAAGTTTATTTAAAAACTAATACATGCTCAACATACGAATTTTGAGTTTTCTTAGAAAAAATCTTTTGAGCAATGCTACCAGTTTCTCACTGTAATTTGTAGAAGGGATTCGGTAGTTGCTGCGCCACTGTTCCATCAGTGAATAATTAGAACAGAATTATCTGTATAAGATAATTTCCTCTTTTTTTAGAGTATTTATGAAGTTTTCAAATTTGTTTGCCTGTCAAAAGTGAAGAATCATGACTTTGAAAATTTCCACCAAAGGACAAAATCTACATTTATGTATTATAACAGAGAAAATCCGTGTTTTATATGAAATGGAGATATTCTGTTCAAAATACTGTTGAATATCTGCTAAAAAACAGTTTGTGTTAGCTTTTCTTCCAATATGGTTAGACTTTTAGGAAAATGTTTGAATACATACAAGAAATTAAGACTACACATATTCTTTTTATAAAAAATGCTTGCTTTTATTTACACACAAAGCTAACAAACAAAATAATGCCCTTTCTGAGTGGGTTTGTATTTTACAGAATACTATGGTACAGTTATCTTACAAAGTAATCTAAGGCCTTGAAAAGG
Source organism: Maratus speciosus (assembly GCA_963932465.1). Classification (NCBI taxonomy): domain Eukaryota; kingdom Metazoa; phylum Arthropoda; class Arachnida; order Araneae; family Salticidae; genus Maratus; species Maratus speciosus. The sequence continues at coordinate 69,427,372 of OZ010788.1, read as the reverse complement.
CCGTAGATCATGGCGATATACATTCACATTTTTACACATGAAGACAGACATAGTAGATCCAACACCTTTTTTAGCACATGGAGCTTCTTTTACTTGAAAAGCAACAGAAACCATTTGATGGCGAGCGTTACACAAACGAGGGTACATCATTTAAATACAAGGAATGTGATCATCACAGCAGTTTGTTCCGGGTGAAAGTCCATGCCTAGATTCGTTTCCATTAGAAGGTGTGCATAATATAGGAATTCCACTCGAAATATGTTACAACTAAAAGTACATCTTATGAAATGAAATACTGACAATCACAGTGTTTGCAGATTACATAACTGCCAAGTTTCTCGATTTTGGTATCTCAACAGAAGTGTTTGCCATATTTAATGACAAGTATTTGCGATTAAATAAGATGGAGATTTCTGTTCGGAAAAAGCGGAGCTTAAAAATCGAGAGACTTGATGATTATGAGAACTATGAGATTTTATAGATGCTAAAAATCACTTCAAAATGCCAAATTTCTCAATTTTTCAGAACCACTATTTCCGAATAGAAATATTTTTCTTATTTAACTACAGACATTTGTGACTGAATAAGACGAAGACTACTGTTCGGGAAAAGTGGAGATCAAAAATTGGAACACACGGCAGTTGTGAGATTTTTTAGATGCTAAAGATCATTTCATAGCTGCCAAATTTCTCAATTTTTCAGAACCACTATTTCCGAACAGAAATATTTTCTCATTTAACTACAGAAATTTGAGACTGTATAAGACGAAGGCTTCGTAAGATTCGTAAAAGGCGGAGATTAAAAATCGCAAGACATGGCAGCTATGAGACTTTATGCAAGTGAAAGAAAAAATGTAAGAGAAAAGTTCATACCGAACCCTTAGGAATTAAGTCCCCAGCGCGAACATAACTACAATTGCATTGGAAGTTAACATTCACCGCGCCTGGAATTAGCTCTTGAGATTAAGGCAATAGGTTAAACCTTGATACATAAAGCTGATTTTAATACTTATCTTTTAGGAACTATAGAAGAAAAAGAGAACAGATAGCACTTTGCAACACGAAGATGATAAACAAGTACTTAGAATGGAGAGGAATTTCTGATATTATGCAAAACTTCAAATTGTTATTGTATTTCGTTGAATGAGAATTTAACCTCTTCCGGGTCTCGGAGCGGGGGCACCTCCGCCTAACCTAGCGGCATAACTTTGGATGAGTGGAGCTGCTCTTTGGATATCTTGATCATCTAAAAAGGCGACTTTGGGATCTCCTAGTCTCAAATTGTCATTGAGGTAGAAGAAACTTGGAGCTTCGTTGCAGGGAACTGCATCTTCAGGCATGGCACAAGTAAATGTCAATTGGTTAAATACCTAGAAGAAAAATAAAATGAAAATTATGTCCCATTCTGTACATTATCGTCAATAAATTGAGAATATTATGCAAATGTTTTGAAATTGACCTAAAAGTCGTATACATAATTGGAAAAATTTGTAATCTCAATTATCCGCAATGAAATTACATGTTAATTGCATGTAATTGATTACAGTTACACACATTTAAGCGCAGAAATTTCGCCAAATAATAGGATGAGAGCGGTTGCTGCAAGAAATTTTTACGGTATGTAATTTTAATTATAATTAATTGCATCCAATTAAAAGGTTTTTACATTGCAGGTATTTGCAATTACAAATTTTCCCAACTCTGGTCGTATAAATAACATTAACAATAAACGATTTTTTATTTTGGAGTATATTTAATAAATATTAAAAAAAAATCACTGCCCAAATATCATGAAAAAAGCGTGGATCAATTAAAGGATATTTTAAAACGTTATTTTAGGAATTCTGTCATAAGCTAAATGTTATGCGCTTTTGTTTTTTTCCCTTCACAATCACAAATTTTTCTTTTAAGAGCTTTAATTAAATATATCATTGTAGAATGATAAATTTTTGAATGATTGGGGAATAGTTTTAGAACTCTGTTTTTAAGTTCTAAATATGATTATAAAGTGGAGATTTGTCTCTTTCCAAGTAATTAACACCAAATTTAAATTCTAAACTTATCATTCCTGTGTTTAGAATCACATTAAAACTCTGTCACAGAGAATGCTACCGCACGATAAATAGTTTACTCTATTTATAAAACAATAATGCAATAATGAATTCTCTTTTGTATTTTATTAATACTTTATTATGTAGATCTAGACATTTAATGCTTAATGTAATGGACAGAATGCCTTGGAGACTTTATTATGCAAGCAAAGCAAAACAAACAAATTTTTATGGTACTATAAACCTAAATTTAACTAGTTTTGATAGAATGTTCTGTAAATGATAAATTTGAAGACACACACTACTTAGATATCTAAATATATAATAATCTTTACTTGGAAAGTGTAGTATATGTGATTACAGTTTAAAAGACATACAAACAATTGTTAAACGTTTATAACATGAAAGTAAAGTTTATAATATGACAATGAGATGAAATGGATACTTACTGTCTGATTTCCGCAAAGGAAACTGTATTGTTGAGTGTTGCCAGAGCCATCTTCTTCAACAATAGTATTGCAGACGTGGAAGATTTTACAGTCATTGTCTGTGTCGGCGAAATAACCTACTGCACCCTGTGGGCAAGCAAAATTTGTTCGAACACTACCTACTAGTAGATCTGCTCCATCGGGAAGATCAAAAGCTTCTCTCTTTGACTGAAATAAAGATATAACATCAAAAGTTAAAAGCCATATAGTTACAAAGAATTTTCTAATATTTCCTTATTGATACATTTAATTCAATTGACAAACAGTAGTTCAAAAATTTGCTGTAACGTTTGAAAGTTCTCTAATAAATTTCTATTTGAAACTTCATTGTGCCTAATATCATACGTACAATTTCGATCTTTCGTTCGAAATATTTTAATGCTTGTGACTGATAAAATCTCAGATGTAGCTACGAGCTATATTGTTTGCGTTACGATGTATTTGGGATTCACTGAGTTTTCATTTTTAAGAATGCCATTATATGTCTTTCATCTGATAGCTTTGAAAACTGATTGAAAGAAGTTATAAACACATTAATGCATCTAAGCATTGTTTAAGCAATAATTTTCATTAAAATTATCATTTGTTCAAATTAAAATCGAAATACTTCTTAAAATACATTATCGCGATAATTAAAGACTGTATTCAAGTTAAGTTTATTGATTTAGGTAAAGGAAACATTAAAAATAGCCTTCAAAAAGTAGAAGCGCAAATGCTTATTAAAAAAAAAAAAAATCTTTAACCCCTTCAGGACCGGCGGCTTTTACACAAATTTTATTCGGTTTGTACCACTGTTTTTTTTAAAAAAAGTTACCGTTACTTAAATAATCACGAAAATGCTCTAATTAAAGAAACTAAATATGACTTTTCTTTTTTACCGGTGCCTAAAAGAAATTCTGTATGCTCTTTTTGAGGGTGCATATATGCACCCGTGGTCCCGAACGGGTTAAATAAAATTTTTCTATTAACATAAACCAATGAAATTAAAGAAATAGGATATACGCCAAAAGAACCATAACAAAATATAGAGGAAACGTTTTTACAGAAAATAATTAAGAAATCTTTTTATGTTTATAAATTAATGGACAAAACGGTGTAGATAGATGGCCAGTGATACATACAATTTCAATCTACATGGTATAGAATTTAGAAGCAAATTATATTTTATGACAAGAAATTATTTTATGACACGAAAAAAATTACAATTGTAAAACAGTAAATGAAATGAAAGGCGAGAATATCTTAACGAAGCGGCTCTTAAATACATTTTGAATTACTGATATTTATAATGAAATTTTACTATTTTAAAATAAAGCACATGGAATTATATTATAAATAATAAATTCTTTAACGCAACATTTTTTTTTTTAAATTTAGGAAAAATATGCGTAAATTTAGAAATGTACTGGATAATATACAATGTTAGGAAGAAGTTGCACAGTGTGCCAACCCGATAAATTTCCACCCCAAAATTGCATGTATTTTCTCAAGATTTTTCAGCTATATAGAGTTGTTCTATATGTCCCATAATGTGAGAAACCATGCATGTTTTTTTTTCTACATACCACCTAGCAGTGTTTTTAGAAATTAATGTATCGGACAAGTACGAAACACAGATAAAAATGAAAAAATGAGTAATTTATGAAAAGAAAAATTGTAATGTAAGTCGAATTTTTGAAATTGTTGTATATTAATTTTCTTTCGTCTTGTGGAGATTATTCTGAGCTTATATATTTTTTAAAAATCAATTGGGTTTCAATTATGTATGTTTTTTTTTTGTTTTTTTTTGACATTTTTAAATTTTTCACTATTTTCTTACTGTAAAATCCAGATTCCCCTATATCCCACTAAATCGTCAGTACATTCCTCTTATGTAGTTATTTGGAAAATTGGAAACATTGGAATTACCTGCGCCAGATGTGGCTTTGGCAATTAGCGACAATTGATTGAATGAAAACCCACGTAATAAAATATGCTTCTGCACCAACCTCATTAAATGAACTTTAAATATTTGAATAGAATAAAAAAAAAACCTTCTTTGTTTAAAGTTTTATTTATTTTCAATGTCAACAATCGACTCTACCTAGGAAACTACATAACAAAGCATACTGAAAAAGAGTTTGGGCTTTCGCGCATCATACGCTGTCAATTTCTGGAAAAAAAAAGTCACTTCGTGAAAGCATGTGCGCTAGTTAGATCGCTTAACTTCAGTTATATTGACATATTAATAAATCTGTTATTATATTGATCGTTTGTACGAAACGAATCCATTTGTTATTGTATTAACTTAACCGTCAAAATTTTGAAAAAATTCTCCGTGTACAGCTTAATATGTAATGATGCAATTAGATTTCAAAATAAATAACTAAATAAATAAATAGTTCTATGATTAAACATTACATTTATGCGTTTAATAATGTATAAATTACAACACAAAATATAGTTTTTCTCGTAATAAAATTATACAGACGACTATATTTAAATATTCTTAAAAATTGATCGAAGAAATTTTCTTACCCTGGATTTTGCATTGACGACAGCAACAGATAATAGAACTAAATAAAAGACATAGTAATTAATTAATCAGGAAAATAAGTTAATTAAATTAATTAAAATACATTGGAAAATTAATAATGTTGTGAAATCATATCCATATTATTATTTCCTAGAAAATAAGTTTTCTTTTTATAAAGCAATTAACAGTACATAAAAAATTAAATAAAATAAGTAATTTCACTAAAAGTAAGAATATTTATTTAAATTCCTAATAAAATTAATAAAATTAAATAAAATTAATAAAATTTCCAATAAAATACATTTATGTAAATTTAAATTAAATATAATGTAATTTATATTTACAGTTATATGATTAATTAACAGTTATTTGATTGCACAAATTTTGTAAACTAGCATATGTAAGAAATAAGATTAAAAAATTGTGTAAGAATCTTTTTTCATTATTAAATAATTTTCCATTAAGGGGGTCCGGGACACATTTTAAAATAATTTCTATTTATTGAGTTAAAATTTTGAAATTTTTTCTGATGATGGTTAACCATAACATTTCAAAACAAAATCACATGATAAAACTTCTCATAATGTTTTTAAAAATTTTTAAATTTTAAAATTTATTAAGAAAGTGGGGTCATTTAAAATCGTCATGACTCGAAATATTATTTGTAGAATTTTAATTTGTTTTCATTTAAATAAACAAAAATATATAAGTTTTAACTTTGATTGAGCATTTTTAAAAATATTAAAAGTAAATCAATTTAAAAAAACATGTTCCAAGTTTGAAGCGTTTATCTTTAACGGTTCTGGAGTTATAAAAATTTAAATTCAAGAAATGTTGAAAAAAACCCATCATGAAGAAAAATGTATTTTCACTAGAAGTCTTTTTCACGACAACCATTGCTTGAAAGCTGGATTTTGAAAACAATCCAAAAAGAAAAAAATAATATTTCTTATTCTAATTAAGATAGAAACATGATTCATACGTTCTTTTAAGCAGAAAAAAACAGAAAATTTTTTAATGCAATAAAAGTTTTTTAGAAAATTTGAAGAAATTTGTGTCCTGGACCCCCTTAAAAGATCAATAAAATATATTTTTTAATTAACGAGTTTGCACTTAAGAATTTTTACCTAATTATATAGTCAAAACGCTTTACAAAAGGTGTAAATTGTTTTCCCAAGTTAATTTTCAAAGAAAAAGACCAATAAATATTTGAAGTTTTGTTGTAGAAACCTTTTAAATATTTCACATAGAATAGAAAATAATTATTATATTGTAAATTAATAATAATAATAATTTGCAATTTAAAAAAACTGGAAAAGCATTTCTGTTTAGGATTAAGTTTAAAAACCGTATTTAAGAATGTAAAGTGAGAGCTAAGGCAAAGAAGTAAAACTTACAGGAAGTAGAAGGAACTATAGCATAGTTTACAAACTAAAAAATAGTATTCACGAGTGAATTTAAATATGCAAAACTTGTTCATTATAAACTATAAATAAAATAGAAGGAATAAATGTAAAAGTTTACGAAATCATTAAAAAATTAAATAAATTATATGAAGAAGCTTAACATCGTTCTATTAATAGGAATATTTTAAGCAATATTTTATGTTGTGCGCTTAAAAATATTCAAGAACTTACCACAAAAGATGATGGATTTCATTTTGGCGCTAGTTTCTGAAAAACAAGAACAACAATAAAAATCAAAATAATTTAATTGGCCTTATTTCTATAATTAAAATTTTTTTTTTGAAAAATCATACAGATGAATTCTATTCAGCCACTCATTCATAAACATTCGAGTATTTTTAATTAATATTTTTTATATAATTGTTATATGTTTGATCGTTAATTGCTAAAAAGTGTTAAATAAAACACTAAACGAAACAGTTAAAAGTTTTACATTCAGACGGTTTTCATATTTAAGGTTCTCCAAAGCCCTTTTCAAGAAAAGTGAAGACAAAAAAAGGAAGACAGTTTGTATATAAAACTTATTTACTGCTTTATTTAACATCTTTTAACAATTAACAAAGTACAAGGTAACCATAATTGAACTGACAGTACTCAGAGTGCTCTGGAGTGCGATCTAATTGAGAGAATGACGCCAAATTTTGTAAGAAGATTAAGCAAGACGGGGGACGAAGGATTCCGAAAAAAAAAAAAAAAAGGTCCAAAGTCACCGCTAGGGGTATTTGTGGCGCTGTGTAACTGAAAAGAGAGTTTTAAAAAATGCAGAATCAATACTGAAATAAAATTACCTTTTATTTAGCACATTTAACGATTTTGGTATTGATTCTGCATTTTTTTAAATTCTTTTTTCTGTTACACAGTGCCACATATTCCCCTAGCAGTGACTTTTAAACTAATTTTATTTTCTCGGAATCCTTCATCCCCCGTCTTGTTTAATCTTCTTACAAAATTTGGCGTCAATCTCTCAATTAGTTCGCGCTACAGAACACTCTGAATACTGTCAGTTTAATTATGGTCACCCTGTACATTAGTTTTTTATTCTTTGATATAAACAAAAGGACTACGTCTGAATACATTCATAATTATAGCAATATATAAGCAATTCATAATAGCAATTAACGAGGCTGCATCTCAACCAATAGAATATTCAGTTTTGTTTTAACTTTAATTTTCTTTTTGGCAACTTGATGTAATGTTTTTTCCTGCTGGTTGAACTTTAACATCTTAGTATGACTTTTACGTTAGGAATTAGCTGATGAGGGATTCAGAACGAATCCGAAAAGTCCTTTTAAATTGTTTTTAGTGTTTTTATCTTCTTAATGTAGTGTAATGTAACGTCTGTTATTTTGAAAAAAAAAATTATAGTTTTTATTCGATATTCTTTTAAAATATTTCGATATTTTTTACAAATTTAGATCTAAAAAATCCCTGCGGGCTCGACATACAGGCAGAGGTAGATTTCGAAGTTAAGTACTATTAATTTCGCCAACAGAAACTAAATCAAAATTAGATATAAACCCAATTTAACAATTTTATCTGGCCACTTTTGACGAATTTTTAATTTTATTTATTCCGCTATATTCATTCCGCTAATAAAATTAGTTCCAAAAGCCACCGCTATGGGAATATGTGGCGCTGTGTAACAGAAAAGAGAGTTTAAAAAAATGCAAAATCAATACTAAAATAGTTAAATGTGCTAAATAAAAGGTAATTTTATTTCAGTATTGATTCTGCATTTTTTAAAACTCTCTTTTGTGTTACACGGCGTTACATATTCCCCTAGCGGTGACTTTTGGTACAACCTTTTTAGCTGAATCCTTCGTCCCCCGTCTTGTTTAATCTTCTTACAAAATTTGGCGTCATTCTCTCAATTAGATCGCGCTACAGAACACTGACAATGAAGGTCCCCTTACTGGGCATACTCAGAATATTTTGAAAAAAAATATATCAATTAAACTACTTATATATGTAATAAAGGATTTGTCAAATTTAGCGGCAGAATTACAGTAGAAAGCCTGTAAAAAAATTAAATACTTTCGAGTATTTGGCGCAAAAAGATGAACGCGTCATGCGATTTGGCGAGCAGTACTTTTCCTCGCCAAAAGCAAACGATTTTAATGCACCTGAAAATTGTTTGTTAATTGATTTTTAAAATGCGTGTAAAAAGTGTTTAATGAATTTAAACATAAACAATGAGAGAATTTAATAAATACATTTTTTTTTTGTATTACATATTTATGTTGCTTGTTATTTAATTTTATTACTTTAAAAACAATTTAATATATAAAAAATATTTTCATATATTTAAGCGTATTCCAAAATAAAAGCAAGATTCATTTAACACTTATTCATTTTAATATCAAAGAATTCGTCGTTTCCATAGCAACAAAATTGAATCGACAGTGCTCAGTTGGACTTAATTTTGAGATATTGAAACTATTTTAATTTATTTTAATTTTGTTTTAATTCATAAAATTTGATATTTAACTTTCATTATAAATAAATAAATAAATATATATATATGACAAAACTATAGATAAATCAAACTAAAACTGACAAAACTAAAGTTATTTACATTAAATTTATTTAAACAAGTTCAATATGAAACATTTTTATCTTAAAGAGTATTCGATATAAAAAAACATTTTTTGAAATTTCATTTATCGCCAACCGATGATAAATCGCCAAATAAACGAAATTTTCATTATTTTTTTCAAAAGTTCTATCAAGGTTCCGCCAAAAATTTTTTTATAAACATATATTTGCACATGAGAAGATCACTCTGTAATTTTTTTCAGATTTTTCTGAATATGCCCGTATGAAGACCTTCCTTGTGAGTACTTTCAGTTTAATTATGACCACCTTGTATATTATCTCTGAATTATCTGTCCTGACTTGTTATAGATTTATTAATATTTTTTCTAAAATCAAAATAATTGAAAATTATTTTCTTGATCATATAAAATTTTATTACTTCATTGCACGGGAGTGCCAAGTATTTATAAGAATATTAAATAAACATAACAAAGTGGGACTGTACGTTGTATACAAATGTGATAATAAAACAAAAGGTTGCCAGAAAACGCGTCTAATTTATTCCGAGATTTTGAAAACAGATATAAAAATTAAAATCACACAATTGTAAATAAAATTATACTCGACGTTTCGGGTTTTCTTTAAAACCATCATCTAGAGTAAATTTTCTTAAATAAAAAACGGAAAAAAATTATTTATAAAGTTACATTATCGAAGCAAAATACAAACTAGAGTTTTAAATCAGAATTTGCATTTTGCTTCGATAATGTAACTTTGTAAATAATTTTTTGCCATTTTGTACTTTAAAAAAATTACTCCTGGTGATGGTTTTAAAGAAAAACCGAAACTTTGGGCATAATTTTAATTTTAATTTTTGTGATTTTAACTTTTACATCAGTGTTTAAAATCTCGGAATAAAATATACGTTGGTGCAACCTTTTGTTTTATTATTACAATAAATAAACAGTTTAGGAATAATTTCTTCCGAATTGTTGTCCCATGTTTTTTTTTTTTTTTTTTTTTTTTTTTTTTTACTGATGTATTAACTTTACACTGCACGAACTTTTCTCGTGGAAGTATGACTGTTTATGCTCATATTTAAGATTATATACCACAAATTTTAAAGAATAATTCTTCATCTTATCGAGCAAAATACTTCTGTGATTGTATAAGGCGAATATTTTTCTTTAAATCTAGTGGTAATCTAGAGCTGAAATTATTTATTAAAACTTAAATTTTAATTGATTGTGCATCTCTGGGTAGTGTAGGGTTGAGTTGATAAGTCGTGAGTCACACAATATTTGTTTAAAATGGTTGAAGATTGTTAAATAATGGGTGTTTAACATCATGCATTGTTAGAATACACACGAAGACTTAGGGTATTTGTTTTAAACTAATTAATGTTATAGATCAACATATTTTAAAATATAGTCGAGTAGCCATATGATTTATATAATCAAGTATTTTAAATTTAGTTGACTTTATATTTCAATAAAATTGCTTTCATTTGTTTGAAATAGATAATAATTTGACTCACCAAAGAAAAAATACATAATAAATTTCATTAAAATTAATATTTTTATTAATATGATTATTATAATACAATGTATTTGCATTAATATTACTTTATTCGAGCTATGCGATGCAATATGCGGAAGAACTTTTATTTATTTTTTACTGTTTATTTTGTTGATGGAAAAAAGTTAAATTCATTTTGGTCTAAAATCTATCTTTGAGATATGGAATAAATGCTCATATAGCTACAAAGTTATTAAAAGTACACTGAGATGGGTATATTTCTCAGGGAATTTTTCAGAGGGAAGTATTTAAAAAAATATATATTTATAGACATTTTCAGAAATTTAAATTTAAAATCGGAAATGTTACTAAAAACTAAATCAAACTCTGTGAAATATTCTGTTTAATAATCGTTTAGAAATATTCTATATTTAAACAAGTAAAGAAACAAGTATAAAAAATATTGCCCTCGAGTAAATTTTTTTTTTTTTTTATTCAACAATATGTGGAAGGCTAAAACTTAAAAAGTCCAAAAACAATTACAAAAGTAGGTTTAAATTAAAAAAGAAATCTGACATAAGAATCACTAACATTTTATAGTAAACAGATGATGAAAAACTCATTCAAATACAAATTATAAAAAATTGTATAAGCATCTGCTGCTTCTTGAAAATAACATAAAAATATACTGAAAAGTTTTATTTAATAATTAATTTATAAACTCAAGTGCATTTCATCATAAAAAAAAAATTCATTCCAAAAAATAAATAATAAGAATAATAAAAAGAATGAAGTAGTAAGGGTATTTATTCAAACCTCTTTTTTTTTATTACAATAAAAAGACTTTTCTAAAATATATGCTTAAGTACCTAACTTTGTTCTTTGGAAATAACAACCCCCCACTCGACCCCCCCTTCCCCCGACAACTTTTGAAATGCTTCAAAAGTTATATATATACAAAACTAGTATTAAAACATAAGGTATTGAAATACAGTCAAGCAAAAATAATTCCCAAAACAAAGGAATTATTCAATAGGCAGTTTTTTAAAACTGATAATAAAGAGAAAATTACCGAGGAATACTAGAAAAATAACTTAATGTTTCTGAAACATTTCTAAAGCTGCTTAATAGAATACTTCGAGAAAAGTCTTACAACAACAACAAAAATAAAGCCCATGCTTTTGCATTATTTCAATAAAAAAAAGGAGGGATTATAATTTTAAACAAAGGACAGGATTCTAAATATATTTAAAATAAAAGCTTTATTTAACCGTAAAATAATGTTTTTATTTTTACTTCGTTTAACAAAATAATGAGATAATTTTTTAAAAAAGTTATTATAACTGCTTTTATTTTCTTTTAACCAAAAAAAAACGTGCTTCCAAAGCATAAAATTTTCTTTCGTTATAAAACATAAAGTTTATTCAGAATAAATAATAAAAATAATTATTTATTTTAAAAGTTATTATAAATATTTTCTGGTGCAAATTCAACATACATTGATTCATATAAAATTGAATCTGCATAGGTTATTGAAATAGGACTTTCTATCAATTTTTATAAAAATTGATAGAAAAAAAAATTAAAATCGTACATATATTATATTTTATTAACAGCTAATCATTTATCCTATAAAATAAAAAATAAGGCAAATAAATGAAGAAGGAAAATAACAATAAATATATAAATAAATAATTTTATGTATTATATAAAGAATAGAGTTAACGTTGAAATCTAAAACGAAATATCCATTTTTGGCGCGAAATCAATATAATCTGATGAATGTAAAATTTCATCCCTATTGGGATCATATAACATAAATATTATTTCTAATAACTACTTTTTCATTCAGTTAAAACTATTTTATTAAAATGCCATGAAAAAGTTTCTGTACGCAATTTAAGAATCGATAAAAGAGTATAAAAGATTAAACACAATTTATTTGTCTGATATAAATTGATTTATGTAAAGTTTCAGCCCCGTTTATGATAACAATAGCATTGGGCTATCATTTTCAAAAAGAAGATAAAATCATTCCGAAAAGTAATTGTATAGAGTTTAAACTTTTTAAATAAGAGTAAGTTATCCAAGTAACAGAAAATCTTCTTGAATCATACTGGAAATCTATATAATGTGCATGGAAACTAATTCATTATATAATGTATGTTAGGATATAAATTTTTGACATGGTTTGAACGCAAACTGACTTATAGGAGATTTTATTCCTATAGAAATAATTAAATTAAAAATTATTCAATTAAAAATTATATTTTGATATGAATTCAAGCGTTTTGTGCAAAATTTTATTTGTATAATTTCTAAAAGTGTGTTTTCAAATATTAATATCTAAAACTTTTCTGCGAATTTCTAATGGTTCAGATATAAAGATATAGCTACGTTAATACCACAAAATGTTTTTATAAGTGGTATCGAAATAAAATAAAGAGATATAAAGTTGGAAGCAGGAAAATGTTATGATTTAAATTTTGTTCAACAGTTGGCAATAGCAACAGCATCACTATAGCATTTTCAAAAATTTCTTTTCGAAAACTTTTTTAAAACTTTCTAATGATTTAGATTTATTTCATTAAATGTTATCTATGCTCAAAAAGGTTTTCGTAAGAAATAAAGTAATTTGACATGTTACTACATCAAACAGAAAATTATGTTTCTAAGTCTCTTCAATATTTGATAACAGCGTTACTATATCATCAGCAAAAACACATTTTCGAAACCTTTTTTAAATATTCTAATGCTTCAGATTTATTTCATTAATGATTACCACAAAAAAGTTTTCTTAACGATGTCAGAAGTAAAATAAAGTGACGTGTTACTGCAAGCAAATAGAAAATTATGAATGACAGTTTCTTCAAAAATTAGTAAAAATATTACTGATACCTAATTTTCAAACAATAAATTTTGCGATATGTCTAAAAACTCTAATTTATTTTATTATCACAAAAATTTTTTCGCTTTGAAGTCATAAATAAAGTAAAGTGATATTTTATCCTAAGCTAAGAGAAAGTTATGAATGGAAGTTTCTTACTTACAGATGAAAGGAGAAGTTATCCTCTGCTTTGAGATTCTCAGGTGGGGAAGATATCTGATGTTTCATCCCTGATCCATCCTCTCTATTTATACTGAAGGAATACTCATCCCCACGTGCAATAACCGGACACGTGCAAAGCGACCAATGGACGTCCAAGGAAAAGTGTGCCAGGGTGGGCGGCACTGTGATGTTCCGACAAGCGGCATCTTTCGATTGTTTAGTTGTTACTTTTTGTTTTTCTTCCTTTAAGATGGTTTTCTCTCAAAACTTTCTCTTTCGTTTTTTAAGAAGAGCGATTTTTGTTGTCCGGGCAGTATTGAACTTTGACTGGGTAATAGCTGCTTTTCGGAAATTATCTTGGCGAGGTGTTGGTCAATATTCATATTTTACAAATTAAGTGTTGCTTCATGTGTTCATGGTTTAATAATTGTTCTGACATGGAACAGAACGGTACACCACGGCCTGGATAATTAACATGCGCTCTGGAGAAATTAAAAGTTACAGAATTCTGACGGTTTTTAGTTCTTCTATTTTAATCTGTTAATTGGAAGAGCTTTTTTTTTTTCTTCAACGAAGGTAAAAGGTAAAAAAAAAAAAAAAAAAAAAAATCCCTGTTAAACGCGCCCTTTTTCTAAATCTACACTTAATTAAAAATATATTCTTTGAAACTAAATAAAATTTCAGTGAAATGTTTCATGAAGGATTTGCAATGATATCTGATTATTATGTAATTGCTTTTGTAAATTGTATTTTAAAAATATATCGGCAAATATATAAATGTAAGTGATGATCGTCCAAGTAGCATCTTTCATACATTTAGTTATTACTTCTTGTTTTTCCTTCTAAGAGGAACGAGTTCTTTTGTTGATATATACTACAGAACTTTGACTGCGTAATAGTTGCCTTTTGGAAATTATCTCGAAGAGGTGTTGGTCAATATCGACATTTTACACATTAAGTATTGCTCTGTTCATAGTTCACTGATTGTTTTGACAGAGACCTGGATAATTAATATGCATTTCAGAGAAATTAAAAGTTATAGAGTTACAACGATTTTTTCATTCATTTTATTTTAATCAGTTAGTCGGAAAAAAAAAATGTTTCAAGGAAGGTTGAAGCTAAAAAACTGCAAATGTTAAATCCAAGAATTTTTTAAACATAAACGTAATTAAAAATATGTTCTTTGAAAATAAATAAATTTAGCATTGCAAATGTTTTTGAAATGCTATGCAGTAAAACATTTTAAGTGAGTAATTGCTACTTTTTAAAGTTATTGTAAAGAAGTGCTCGTCAGCATGGCTACTTTATGCACTAAGCATTGCTTTATGTGTTCATGGCATAATAATTCTTCTGAGGTGGAATGGTGTACCCCGATCTTGTCCCCGGCATGGAATCTTTTTCACTATGTTGGCCTTTGCGCCTCTTAAGCAATTACTTTGAAATTTGATTTTCATTTGAAATATTGTATGCAAGGCGAATGTTTCTCTCTAGAATAATTTCCATGTGTTAATATAGTTTCTATCGATGCTGGATTTAATTAAGTTTCGTGTTCGCCCCAGGTCGGTGGCTTACGATAAATATTCCATCTTGTGCTGTGTCAACATGTAGCCTTGCCAACATATAATAGTGAGAAATTTTCCAGGCTGGGTATCGTTCCATGTGGTTTAGTTGGTAGAACGTCAGTGCGCTATACTGATGGCCCGGGTTCGAGTCCCGACATGGAACCTTTTCCACTATGTTGGCCTTTTCGCCTCTTAAGAAATTACTTTGAAATTTTATTTTCATTTGAAATAATGAATTATATTTGTTATTTATGGACTATATGAGCTACTTAAGTTAAAAATGACCGATTTGCCGCGGTTTGGAAAGTAGATACATGGGGTAGGTACAGGGTAGATTTACCCGTGTACAGAGTAGATGAAAACTGTTTTAATTCATAACTGTAGTAGATATTTTACATTTAGTACATAAATAATTCACCTCGTATTTTTGGGGTTTGCGGATAGAAACCGAGTTACAAAGTTCTGCAAGTGTCAAGTCCCGGAAAATGAAGGCAGTTTTTCAAACAGGCGTGTAAGTAGAATTAAGACACTTTATATTAATGGGCCGGATCAGACCGATAAAAAAACTGAGCTGACTTACAAGCCCAATGTAACAAATTTGAAAGAATAAAATAACGCGATAAAATAGGAACAATTTAGAATCGGCATGTCTGCGGTAAGAATAAATACAAAGGAACGGCCGAACTTTTTAGAGAACGGGCCTTAAAATTTCGGCTCATGCAGATTTCTTATCGGATTTAATGCGGAAATTATAAACTTGTGCTATTTTTGGAGGCAAAAGAACTATGAACCCGGTATAGCATTGTAATAGAAGCCCTTTTCCCCTCAAATTTTCCCGGTCTATATGACCAAAAGTCAGAATTCTAAAATACCCTTCCTTTATTTATTTATTTTCGTGCACAGGAGTCAAAATAAGATGAAATTGTAATTCTTTTTTTCCGAATCGGCTGTACCCAAAATAACGATGAAATAGTGAAATTTCTTTATCTTTGACCTTTCGAATTTAGGATTTTTCATGTCTGTAGAACCCTAAACAAAGACTAAATTGTAAAATTAATTGAAAAATTATTATTTTTTTGTTTTTTCATTAGAATCCACTGAATACCAATTATTTCCAAAATAATAAAATTTTCATTTTTATTTTCCTCCTTTCCATAGCAATTGTTCGAGTATGGAAGGCATAGTAAAATAAACCACTAAATTGTAACCATTTCGCTTTTTCTTCTCAGTCCGCAGATCCAAAATAGTAAAATTTCCATTTTGTGTTCTTTAGACTTCAATAGTTGGGTTTTTTGGGTTTGCGGGCGTGAAATTGTAAAATTAATAAAGCGGAAAAAAAAATATTTTTTTCATTTTTGAATCCTTAAAAAGAGAATTAATGCCGAAATAGAGAGCTTTTAACTTTTTTTTTTAATATATATATTCCGATATTATATAAATGTAAGTATAAATAAGAGTAATAAGTCTTAATTACATCCGCTAATAACCATATTACAATATATATTCGAAACGGGAAAGTGAAAACATATATTAAAATATTTATTTGCTTAAAAGACATTACAGTAACAAATAAATAATTTAATATATGTTTTGACTTTTCCATTTGGAATTTATAGTGTGATTTCCGTCATTATTTTAACCAACATTAACCAACATTGGCTGGTACATTAGACAGCCAGTCGAAATAGGAGTCGGAGTCGTTAAAATATGCCGAAGTCGGAGTCGATCGTTTTTCAAACCGACTTCGCAGCCTTGTTCATAGCATCAAAAGTAGTCATTTAAAATGATTATGCATATTGAGAGATTCCATCAGCATCTCATGACCGGCATCATATCAAAATTTTCTGTCAATTCCACCGGGGTCATATTTCCGTAAAATTTTAGTGTGGAGTAAAGAGAAATTTGTTAAATAAAAAACAAATAAAAAGTGGAAAAAGTGTCGTAATTCTGAAAGCGTACAGAAATGTTTTAATTGATTTACTATTATTAGTTCGAATTTAAATACAAGGCAAAATACTGAACCCTGATAAATTTTCCTATAGAAGAAAGTTACCCTGAATAACTTCAAGAATACATAAGGGTACATGAAGATGTTGCATTATAAAAGACTAATATTAAAATACTTAAACATACTTGGTCTAAAAACGATTTTTTTTTGTCAGGCGTTAAGATAATAGGAATATGTTTTAATTACTAAGATAAGAGGACTAATTTTTTTATAAATTATGTTTACAATAATAAATTTTGACAAAAACCATTGAAAACTCACTTGTATTTTATGCCAATATCCATCAAGATGATAATATACTCGATTATCTTAAGTTGAGTTGTCTAAATTTTAACTTAAGTGATTTAAATGGCTAATGATAGAAAGTTATACAAAGTCTTTTGAAATATAGCCATTCTTATACGACTTTGTGAGTTTATAAATTTGGTTTTATGTATTCAAACATGGACACAGGTTAAAACGCATTTCAAAATAAAATTATATTCAAATTTGATTAGAAATACGTGGGTGGTTCAATAATTATTGTCCCTAATCTCTATAAATATTTGTACTGCGATGGTTGATGTGGAATATGGAAGTCTAATCTCTTAAATGCCTATATGCTCAATTTCAGAATCGTAGCTGCTATATTAACATATTTTTGGAGGAAGGAGTGAAGTTTTAAAGACCTATTTTTGGGGGAGTTTTTAAGGAGGGGGATGAGGGTGAAATACTAGTTTGGAGCTTATAAGGCCACATTTGTGACAGTGGATGAGATGTGGCTACATCACTATGGTTCCGAGTCCAAACGGCAGTAGTTACGTCTCACCCACTGTCACAAATCAAGCCCCATAAGCTAAAAATCGGCCTTTACCCCCATTCCCCTCCTTTCACTCCTCCCTCCAAAACTATGTCAATATAGCAGCAACGGTTCTGAAATTGAGCATATAGGTATCTAAAACATTAGGTTTCGATATTCCACAGCAATCATCGCAGTACAAATATTTTATATACACTAGGAGCAATAGAAGAAATAACAGAAATAATAAATAGAAATAATAATAGAAGAACAGAAATAATAATAGAAGAGGGAAAATACAACATTAAAAGCGCCAAAAATTTAAAATTTTAAGCATACCGGTTTCTTTAGCATATATAGCATACCTTCCTGGGTTGTAACCGCTGTCAATCGCAATGGCTTTAATGTATTGAATTTCACTATTAAATGACTGAGAATCAGAGCAAACATGTATGGCACGATTTATAAAGGTATAAAAGGCGGCCATTTTCTGTCCCTCATCCTCGCAGACATCTATATGCATTATTTTGAATGATCCCTTTTCAATAAATTATCTTTCCCTTTCTGGATTCGCTATGTTGATAACACATTCACCTTAATTGACACCTCTCTTCACAATATTGACAATATTCTTAACATTATGAACTCTATTGATAGCAATATTCAATTCACTTATGAAACTGAAAATAATAGTTCTCTCCCATTTTTGGATACCCTTGTCACTCGCACTGTAACCGGTTTCACTATATCCGTCTATCGCAAAAGCTTCGCTGTTTCTTTGCCACCCCATGCTCGTTCCTGTCATCCCCCAAGCCAAAAAATTGGCTGCCTTTTATACCTTTATAAATCGTGCCATACACGTTTGCTCTGATTCTCAGTCATTTAATTGTGAAATTCAATACATTAAAGCCATTGCGATTGACAAAGGTTACAACCTTTCTATAATTGATACTGCTCTATTTAAACTTCAGCATCCTCGTTCCTCAAACTCTCCTCAGTGTTCTATTCTTTCCAATATTAGCATTGTGTTACCCTTCTTTCCTAACTCAAGCTTTCCCATTGCTAAAATTCTTAGACAACATGACTTCAAAATAATTTTTGCCCCTACCAATAAACTCAGCCTCTCCAAACTCAAAGACCCTATTGAATTATCCAATTCATGGGGTATCTACCGTATTAATTGCTAGTGTGGCCTTTCCTATATTGGACAAACCAAACGCTGCTTAAAATTTCGTATCAAAGAACATCAACAATATAGTAAAAAACAAGAAATCAATAAATCCTCTATTGCAAAACATTGCTGAGAAATGAATCATACTTTTGACTTCAATTCGGTTAAAATAATCTCTAAACCTACTTCTATACACGAATTTAACTTCCTTAAAGCATTTCATATTTATAAAAATTTAAAAAATATTGTTAATTGTGAATTCGCCCATTATCAGATTGTTGGAAATATTACATAAAAACTTCTGTCTCTTAATTTTTTTCCACACTACTTCGGTTCCATTTCCCATCTATTTTCCTATTGGCTGTTACCTGCAATCTTCTGTGTTCCTATTGGTCAATAAACCTTTAACTTGAATCCCCATCTCTCCTATATTATGAGCAAATTTCAGCCATCCTTAGCACTGAGGAAGGAATGCTATATGCTACCGAAACCGGTATGCTTAACATTTAAAATTTTTGATACTTTTAACGTTGTATTGTTTACGCTTCTGTTATATTGCGCCAAGCTCCTTCTTTATAATTACTAGGGACAATAATTATTGAACCACCCTCGTACATAGCGTTTTGAGGGAGATGGATCCAAAAAATTTTAAACAGTTTTTATATAGATTAAATATCATCAACATTATTTAAATCAATTTTTGTTGTTTTAGCAGATTTATGTCACACAGAAATTAAAAAAACTGTGTAATTTTGTGTTTCGAAAGTTCACAAAACTGTGCAACTGTATAAAACTATTACATATGTTTCTAAGAAAAAAATTGTTTTAAATATAATAATGAAGCAACTAAATAAAAAAAATGCATTATGTATACATAAGTACAAAAATTTATCAAACTCTATGTATTATTTTTACAAAAGTGTTATACCAAATCTAAAAGCTGCCTGACAGACCAAAGTCATTAATAATTCCGAAAAATTTTATAGATTAAAGCTAGTCTTTGTAAGGATCTGGTACCTTTAATCAATCAAATAAAGTTTTCTTTAAAAAAAATCATGCTTATTAAAATTTAGTTGATTTGTATTATTTTATACAAAACTGCATTCGAAAGGAAATTTTGCTTTAAACAAAAAGTATTCCAGCTATCGCCGTATAGCAGTACAGGAGATTGTTCCTTTTTAAAATTCTTTTAATAAAACTATTATTTTGAAGCTTGCGCGCGATTTTGTGAAAATGGCTATCCTAATTTTTATAAAATTTTAGTATCTTATTCAATAAAAGCAGCAGTAGAATACAGCTAATTATGCCTTAAACATGGTATAAAGTTTATGAAAATGCGATAAATTTTCTGCTTAAATTAACAATGTATTTTCATTTTGCTAGACATTTCCAGAACTGGATTTCAATTCAAAAGGAATGCTACATCAAGTAATCCGAAAGAAAGAAATGGGATTCTTTTGAAATTGATAAAAATAATTAAATCAACATTCAAAGGTTTTTAACACTACTTATTGCGTAGTAAATTATTTTGAGTAAAAGACAAATAAAAATAAAATACAAGAAAGGGGAAAAAATAACAGCCATATTTGCAGAATTTTCATTTTACAAATGCTACTTTTCTCACATTATAAATTATACACTCATGTCCAAAATTAAGGACACAAACATAAAATCTATGAAAACTGATGAACTATTCACTGTATTGCCACGATATTTGGCACAGAGGTAAACTGCAATAAGAGAAAGAATATAACAACATAACTATATGGGAAAGATTTTAATTTTCAATTAAGATACAGGGTATGTCAAGAAATGCTAAATCATGATTCAGAGATAAAGCATTTTTCTCGGCAAAAGTCTTTCTAATATGAAGTGTGACCATCGTGCATTGCTATACAAGCCTCACAACGAGCTCTCATACTGTTTATGAGGGTGTCAATAACTGTTTGTGGCAACAAAGCCCATTCTTCCAAAAGGGCGGCTTTCAACCCCTGGCGGGTCCAGGGAGGGGGGTTACGTTATGCAATGACTCTTTCTAGACCATCCCAAACATGTTCAATAGAATTGAGGCCCGGAGACCGCGAGGGTCAATTCATTGGGCGAATATCCTATTCTTCAAAAAAATCATCAACGATGCGAACTCTGTGTGGCTTCGCATCATCGTACGTAACTTGAAGTCCGCGCCTCCAGTACTCCGGAACAACCTCACATAGCCTTCATGGATCACATCCCTATAGCTCTGTACGTTGATAGTACCCGTATCGAAGGCGTGCAGTGATGTACGACTGTCCAACATTTTGCCGCCCCAGACAGGGATTCATTAGCCAAAAAATCTGTCGGTATCTGTCGATTTCTTTTACGTAGGAAGGATGATAGAAAGCTCCACGTTCTCTCCAGATAAAGTTTCTACGAGAATCCCTCTGCGTTGTGAATCTCGACTCATCTCTGAAAAGAACACTCCCCATCCTTATTGTGTCCAAGACTGATGTCTTCGGCTCCATCAACAACCGGGCTCTCCTGTTGCATACAGTGAAAAGGACACATGACTGGACGCCGGTCGTTAGGGATGAGGTCCTTGAAGACTATGTGAGGTTGTTCCGGGGTGCTGTAGGCTCGGACCATGTTTAAGGGCGATAATGCGAAGCCACACAGAGCTCACGTTGTTGACGATTTTATTGAAGAAGAGGATATTCGCCGTATGAATTGGCCCTCGTGGTCTCCGAATCACAATCCTATTGAACACGTTTGGGATGGTCTAGGAAGAGCCATTCCACAGCGTAATCCCCTTCACGGGACCCGCCAGGAGTTAAAAGCCACGCTTATGGAAGAATGGGCTTTGTTGCCACGATTATTTATTGTGCACCTTCATAAATAGTATGAGAACTCGTTTTGAGGATTGTATAGCAGTGCAAGATGGTCACACTTCGTATTAGACAGACTTTTCCCGAATGCTTTATCTCTGATTCATGATTTTGCATTTTTTGATATACCCTGTATTTTATTTCACAATTAAAACCTTTTCCATACTGTTATGTTGACATATTCTTTCTACTATTGTAATATACATCTGTGCCAAATTTTGTGGCAACACAGCAAATAGTTCATCAGTGTTCACAGATTTTATGTTTGTGACTTTAATTTTTGACATGAGTGTATTTCTTTGAATGAAACTATTATCAGGGATTTAAATCTAACGATTTTCGCATTTGTTATTTAAAAAAAAAATGTGAATTACTAGGTTGAGCAAAAAGTTCTGAGAAATTTGTGAAAGTTGCATTGTTATGCGCAAATTAACAACAAAAGTAACAGGGACTATTCTTAAAGCAGAGACCATCATAGTCCACGACTTTCTGCCATCTTTCTGCCAGATTCCGGATTTGCTGGAAGTAAAAAGTTTGTCACTGTACCAGCACCTTCATCCTCATTAATTTCATCGACGGCTTTCAGAATCGTTAGACCTTTTCTCCAATAATGCCGGATCAACACACGCAAATCATACTGTTCAATACGCATTTTGGAGCCGAAATTTCTCGACTCTTATAGATATACGACAGTACTCCTATATATGATACAAATTTTGGTAATTATTAGATAAAAAATTTCCCAGAACTTTTTGTTCAACCTAATATCACTTAAAATGTAATTGGAATTAAGTTTTTCTAATTACTCACGCATAAAAGACAGGCTTTTGCTTACTAATAATTACTCATACCGAAGCAAAATTAACAAGAAAGAAAAATCATGCATCCAGCATATATTATGAAACACTTTCCAACACTTCCAGAATTCTTCAATGAGTCTTCACTGTTTAATAAGACAAAAAATAATCTAGGTAAACATTTTATAAAAGGCATAACACATTTGAAAACCAAATTTCTGCAAGTACCGCCTATAGCCGGAAAAACTGTGCAATTTTTTTGTTCAGCCCTGTATTTATTCTACAGGTTTGTATACATTCTACGTAGTATGCTAAAACTTAGTTTAGTAAGAAAATGCATAATAGGTTGAAAATTCACCTTCAGCGATTTACACCAATATACGGAAACATACACTCTAAAATTGAGAGGAGTGAAAAGTTCACTCTTTGAAAGAGTAACAGGCATTTTCGCTCTGTTTGGAGTGAATTTTGTAAAAATACACTCCTTAAAGGAGTAATTTACTTTTGTAAAGCACTTACAAAAGTAATTTACTTTTGTAAAACATTACTTTTGTAAAAATAAACTCCTTCATTCCGTTAATGGAGAGTGAATTAGTCACTCCTGAAAGAGTGACTTACGTATGCATTGCTTATTAACCAATCAGAACAGCAAGGCGACATTGCCCTTGTAAGATAAGAAAAATTATCACTTTTTCGTCCGCCATATTAGAATTAACAGATTAGGATATCATTAAAATGACTCTTTATGGAACACATAAGGTAAGGCTTACTTAATTTTAACCTTTTATTCGTGTAGATATGTTAAGATTATGAGCTAAATAGTTGTATGTTGTATGGAAAAAGATTGATCGTGGAGTGTTCTCCTGATTTGTATTCCTAGAAAATTGATTTTCTAGAAAAGAAATTGTCTATTATATTTCTTCATGTAGCGGTTTGAAATATATAGTAAACTCTGTCTAAGGCGGAGTCGATCGGGACTGAGGAAATTTTCCGTAGTAGACAATATTCCACCTTAGACAAATTTTACTGTATGTCTATGGATTCGCAGGGACTTGAAAATGTTTCTGAGTTAGACAGATTTCCGTCTTACACAGATTACGCCTTACAGAGAGTTTACTGTAATTGTTTTAACAATTGAATAGCATACAATGTTTAGCAAAAAATAATCAAAATTTCATTAGTTCAGCCAATGTGTAAAAAAATAAAAAAGAAATGAATGTAAATATTTTATTCTTCCCATTCAATACTGTGATCCTACTTTTGCCAACGATTAAAAAAAAAAAAGTTTTATCTGTTTCGTATGCAAGGCTGACTCAGAAGATACTATCTGAATTTTTTCAATTCATCGAGATTTTTGTTGTTGTTGTTGTTTATTACTTATTTCTAAGGCGACAACGTAGACTTAGAGTATACACTAAGAGTATTTATCATCATTATTATTGTTTCGGAGTTAAATATGATATTTGATGAATTCGACATTACGAAAAGGTATTATTTTTTTTACTGTATTTAAGCATTTTTTGCGGCTTATGGTTTTAAAATTTCGAGACTGAGTAATATAAAAATAAATTAATTATAGACATTCTGCATCTGTTATTAAATTTCCTTATATTTTAAACGCATTTTCTACGTTTTTGATACACTTTATTTTTGGCATTAAAAAATAAAACATGATATTTAAGCATTGAAATAAAATGTTTTTATGCCTCTTTTGAAAGTTTATCGATAACACTGCTTCAGTATATTTTTTAAAAAGTTCATATTTATTACATAATGTAGGACTGAATATTTTTTTAAAGAGATTAATAACTACTTGTTTACATTAAAAGGTTTTTCAAACAGTAAGAACATTTCATATGAAGTCATTTACTTTATTTTTATTAAAATTCATACAGATAGAAATAAATGTAATGTGTTTATTTTTATATTTTTTTTTTTCTATTGTCTAGGCCAATCTTTTCCTATAAAACATATAAAATCTATTTTGCTCATATTCACAAAATACAATATCTACAGGAATAAAAAATTTAAATTAAATATGGCTTACCGAGTCGTTCCATCGATAAGTATTGTATTAATTCCATTTTTCAGCAATAATGGTCGAAAATTAGAAATCATGATTAAGTTAAGGAATATGTTTAAAAGAAAAATATATACATATTCCAGAGAACTTAAAATTTAGACTCCATGATCATATTAAAACAAAAACAATAACACAAAAACTGACATAAAAAAGGTAATATTAAAGTTATGGTTTATATTCATGAAACTAGTAAATCTGCAGATCAGTGGCCTCAAACATCAGTTCTACAGTTTTATTTCGAAATTATTTTATTTAGTATTTAAAATATTCAACTCATAATATCATTTCTTTCATATTTGTAATATTAATTATTATAAATGATATATCAGGTAGCCTCTGGAATATTAATTGTTAAAAATAGTGAGACAAAACTAAACACTAATAATATTCCAAAACTTTTTTTTAATTACTTTTTTAAGTCCCCCCCCCCCCCTGTTTCAATAATTTGATAGCTGTAATTACCTGATATTTAGTATTTTAAACTATCCATCTAAAATAATTAAAACACCGTTCTTCTGATTATTACAATAATGAATGTAAACAGTAAATGATTATCACAAATATTTATTAATTACTGGTATCCTAATTGTTAAATTTATTTAAAAATAACTATTTTGTTTCATTAGTGTCTATTCGTTAAATTCTGGTTCTAAATGCAGTTATGAAAACGATTATATTTATTACTTTTTATGAGGTGTCCATTACTGGGCATTTGGGTGTTTTGATATATTTCTGTTATTTAAAATTAAATTTTGATTCAAATTGAGAAATGGGACTATAAGAATGGTTAAATATTGCTGATAGGTTAATATAATATTGAAAAAAAAAACAACAACTGGACTATAATAATTATAACTATTATAAAAAAAAAATAATTTTAAAAGAAATTCCTTAAGGGTGTCCATTACTGGCACATCTACCCTATAAAACTCTAAGAGAAATATCTTTATAGGGCTTGCAATAAAAGCAAACACAAAGGATAAGATTGGAATAAAATATATAGTTTATTTCTGTCAGTAATCTAATTTTAATTCATGTGTAACTTTAACTGAATTTTTCCTTTAAAGTTCAATTAATGTTTCAAACTATTAATTAAATAAATATTGCAAATAAAGTATTTTATTCCAATCTTTACCACGCTTGTGTCTATTTTCATTGCATGCTGTAAAATATGTTATTCTTTTAAAATGCCCATAAAAGCAAAATAAAAAAAGAATTGACTCCGTAAAAAACGAACATTCACTCCTATGAAAGAGCGACTATTCACTCCTACCAGGGGTGAAAAACCGCACTCCTTCAGCGAGAGTGAATAGTCATTCTTCCGAAAGAGTGATTTCCGAAAGAGTGAAAGAGTGAAAGAAATTTCACTTTTGCTCAGAGTGAATAATCATTCCAAAGAGGTTGGGCATATTTTGACTCTGCGATAGAGTGACTATTCCCACCTCCGAAGTGAATAGTCACTCCTTTTTATTTAAAGTGTACTTGAATTCTTTTGTATAACCCTGTATATTATTAACAGATTTTTATATGAGGCACATATTAAGCTAAAATTTAATTCAGATAAAAACCTGGTCTAAACTACTTAAATTATACTTCGAGGCATTATTGCCCATAGGAGGAGGACATGTATCCAGTTCTTTGAGTTTCCCTGTAAATGATTTTATTTATATTATACAAACAATTTTTAATATACTAAATATACTTGAAAGTGCCAAACTCAATTAAAAGTGGACTTTAAGCCATTCCTGGTAATACTCCGCAATGCTTATAAATTATTTGTGTACACATCACACAGTGAGCAAAAATTTAGTTAAACACGCATACCATATAAATGAAATCGCATTTCCAGTATTTATCGCTAAAAGACAGTACTTCAGACACAGTATTGTATCCACATCTTTTGTGTGTCCCTGCAAATGAACAATAATTGATATGAGCACCATGTTACACAACAAGTATCTTGTTGTAAGCCTCAGTAATGTATAGCAATTTCATTATATTTGAAATAGTGTAACAGAACTAAAGTGCGTTGCAGATTTTGCCTGTAATATAACGGAGATCTTTAGTGTGGCCCCGTAAAGGAATAATAAAAGCTTTTCACTCCATATTCTACAAAATGCCTGTTTTAGTACACTCCATAAATGCATATCAATATCATTATTTTTCAAATTGCCTAACATCATTAAAGTGACGAAAAGGCTTGAAACGATTATATCCATATTGACCGCTATGTAACGCAATACTTTTGATCGTCCCTGTAAAAGAACTATAAATGCCTACATACTTCATTTTCAATACCGATCGTGCTATAGTAAACTTCAATAATGCACAAAAAATTCAAGGTGATCCGAAAATATTTACGAGAGTTAGAGCTCGCATAGACGGCCAGACAAACCGAAGTCATAAAAACTTTTCAACTATGTTGGAAAGTGTTAAAAAGTTGTTAGGGATGAATCACCTTTTAACTTCATTATCATCATATAACAAGACGGAGGAGTTTTCAATAACCTGATTTAAGCCAAATAAACATTTCAAGTCAAATAAGTGTACCCAAGTAAAATAAACATACTTCTTACGTTCGCAAAAAAGTGAACGACTCAATAATCGGAGTTATCTGACAATTTATGAGTTTAAATACACAATCAATAAATCTGTGCAATCCGGTTCTTTTTCCTGGAGCCATCGGCTGACGTAAAGAATATCGTAACACAGTGCTTTTAACTTTCACTGGTTTTTAGTCACGTTTCTCCTCACTCCAATATATAGTCTCGAAACAAGATTCTTTGAATCATATTAAATCTCAACGAGAGATTTTAAATCTTAGGGTCTTGTTGATATTTCATGAACTTAGTCTTTGATCAATCTGATTACCCTGAGTTTGATGATTAATAAAAAGCAATATGAACACGGTTCAGATCTTTAAGATTGTCCCGGAGACAGAACCTCAAAAATATAATTTTTTACCCTTTTTTTTTAGCTTGAGAATACTCTGGAGCAGCGGTTCTCAAACTGTACTCAAGGGATCCACGATGCATCTTCAGGATGTCCGAAAAGGACTGGCATTCAGTGCATTTATTTATTACTATTACTTATCTATAGTCGAACTTAAGGCTTGTTGTTAATCAGAATTGTAAATCCCACCTGTAATGTTAACACTAAAACGATCGGAAATTTTAGTCAAGTTTTATAAAAATATTTTACACCGGAATTTTTATTTAAATCTGTTTAACATATTTATTTAACATTTTTCTTCTTTGTGTCTTTTAAACTTATTTTACAAAGAAATTTCTGATTCGAACCGAAATATATTCATGTTAAGGGTCAAAATGACCTATCACGTCTTTTTAGTGTTAAACCTATGAATCCGTGAAATGCATCCTTTTTTTTTCAAAATTATCCTCGGTAAATCAAAACATTTACCTTCCCTTTTCTGTATCGTCTGAAAGGAATTTTTCCTGTTTTCTTTTACAAAATATTTCAAAAATACATAATTAGTTTTATTTAAAGTGTTAACATCCCATTTAAAGCTCGTCTGCTTCACTTATTTTCTACTTTTAAAAATAAAAAATAACTATATACACTGGAGTGCAAAAATTAAGGAAAAGTCACAAAATGCTAATTTTCAAATACAAGAACACTCGAAAGGAAATAATATATTTCGATTAATTACTATCTCTACAATACAGCTTGTCCATATAACGCATCATTCATATCACACATGGTCACAAGTGTCACAGTCACTATGGTGAAGCAAAAAATAGGAAATTCCATACATCTCATTATAAGTCTCAAATGATCACTATATGTGACTCCACTGAGACGTCAATGTGACTGCTGCTTTGTGACGAGTCACCAGGTGACTTTACAATATAGTTAAATTGTGACTCTCATGTGACTGTCATTTTTAGACTCAATTTCAAAGTCATCATGAACGTTGCATTATAATAAGTCACCAAATAATATCACATTATAGTCACATGGAGACTTTTCCCAAAAAAGCACAATGGTGACTTCACAGTAGTCTCTCTGTCACCTGAAAGTCATCATGTGACTTTAATGTGACATTATTTGGTACCTTAACACACTGCAGCGTTCACGACGACTTTGAAATTGAGTCTACAGATGACAGTCACATGAGAGTCACAATGTAACTATATTGTAAAGTCACATGGTGACTCATCATAAAGCAGCAATCACAGTGACGTCTCAGTGGAGTCACATATAGTGATCATTTGAGACTCATAATGAGATGTATGGAATTTCCTATTTTTTTGCTTCACCGTAGTGACTGTGACACTTGTGACCATGTGTAACATGAATGAGATGTTATATGGACTAGTTGTGTTGTAGAGATAGTAATTACTCGAATTAAAATATTTCCTTTTGAGTGTTCGCGTATTTGAAAATTAGCATTTTGTGACTTTTCCTTAATTTTTGCTCTCCATCAAGAAGAGCATACAGGAAAAAGAGGAAAAAAAATTAATTTTCAAAGGAGGAATTTGAAAAATAGGGACGTATTCTATATTCTAAACCCATTAGCCCTTTATCTACTGACTATACCCATAAGTTCCATTAAAATAACTTGATATAAAATTTATTTAATACATCGATTAGTAGTAATACAGATTAGAATGAGCTAATAGATGCATTACTTTATCTTGTTCCAAATGCATTATGGGTTACACAAAACAAAAATATTTTTAAAAGGATAATTTATTTTGTCTTTGCATCTTTCCAGCTTTATTGGCGTCGAGGGGGGAGGGGGGATTTTTCAATTCGAAAATATTTCTATATTACTAGTGTAAGAACATTATATTTGTACATTTCCTAATTCTACAAAATACTAAGGAAAACATTTAAAATAAAATATTTGAGTGCAGTTATAAATATTGCATAAAATCAGTATAAATTAAAGTTTAATTAATCCTTCTAAATCTTTCAATCCTTCTAAAATCCTTCTAAAATTTATTAAATGATGATGCAAATCTTCTAATGTAGTTTCAAACATTTACGATAAATACAGGGTGTTTATAAAGTCCCGGACCCATTTTGATGTTTAACAACTCATAAAATAATAAAGATAGATTAAAATTATTAACATAAATGGTTAGATAGACTCAAAAAGTTTCATGACCCTTGTCAATGAACTTCCACGTGTGCCCCCTTCGTCGTTAAGTCGATAGTCAATTTCACGCCAGGTAGCGGCAAGCATGTCGGCATCCACAGAGGCTATTGCAGTTGTAATTTTGGTTTTTAAGTCATTAATGTTCGACATTCTCCTCCTGTAAATATTGTCCTTTACAAATCCCCAAAGGAAAAAGTCCAGCGGCGTTATATCAGGTGATCTGGGTGGCCAAGGAATTGTACCTCCTCGCCCAATCCATCTTCCTGGAAAATGGTCATTCAAAGAAGTACGAACGATGGTACCCCAATGAGGTGGTGCACCATCTTGTTGCAAAATGACATGTGGCTGAAGCTCTTCTAGTTGTGGAAATACGAAGTTTTCCAACATGTCTAAGCATACGACTGATGAGACGTCTCTTCTATAAAAAAAAAGGCCCAATGACTCGGTCGTGCATTAATCCACACCACACATTAATCTTTGGGGAATCCTTTACTGCCTTACGGTATTCATGGGGGTTTTCAGATCCCCATATGCGCACATTATGATGATTAACAATTCCAGAAACATCAAAGGATGCTTCGTCGGAGAACATTATGCGCTTCAGAAAATCAGCATCATCTTCTATTATCCTTAGCATATCTATTGCAAAGGCCATCCTCCTAGGCCTATCGTCCGGTTCCAAAACTTGAACAATTTGAACTTTGTATGCATGCAGTCTTAATTTTTTCTTAATAACCTTGTACACCGTCGAAATCGGCATATCCAATTCTCTTGCCGCTGATCTCACAGATCTTCCAGGGTTGTGTAAAAATGTCTCTCTGACACGCTCGACGTCAAAATCACTTGTGCAGGGACGGCCGGAACGTTTCTTATCTGCGATACTTCCAGTTTCTAGAAAATTCTTTTTTCACCGCAAGATGCTGCTTTTGGATTCTTCTGGATTTCTTCTGCAATTTCTCTGTGCTTGCACTATCGATTTTGTTTCTATGAACCACCATAAAATCTGTGCTTTCTCTTGTGGTGTATGCATTCTCCTTAATATCCGCTCGAATAAAACATCACTACAAAAGTAACATAGAACAAACACATCAAAAGTAAACATAACATTGCAATAGTTGCCAAAAACAAAAGAGAGAAAAATGCAATTAATAAGCAGATGATATTTAGAAAAGTACAGATATTTAGACTGGAAAATGAAATTATCTGAAATTAACCAGACGCGCAGACGATATTTACAAAAGTAAAGATATTCAAACCTGAAAAGAAAAATATATGAGTTATTTCATCAATAAATGCCATAAGTTTGTTTATATGTTCATTATTTTATGAGTTATTAAGCATCAAAATGGGTCCGAGACTTTATAAACACCCTGTACTTTAGAAGATAAAATTCACGAATTCATAATTCAGTACATAAAGGGTTAAGTTTAACGTTAGAGAGAACAATTTGCAGTCATGAAATCTCTCGATTTTCCCGAACCTTGGTGATTTCGTTTTATCTGATTTTACTGTATTTCTATCAGTTTATATATCACTTATTTAACATTCCATAAAACAGCAATAATTTCAGTCTTACAACTTAGGGATCTGCGAAGATAGAGGAAATACGAAAAGGCGTTCGTGATATCCTAAAGATTAAAAGTATCTCTCTATTCTAAAAAAAAGTAACTTACGCTGTCACCGCCGCAGCCGCCGCCGGTTTTGAATTTTTTGTGACCGGAGGTCTTTTTCAGTTAATATTAAGAAAAATACTGCATACAAAAATATGAAAATCAGTGGTATTATAGAGAAATGTTTGATAAATACGCTGATGCAGACAGTTTTCAAATCGAATAATTATTTTAAGAGATATTTAATGATAAAGTTCGACAAAATCGTTCCATTAAAAAAGTTTTATAGTAGCTAAAACTATACATGGAATTAATTCATTTTTAGATCATTTTATACGTTAGAATTTCCCGGTGTGCAGACTGCATTCACTTTTTTAATTCGATTCTTTTTTTGAGGTTTTATTTCTATTTTAAATTTAAATTTTCAGCATTTCGAGAGATATTTTTTACTTATTTTAGGAAATGGTATTAATTTAAACTGTTGCCAACTGTATAAACAGCGCAAATAATATTGATTGCTTCAAATTAAAAATTTATTTACACGTGACTATTATTAACAGAAAAAAAACTTTCAAATTAGAATTACGTGTGAAAAGCAAGAACTTATTGAAAATTACTTCATAAAAACTATATTTACACGTGAATTTTATAAGGATATTGTAAAATAATAAATTCATTAACATGCGTTAGAAGTCTTAAATAGGAGAAATTACGTCACATTACACTTATTACGTAAAATGAATAAAAAATAATATTGCAAAACAGTTTAAATTTAAAAATTGCGCGAAACATTAATTTGATATTTTGAGATTACAATAATAAGATTAATATTAATTTTATTGAACGCGTTTAGACTGCTTTCGAGCAATTATTTAGTAATGTAATAAAAATAAAAAAGATTACAAGCTGAAAATGAAGTGTCATCAACAAAAAATATGATTTGAAAAAGGAAAATCTGTGAAGCAGAAAATAAAGAAATTGCTTAAATGGTTTAGTTAAGATTCGTTAATCTTCTGTGTCGTTTCCGTCAAAAGAAGGCATTGGTATTTGTAAAATATGTTTGCATTTTGATGCAGATTTGCTTATTATATCAGCTTATTTTGAAATGTTTAACTGATTTTATTTAATCAAAGACAAAAACAGCCATTGTATCGTTTAACAGCAGCTGATTTTTCCTTAAAATTATCCAATCGAAGAAAAATGAATATAAACCCGTTTATAGGGAGATCGCCACTGTTTTTTAAATTATAATTCAATATTTCAAAATCTTTTTAAAGCCAAGCAAATTAGCGTGCTTTTAGAGACTGCGGTGACTGAACGGGTGTTGGCGAGCGTAGCTCGTAGGGAGTCGGCCCTCCTAGTTCGTATAAAAAAAAAAGAAAAAAAGAAAAATGAGAGAGAAGCTGTTATTTTTTAAATTGACTAGAGGGCTCTACCACCTACGAGCTACGCCCACCAACCACCGTTCAGACACCACAAAGTCTAAAAGGACGCTAACTTGGTCGGCTTAAAATTTTTTTCGTAAGAATGAATTATAATAAAAAAAAAGTGGCGATCTCCCTGTTAAAGGGTTGTTTTCGTTTTTGTGTAAATCAGATCAGTGAAACATGTGAAAATTAGATAATATAAAAGGAATTAAGTAAACAGGGTCTTTGTCTCCCGGTATTTTTTAACAACGCTATAAGAAAGTTTTTTAATAAGACATTTTAAATGTATTGTTTTAAGTCTGAGGTAATTTTCACCAAAGATTTCTTTCTCTTTTTTATATTCACGTGAAAATACTTTTGTTGTTATAAAGGAAATATTATTTGCTTTGTCTTAGAATTCTCAACAATAGTAATGGCAATTTTAAATATGACGCAGTTTGCTCCATTTACGATTTTCAACGCGTATTAACGGATTTATTTTACAATTTTCTTTCTCTTTTAAAATTGACCTGTAAATGCAGTTTTTTTTTACGTAATTTTCAATATTTTCGGGCTTTTAATACATAATCATTTAATTCCCGTTTGAAAGTTTTTTTTTGTGTTTATAATAGTCACGTGTAAATAAATTTTTAATTTGAAGGAAATATTATCTTTACGCTCTTTTTAAATTTGGCAACAATTTAAAATAATACCCTTTTCTAAAAGTTGTAAAAAACATCTCTCGAAATGCTAAAAATTCGAATTTAAAATATAAATAATACCTCAAAAAATGAGTCAAATTAAAAAAATAAATGCAGCCTGCACACCGGGAACTTCAAATGTATAAAATGATCTAACAATGATTAAATTCCCATGTATAGTTTTTGCTCCTATAAAACTTTTTTAATGGAACGATTTGACCAAATTTATC
This sequence comes from Maratus speciosus, assembly GCA_963932465.1. Lineage (NCBI taxonomy): Eukaryota > Metazoa > Arthropoda > Arachnida > Araneae > Salticidae > Maratus > Maratus speciosus. Next base: position 69,393,419 of record OZ010788.1, on the reverse strand, counting down.
ATTTCTTAAAATAATTCTTCGATTTGGAAAGTCTGAATCAGCGTGTTTATCAAACATTTTTCTATAATACTACCGCTTTTCATATTTTGTATGCAATATTTTTCTTAATATTAACGAAGAAAAAGCTCCGGTCACAAAAAATCAAAACCGGCGGCGGTGACAGCGTTAGTTACTTTTTTTTTTTAAATCTTCCAACTCATTTTATTATTTTATTAATACTGTACCTTAAATACAGTTCAGGGTCACACTATATGAAATATGGCATACACTTATCACACAAGAAATTAAACGAAAAAAATTTTTGGAGAAAAATAAGGAATTTTCTGAATATTTTAAGCGTTATCAGGAACTTTCAAAATGTCCCAACCTCACTCCATATCAATGACAATCATCAGTATTTTTTGCGCCAGTTTGGTTTACATATACTAATGATACTGTGCATAGTTTTATGAAATTCTCTATAATAATAGCCTAAGTCATGTAACTGTCATCAATAGTGCCGGGCTGACCGCTTCGCTTTTTATATGCCAGGTGACCATTTTTTACATTTTTTATTTTTCGCGTGGTAAATTAAAACAATGCTTTCATATTGAAATTAAAAGTCACGGTTTTTGGTATTATTTATTATTTTTCTTTTCTTTTTCTTAAAAAAGGAAAAGAAAAAGTGAAAGTCATGAATTTCAAATTAAAATTATGTATTTTAAATAAAATGAGTGAAATTATTGTATTTTAGATGAATTTAATGAAATATGAAAAAATGCGATTGGAAAGACAATGTTTGAGGATTTATCACTTGCGCCTGGCTAGCATAAAAAGGTACTACTTAGTTATACCGTCGACCCATTTCGCCAAATTATATAAATCGCCAAACCACTCGCCAAATTATACAAATTGACATAATTTTTATTTTAAATAGCGAAATAACAAATAAATTAGTATAACATTGATAAAAATACAAATAAAACGTCGAAATAGAAATAACTTGATGACGTAAGCACGTGTAACTTGCTTAAAAACAAGCGAATATGACATTTACGATCAACCATTATTGATAGATATCTTGATCTTATAGTTTGGCGATATATTTTTGGTCGACGGATAACCAAGTAGTGCCCATAAAAATACGGAGCTCTTGATTTCTCTACTAGAAACATCTGATTTGGCGAAGTATTGGGAAATTAAATTAAATTTTGGATAGAGGTAACATGGTACAATTCTTAGCACACATCAAACGGAGACCAAACTGGTCGCCAAGGGCGGCTAGTTCAGTATAATTGGAAAAGTTACAGGTAGTTAAGTGCAGAAATATGATGCAAAGATGTTGAAAATTTCAGAAAATTTAGAAATTTTTTTTAACCTTTATATTCAAATATATAAAATTCGATGCACAATTTTATTTATATATGTAAACCAAACTGGCACAAAAAATATTGGGGATTTTAATTGATATGGTGTGAGGTTGTGACTTTTTGAAATTTCTTGATAACTCTTAAAATAGGGTAATTCCGGGATTTATGCAGCACATTTTTTTGAATTTGTGTATAAAGTCCCATGATGGACATAAAAAAAAAAATATATTCATGCTGTGCTATTTAATATTAAATATACAAAGCGTGTACTGCGACAAAAAAATTCAAAACAAATTATTAATATTTTTTAACAATTTTTTTCTAAAACACTGCGGCGAGTCACCCGTACATTCAGGCTGAGATGCCGCACTTGTGCTGTAGCTATGCCGCGCTTGTAATAATAATCGAATGAAATTATAAATAAAAATATTTAAAAAAAATATTCATATCTGGACTATAATTAACTATGTAATAACAAAATGAAACTAAATGAGTACAATGAAACGTATTAGTAGATTCAAATTAATAATTGTTGCCCACTTTCACTATTAAAATTATCGATTTATTTTATTTTTTTACATTAAATTTCAATTGTTATTTCAGCAACAACGTAACATCAATGTATTAGAAAGGGAAAAGAAAAAAAGTAAAATTGTGTTTACATAATTTATTTGTTAACCCTTTCGGAACCCGTGGCTTTTACACAAATTTTATTCGGTTGGTACCACTTTTTTAAAAGAAGTTACTTTTACTTAAATAATCATGAAAATGCTCTAATTAAAGAAAGCAAATATTACTTTTCTTTTTCACTTGTGCAATAAACAAATTTTGTAAGCTCTTTATGAAGGTGCTTATGTGCACCTATGGTCCCGAATGGATTAAGAGACCAGTTTTTTCGACTACAATCTACAGAAGAAGTGTCGAAAAAGTACTTTACAGTCTTTATGTAACTACATTTAAACACATGATGCAACGAAGCCAATTACACTACCTCTTTTTTGGAGTAGTTTACAAAGAACGTCTGCGTTACGCGTAATCCAATTTTTCATTATTATCATCTTGAATTGCATCTTTCTTGCCCTCCTTTCTTTTTATATTCCTTTTTCTCCTTTGTTTTTAGTAAACTTGATAACATGCCTAACATGGTTAGTCTGTGCAAAAAGAAAAGGAAAAGTTAATAAACTGAATCATCCTGTACAAAAGAACCTGCGGCATGTATACCGGAATAGCAGTGCGGCATGTATCCCATTTTGCATGCTGCAGACGTCGGCCATCACAGTTACCTGCCATCGCTAAGGGGAATGGCGTAAACATGCTCACAGTACTCTATACAAACGCTACACTTAGTTTTGACTTCGAAATCATGCATGCATTTTGTAATTAGTGTATGAAAAGTATTTAAACATAACGTGTTTAAAACTATGGACAATTAAATCATGCACTTACGTCAAATTAAGGATTGTACTTCTACAACTAAACATCGAAATGGGATTAACACCAATACACTTGTTGAAATAATCTCATTGCGCACTTAGACTGTGCGTTTGACGACCATCTATCGATAATTACAAGAAATAGAAGGGGTGCGGCATCTATCCCGTATGCTGCGACTCATTCGGAATTACCCTATTGAAAAAAAAATTCCTTATTTTTCTCCAAAAAAATTTTTGTTTAATTTTTGGTGCAATAAATATATGCCGTAATTTATATAGTGAGCTCTTGAATAGTATTTAAAGTGCAATTAAAAAATAAATAAAAAAAATGAGTTTGATGGTCTCTTGTCCCCTTAAAGCATGCTAGAAATAAGCACTAGTTGAACAGCTCCGATGTTAAAGGTAGTATGTGACAATAAAAAATCCCTGCCGGCCCGGCCTACAGGCGGAGGTAGATTTCGATGTTAAGTATAGTAATTTCACCGACAAAAACTAAATCATGATTAGAGATTTATCCACTTTAACAATTTTATCTGGTCGCTTTTGACGGTTTTTTATTTCATTTTTATATAATAGCTGGTTTTATCAGAATCATGTTAAGGAGGTATTCAAAAAATTACTTTTCCATGCTCAGCAACTCGAAATTTTCTGCACATTTTCAGATTCATTTTTAATAGAAAAAATATGAAACTTGCTGACGTGATTTTTGAAGAGATTTATAAGCGACCTGTGTTTTTATTTTTCGTTCAATTAATTAAAACTTGATTTACGAACAATTATTTTCACAGTAGGACAATATTTTTCGTTTCTAACACAATCGCTTCGAGAAATTCTGTTCAAAATGCCCACTTTGACATCATTTTTTGAAATATGTTCTGCCTCTATAAAAAAAAATGGATCATTACGGTGCATTATATAGTTTCTGAATAAGACAATCTACCAATTGGATGCGTTTGAGAGCAAAAATGAATTTAAAAATGAGTAAGAAAATAAGCAGTTTGGATTTGAATACACCCTTAATAAGTTGGTTTTTTTTCTTCAACCGCTATGTATTTTTAATTTGTTTTTGCTGTAAGAATTGTCCTATCAAAAACTTGTCTATATAAATGTTGTAGACAATATTAAGAAGATATATGATAAATTCATGGGGATTTTATATCTTGTCAATTGACGGAATTATGGATTTTTTTCTTCTTCAATCCCCCCCCCTTTTTGTTTTAGTTTTTAATTTTTTTTTTGCATTATGAATTGGTCCTATAGAAAACTTGTGAATATAAAAGTTGTAGATAATATTAAGGAGATTGATAATAAAATTAATTGGATTTGATATCTTGAGAATTGACGAAGTTATGATTTCTTTTCTCCCAAAAACCTTATTTTTTGCATCCCTTGAGCCCATTTTTAAGTTGATCAAAAATCTGTGATACATAAATTTTTTTCTCTATTTTTAGAAGTAATAAAAACTTTAAACTGATTTGATATGTACATAAATTAAGAAGTTATGGGGGTTTTCGGTTTTCACAAAACCCCTCCCTATTTCCATCCCCTTGGTCCGATTTTGCCCATTAACGTACTTGACCGAGATTTTATGCTCCATGATTTTATGCATCAGTTTGGAAGAGATTTGTGCGGAATTGTGGAAGTTATCGTGCCCAGAAGAAAGTGATATATATAGATAGATAAATAGATACACACACACACACACATATATATATAGATATAGATATAGATATACTTACATATATATATATATATATACTGAAAATAATGAATGGTCCTTTACCATTTGTTAAATTACTATTTGAACAAAACGTAATACTCACAGTGATTTTAATTGATAAAGGAGGCATTTGGCATTAAACGCAAATAGATATTAGGAACTTGACAGCTCATTTTCTGAAAATGATGATTGTGTCACTTACTATTGTTGTTGAGTTCAATATGCTGAGTTATGTAAAAAGGTAAGAAAATGTGTTACAGAAGATATCAGAAAATTTAACTCTGATCTTGTCAAGAAAATTCTAGATGATAACAAAAGTTTAAAATCAGCTAGGCGCAAACTTTGTGTTGGAAGAAAAGGTATTTTTGCACTAAAGAGGGCAGATGGAACAATCACCAAAATCAATAAAGAAATAGTACACATTGTCGAAAAATTCTATAACGATTTATATAAATGTGAAGACCAAAGAGAAATCAACCTATATGATCCACGAGAAAATTTAACAGAAACCGAAGCCATAATCCCAGTGATGACAGACGAAGTTTTACAATCCATTAAATTTATGAAAAAAGGTAAATGCCCAGGAGAAGATGGAATTACAATCGACCTTATCAAAGAAGCAGGAGAAGAATTTGCAAAAATGCTATCCTTACTATTTTCCAAATGTCTCAAGAAGTCAGATGTACCAGATGATTGGAATAATGCTGTGATGGTGCTACTTTACAAGAAAGGAGAGAAGGAAAACATTAAAAACTACCGTCCGATGAGCTTACTATCAATGATTTATAAAATTTTCACCAAAGTTTTAACGACAAGACTTGAATCAGCTCTGGACTCAGCTCAACCTAGAGAACAAGCAGGATTCCGAAGTGGATTCAGCACAATGGATCATATCCAAACGGTAAGGGAACTCATTGAAAAACATAAGGAATATAATTTACCTCTTTGCCTTGCCTTTATTGATTATGAAAAAGCATTTGATTCGGTCTACACATCAGCAGTAGTAGAATCTCTGGAGGACATTGGTGTAGACAAACCTTACATCAATATTGTAAAGAAGATTTACAAGAAAGCAACAGCAACCATCCGCTTGGACAAAGGAAAAGCAAAGATCAAGCTTGCAAGAGGGGTAAGACAAGGAGACACCATTTCGCCTAAGCTTTTTACGGCTGTCTTAGAAAATATTTTCAAGAAGTTGGATTGAGAAAACAAAGGGATTAGAATAAATGGGGAATATTTAAGTCATCTCCGATTCGCTGACGACATTGTAATTTTCAGTAACAGTCCTGAAGAATTGGAAAATATGCTAAAAGAGTTGGCAGAAGCTAGCATTAATGTGGGATTAAGAATAAACTTGGAAAAGACTAAGGTGATGTTCAATTCATTTGCATCAAAAAAGAAAATTGTCTACAACAACACTGAAATTAAAGAAGTGCAAAGTTATGTGTACCTTGGGCAGGAAGTATCATCGGATAATAGTATCATGAATGAAATCAATAGAAGAATAAGAACTGGATGGAGTGCTTTTGGGAAGAACAATATTATTCTGAATAGTAGCAAGCCCCTTTGTTTGAAAAGAAAGGTATTTAACCAATGTGTTTTGCCTGTGCTAACTTATGGAGCAGAAACATGGACGCTAACAAAACGGATGGTACAAAGATTACAAACAACACAGAGAAGTATGGAAAGATGTATGCTAGGTATAACTAGAAGAGACAGAAAAAGATTAACCTGGATAAGAAGTCAGACGAAAGTTTTTGACATCTATGAAAGAATTAAACGGCTAAAATGGAAATGGGCTGGGCACATTGCAAGAAGACAAGACAATAGATGGAGCAGAAACACCCTACAGTGGTATACCAGAGATGTAAAACGGCCTCGAAGACGACCTCAAGTAAGATGGAGTGATGAAATCAGAAAAGTAGCCGGTGTAAATTGGATGACTAAAGCACTAGACAGAAAACATTTCAAAAATCTGGGGGAGACCTACATCCAGCAGTGGATTGAAAACGGTTGATGATGATGATGATATATATATATATATATATATATACTGAAAATAATGAATGGTCCTTTACCATTTGTTAAATTACTATTTGAACAAAACGTAATGCTCACAGCGATTTTAATTGATAAAGGAGGCATTTGGCATTAAACGCAAATAGATATTAGGAACTTGACAGCTCATTTTTTGAAAATGATGATTGTGTCACTTACTATTTTTATCGTATGAGCTCTTCAATTTTTTTCGGATAAAATCAGAATACCTTTAAAAAATAACAATCGGTAAACACTGCCGGATCTCGTTAACCCGACACCCGATTTTCACGTCACTCCGCTTATCACGTCAGTTTTTCAAAGTCCCTATTTTCTGTACATGATTGTAATGTAAATAAAGTCCGGATTTTACGTCATTGAATAATTTTCAACTCCGGATATCCCGAAGGTTTAGGAAAATTGTCCATTTTTCATATTCCATCTTATAAGCACGGAAATTAAGCGGTAAGAAATGTCTTAGCCAAACTTTTCACAAAAGTGTCTAAAATACCCATTGAAGTAAATGAGAAATTTTACTTCAATCCTTTATCTGGATAAATAATCCCACACACTATGAATGACCTACTTAAGCTTCAGATAGACGTATCAGTCTACTCGCGGACTTTTTGTTCTGGTCGGGCGGCGCTTTCTTGTGGTTACACGGCGTTTTTCATCCGGCTAAAACCGAAGCATTGCATTGCATTGAAACGATCAGAAATTATCAAACATCCATTTCAGAACCAACAAATATTGATTACAATTCATTGTATAATACTGAAAAAAGAATTGTAGGAAGCACACCTAGGGACAAGCAAACCTTGATTCATCAATATTTCATGTTACAATTTAAAAAATGTCATCATAAATCTCATTTTTATTATTTTCAGAATTCTTTTTGTGTTTAATTTGTTTAATAATAATGTTTTATTGCTTAAAACTGAAAGAACAGTAATTAATTTAAAATTTTCATTAATTAACTTAAAATATAGCTTATTATAGACATATTTTTTAAAACTCCGGTTATTACGACACTCTGCTTATGACAACACTTTTTTCTGGTCATTAGAGTGTCGGGATAACGAGGTTCGATTATATTAAGTTGCTTTTATTATTATTATCAATTGATTTAAATAATTATTTTACCAATAAAGAGTGATAATCGTAATAGTAACTGTTATTTCACCGAGAAAGAATTAATTTTAAAACAATTTTTAAAAAAAAATTATTAATTTTACAGCAACATATAAATAATTTTTCCATTTTTCATTTTGAAAGGCTGAAAAATTTAGTTTTAATTTTTTCCCCATTTCAGTCCTTTTAGCTAACAAGATGCCACAAAGTTCACGTTACACTCCTTTTCATAACACACTCAAATACAAAGCAGCATAATAAACAATGATTACTGTATTTGCATTATATCCGACATTCGTTCTTTCATATTTTTTGCAGCATAATTGGCTAGCAGTCATTCAGCGCTACGTGAAAGGTTACGTTAGATAAATATATGATTACTGAATAAATATAAAGCGAAAGTGATTTAATAGTTAAATTCTTCAAAAACAGCATAAACCTACATTTTAAGAGCTTTGAACAATTATTGTACCATTGAGTAACTTATGAATAATTGACTGATTGATTTGCACGATTGATTCATACGAGACAGTTTAACTCAAAGTGTACCATCTGACAATTTAAGGGCAGTTAGAAATCAAATTCGTGAAAAAAGTAATTTTTTTTAAATATTTTGATCCATTATTTTCCCCCTTTTTGAAAGGTGTTGTGAAGAATCCAATGGGATTCACAAAAAAGGTCCCATATATTTTCAAATGAGAACTCTAGATAGGAAAAGCAATGTATAAGCATAACAGCTCAAAATATTTCTAAGTCTCAAGGTTCTGCCGGAAATGATAAAAAGAATCAATCCATCTAAACCAATCTTAAAGGTTGACGGAAAAGTAGAACGGCATGAAAAAAATAGGAGTTATGGAATTCCTTTTAAGTAGCAACTTTGCCGATATTTTCCCAGGACAATTTAAAAATGAAACTAGATGCGAAATTTTCTCACGCTAGCAGAGAGGGTCTCTCTTGACCAATGATATCGAAGTTTGTTAGTGATATCATTCAACCTAGGCTCTGAGTGGGACGACAGATAGCCTTTGTTTTAGGAAGGTGAATTTGAACGAAGAGAGAAAAGAGGGAGATGCGTTTTTGAATCCCAAGGAGAGGGCTGCTCTCTGAGTTGGGACTGCGATTTCGGAGAGGTCCGAAGGGATAGAAGTAGTCTGCCGATTCAGGCAGGATAATATTTCTCCGGTCGAGGCCGCGAGGTAAAAAGGAGTTGACAACGGATTGTTGTGCACGGGAAGCAGCGTCAGCAGTTTTCGTTACGAATTAAGGTAAAAGGACTAAACTTTTTTTGATAAAGAATCCATTAGAAGATTGGATGCCTATCTCATGCTTTGTTGAACTTATGCTTTTAAATGAACAGTGTCGTCAGCTGTAACGTACCCAGAAAATATAATATAGTTGTAATTCAAGTATAACCAAGAAATTAATTTATCTTATGTCTTTTCAATAAATTGTTTGATTTAATTATTACTTGGGCCTCCGCTTGACTGAAGTTCCACGCTACCACTTCCACATGTTAGTCGAAGGTTTTACAACTTGGTGGCAGAAGGTGGTATGCACAGCAAGGACTCTGAACATTAAAAGACTAGCTTAAGAGAAAGAGCTCCAGACACAAGACCGTGTGTAGAAAAAAAGCGACACCAGTATCGTGCCGGACAGTTCCTCTAAGAAAGAGCTCCAGATGCAAGACCGTGTGCATAGGAAAACGACACCAGTATAGTGCCGGACAGTTCCCCTAAGAAAGTGCTCCAGACGCAAGACTGTAGAGAAAAGCGACATGAGTATCGTACCGGACAGTTCCCCTAAGAAAGTGCTCCAGACGCAAGACTGTGCGTAGAGAAAAGTGACACCAGTATCGTGCCGGACAGTTCCCCAAAAAGGTGCTTTAGACGACATCCAGATGCAAGACTGTGTGCAGTGAAAGGAGACTACAGTGCAGTGCAGTGCCGTGCAGTACAGTTCCCGAGAGAAAATGCCCCAGCAAAACAAAAGGTAAGCTCATTATTTTGAGTGGCTCTTAATTTATTAATTAATTGAAATGTTGATAAGAAATTAATATTTTAAAGGAAAACTTTTGTTTTGAGGTAAATGAAAATTTTAAAATTGAAAAATTGGTTAGTTAAAATAGAAAATTATTAACTTATTAATTAATTATAGTACAAGGAAGCTGATACCCTTTGTCATTGGCTTTAAATTTTGAATTTTTTTTAAAATTAAGAATACAGAAAACTAGAATCAAACTAGATTCTTAAAGAAAAAAAAAAAAAAAGAAATTAGATGTCATGTAAGAAAAGTACCATTGTGAGGAAAGTTTGTTTGAAAAATATTTTAGAATCAATTTGGATTATTTAATGATTGATTTTCCTAAATATATACTTGTATTCAAAATAGAAAAAGCATATGAAAAGGTTGCAAGGAATGTTCAATTCTGAGTAAAATAGGGAAAATTGTTTACCTATAGCATTTGGAAATATTTTTTTTTTTATGTTCTATATTTTGTGTGTGTAGGGAAGGTAAAAAGTGGGAAAATTATACTTCTTTTTCGAAACTAACACAAAAACGTAGAATGTCTGAAATTTATTATAGTATTGCTAATTTATTTATGTATATTGTGAATACGTTTGAAAACATTTCATAACGGTAGATAAGGTTAGAATATTCTCGGTGAAGTGTCAAATTCACATCTTCTGAGGTAATTGAAAAAAAAAATATATAAATAAATATATGAAGAGGGAAATCGTTAGGTTATCTTTGTAGTATCGGTAGGAATATAAAATCGATAGATAATGGCGAAAATAACGGCATTGAAATATTGCCGAAAGGCTGATCTGCAAAATTTAGCAGAGGTATTAGGAGTTCAGATAGAAGAAAGTGACATAATCGCGACGATTATCCAAAAGATAGAGGGCGCGGACGATTATGATGCCGACTTTGCATTAACGCAAGTGGGATATATAGTGAAAGATAGGGAAGATCTACTTCTTTTAGAAAGAGAGAAAAAAGAAAAAGAAGAGAAAGAAAAAGAGAGAAATTTTCAATTAGAGCAATTAAAATTAACGCAAAATACAGGGAGGCGTAACTCGATTTCCAGTAACGGATCGGAAAGACCTAAATTAGCGCTAAAAACTATAATGCATCGTTTTGATCCAGAGCGTTCGGACATAACTCTATTTTTAAACTTGTTTGAACGACAGGCATTAAGGTCTGGGATAGAAAATGAGGATCTGGTCACGCATTTATTAGCTTTGTTGCCCGTACAGATAGCTGAATTGATCTTGCGCGAACCGACAGACCGAGTTGACAACTTTCAGCATGTGAAGTCAATCCTGTTAGCTCGTTTTAGATTGAGTGGCGAGGCTTATAGACAAAAATTAGATAAACATTTGCGAGACCAGAATAGCCCGTGGAAAGACCTCATTTTTGAACTAAATAGCTTTCTAGAAGGGTGGTTAAATGATCTTGAGGTTACTAATTTTAAAGAGTTAAAAGATTTGCTAATCACCGAACAGATTAAGAGGCGTGCTCCAGCAGAATTAAGGGAGCACTTTATAGATTCGTGGGCCAAATATAAAGATCCAGGAACACTAGCTAAGGATCTGGATGAATACGAAACTATAAAAGGGGCGTCAAAAAAATCGTGGAACAAAAAGCTAAAATTCGAAGAAAATTCGCGGGATGAGAAAATGGAAAATGAAGACGAAACGAGAGGGGGGCATTCCGAAACCAGAACTAACTGGAGAGAACGAAAGATAGAGAAAGAAAGGGAAAAAATCTTTGAGCGCAAAAGGGCTATTAGGTGTTTCATTTGCTCGAGCCCAAACCATTTGAAGGTTAATTGTCCCGAAAACAAAAGAAATGGAGAGCAAATTACCAGCGTTCATCATATTAGCGGAAGTACAAATTTTGAAGAAAGTTTTAAGCCTTATCTAAGCCGCGCGCTAATCAACGGAAGGGAATGCACAACATTAAGAGACAGTGGAAGTCAATATGATGTAATTTCGAGGAGATTTATTAAACGCAATCAATTAGACGGTGGCACCATTCGAGTTAGACAGCCGTTAATGAACAATACTCGTCGCTTACCGACCGCCGAAGTTGTTTTAAAAATTGAAGGACTCGGGAGACTAAAAACAAAAGCGATCGTGACGGACAGAAAGACGAATTTGTCTTACTATATTTTGGGTAACAAAACTCAAAAATTAATTGATGATATTAAAAGGAAAAAAATGCAGATTTCAGATGCAGTGGTCATCCATAACATAGCGAAAGCGAAAAACGAAAACGGGAATCCATCCCGAAGGGAAGAGAATAAGATGAGAGAGGACTATTCAAAATTGACGAGCGTGAACTTGGGAGAAAGGAAGGAAATGGGAGGTACCCGGTCAAAAACGAGATATGAGAATTGGGAGGGAAGGAAGGATAATACTGTATCACCCACGAAAAAGGAAGATCAGGTTTTAGGATCGAATAAAAGAAAAAAGAAAGATGTCAAAGGGGATCATGAGATGGGTTGCCCCATACGAGAAGTCAAACTGAAAAAGGGGTTAGAAAAATCGCATCATGAGTGTGAGGATTTAACACAAGCAAATAGGGCGTGTCAAAGTATAGATAGATCGGATAATCAAAGGGATACGTCAGTGAAAATAACACTGAGAAGGAACAAAAGAGAATTTTGGTTTAGAAATAACGAGAACAAAAAGTATCTCAGGTCAGAAAATCTAGTAAAGGATTTGGACGGGAATAAAGAGCGCGAAAGTGTCACGAGACGGATTAGTCGGAGGACGGGCGACTCTAAAATGTCCCCGGCTTATTGTGTGGCGAGCGCCACAGGTAGTCACGAAAAGTTGCAAAATTATCGTGTAAATAGACAAAAACCACAAGAAAAAAACGCGGAGAAAATAAATAGGTTGACAAGCGAAGATTCACGTCCGAGACACTATCCTAAATATAGAAATAGGCCTTCACATGACAGGCTCTAGCAGTTAGAAATTTAGCGCCGGATCAAGTGAGTCGAATTTGATTTAACTAAGTGTACATAAGTGAGTCGAATTCGATTTAACTAGGTGTACATATTAAATTTATCTTATTTTGTGTAAATGTCATAGTGTAAAATTTTAAATGTGTTTTGTCTTTTAAAAGTGAAATTTCATAATCAAAGGTACTCAGCATTAGTAAGTTAAATGTAAATTGTATGAAAAGTTTTTTGTGAAAAAGGTGAGTGAGATATATAAAGGAGGGCCACTCTAATATATGAGCTAACCTTTTCTTTGCAGATATTACGTCTTGCAGCCGAAATATCATTTAAAGGCGGGGGGTATTGTGAAGAATCCAATGGGATTCACAAAAAAGGTCCCATATATTTTCAAATGAGAACTCTAGATAGGAAAAGCAATGTATAAGCATAACAGCTCAAAATATTTCTAAGTCTCAAGGTTCTGCCGGAAATGATAAAAAGAATCAATCCATCTAAACCAATCTTAAAGGTTGACGGAAAAGTAGAACGGCATGAAAAAAATAGGAGTTATGGAATTCCTTTTAAGTAGCAACTTTGCCGATATTTTCCCAGGACAATTTAAAAATGAAACTAGATGCGAAATTTTCTCACGCTAGCAGAGAGGGTCTCTCTTGACCAATGATATCGAAGTTTGTTAGTGATATCATTCAACCTAGGCTCTGAGTGGGACGACAGATAGCCTTTGTTTTAGGAAGGTGAATTTGAACGAAGAGAGAAAAGAGGGAGATGCGTTTTTGAATCCCAAGGAGAGGGCTGCTCTCTGAGTTGGGACTGCGATTTCGGAGAGGTCCGAAGGGATAGAAGTAGTCTGCCGATTCAGGCAGGATAATATTTCTCCGGTCGAGGCCGCGAGGTAAAAAGGAGTTGACAACGGATTGTTGTGCACGGGAAGCAGCGTCAGCAGTTTTCGTTACGAATTAAGGTAAAAGGACTAAACTTTTTTTGATAAAGAATCCATTAGAAGATTGGATGCCTATCTCATGCTTTGTTGAACTTATGCTTTTAAATGAACAGTGTCGTCAGCTGTAACGTACCCAGAAAATATAATATAGTTGTAATTCAAGTATAACCAAGAAATTAATTTATCTTATGTCTTTTCAATAAATTGTTTGATTTAATTATTACTTGGGCCTCCGCTTGACTGAAGTTCCACGCTACCACTTCCACATGTTAGTCGAAGGTTTTACAGGTGTATTACTTTTGTTTCTATGACAACAAGAAATTAAAAAAAATTAAGTATTTCAGTTTGTTCATATCATACATAAACATTACATACGTACACTTTAAACTCAAATTTCTCAAAGAGCTGCTTTTTATGTGCTTTCATAATTATATAAACTAGGGGATCGTACCCGGGCTTCCCGGGTTAAAGAATATAGGTGAAAACATTTTTTTAAAATTGAAAACTAATATTTTTTTATATGCAATAACATTTTTAGAATGCCCACTTACATTAAAAAAGCATTTTTCATATGGAAAATACGAATTATACTCGTACAATCAAATAAATTTTTGAAATTTATCAAAAGCGATATTTTCTTATTAGCCGCATGCTAAGAATTATTTGACCAAGATTTTGTTACTTACGGCATCCTTTTATATTCTGATAATTTAAGAGCTTATACATGTCAGTTAAATTTGCGTTTTATTTATATTGTTTTATTTATTTATTCAGAGGGAAGTTTTTTTTTAATGGATATTAGCCGTAAGAACTCCTTATTTTGTTTTAAGGGCAAACGGATTAATCTTTCGTAATGGAGCTCCGAGCGATATAGATAAATTAAAAAATACTTCACGCTTTAAAATTGTTTTCAAAACTATAGACAATCAGTAAACTGAGATGAACTTTGCAAACAAATTCTATTTGAAAAAAAAATCCTATTTGGTGATCTAAAAATTTAAATTGTACGATTACAAATATGTTAGATTTGTGTTTTTCAATGTTATTCTTTTATTTGAATATGACGAAAATTGAAAATGTACGATGGTCAGAAAGTTACAGTAGCGAAAATTTCAAGACCGAAATTTTATCTTGAAGTGTTGCCATTTTCAAAATGACGTCAGCGTTACGCACTGAAACGCTTGTTCTTTATAATATAGATACTTAATCAGTAAAATATAATAAAGATCAGTTATTAGGATGTGGTTATCAAGTGAGGCTCTTATGCTTGGTATTCCGGAATGAAAAACAGCAATTTTCGCCTTCTCAAAATTTACATACGCACTTCTCATATCCATATCCATCATTTTTTTAAAATTTGTATTTTGTTTGATCATTTAAAAATCAATTTAACTCAAAACATGAAGTCACGATTGTCAGCAACATCTTTTGTGTGTACAGACGCACTCTTTACTTGAGATTCTAATCTCAATTCCAGAGAGTAAAAATTTCCGTAATTTATGTTTTTCAGACGCAATTGTGTTAAAATGTTTAGTTTTATCTAAGAAAATGATCGTTTTCTTTTAAATATGACTTCATTTTCACTTAAATAAGCCTTTCGCCTAGTGTCTGAAACTTAGTACCAGTACACATGCAGAAGGAAAAACAATATAGAAAATTTATGAGGAAAAATGCGTGTTTTCAAAAGCAGTATGTCATTTTCCGTTATTATGCCCCTAATATAATATCTTGTTCCTAATGGGATTCTGCGCCACTAAACCCTATACAATAATTTTTATCAACAATTTTGCATTTTTTATCAGAAAATAGCATGAATAAAGATAATACCTCATTGTTTCTCTCTTGTCTGCAATAATGAAAGCTATCTAATTTTCACCATTTTGAAGAAATTTCATAAAATGCGTTTAAAATTAAAATATAAAAGTGGGGATATTTAAAAAAAAAAAGAAAAAAACAAATAGTGCGATCACATCTACAAATGAAGAGCTTTTAATTAAAAAAAATATTAGTAAAATTGGTTCAGCAGAAAGCTCAGGGCAGATGACTAAAAAACACACTTGTGTTTTAAATATATAAATTATATAAAATTAGGAAAAATTAAATTAAGCAAATTATGTTATTTTGATAAAATTATAGTAGAATGTCCTAAAGAATAGCATTTTATTATTCGAGAGAATTTTGGACAAAAACTTCAGGAACATGATATTATTTTAAACCACGAATTATTTGTTTGCTTGTCTAATTCGGCAAAGTAAATCCATCCATGCGAAAATCATCAATTTCTGTAATATAAATCGCTATTATTTGCATGTCACCTCTCTTTTATAAAGACACTCTAAATTTTTGTAAAACATTGCGTTTTATCAGTGTGTGATTTCGGTGACATTATTCTCAAAAAGTGAAGTATTTTCACCTGTGAAGAATTTCAAAGTAGCTGGGCTGTGAAAATGACGCACTTCTACAAAACATAATTCAGGTTTAAGAATTAAAATACACGCCTTTTTTTTATAAAAGGACATCATTTGCATCCGCTAAAGCAATCCACTTTTACAATACAATTTTAAACTTCGGCTATAGAAAAGTATGCATATGACGCCATTATCACGGAATAACAGACAATATTCTTGACATAGCCCATATTTTAATTTCAATTTTTTTTCAGGTTTTATGAGAAAATGGCAACAAAAAGATACAGTATCTCATATTTTCGACTATTTTCCGTATAATTTCAATAGAAATGGGGTACTTTTGATGCCACGGTAAGAAAAATGGTATTAAAAACTACAAAAAAATTAATATCACAAATATAAATTGAGATACAGTTTTCAAACAAATTGCATTTAAAAGAGCATTTTTTTCCTTATACGACGGTGTAAAATTTAAAATGTGCTATGTTTAGAAGTTTAAAAATTTGCAGTAGAGAAAATTGCAAAACCAAAATTTTATTTCAAATTTCAAAGTGTTGCCATTCGCAAAATGACGTATGCGTTACGCACAGATATGTTTGTCCTTTATAATATAGATACGTAGCACCTATAGTCGTCGTTAAGTTCGTCTGTCTGTCCGTTCGTCCGCGTATAACAGAGCAAAAACTAGCCAACCGAATTGGTTGAAATTTTAAATATATAATTGTTGCAAAATTTTGTCTAATCATTTCAAATTTCATGAAAATCGGATGCATACTTTAATTACAGGGTCATTCAAAATTTTCCGTTACATTACGGCCAATGGGAAAAAAATATTGCAAGTGCATTTTAACGATGTTACAGCCTTCCGAATGGTCTGAAATTTTAAATATACAATTGTTCCAAAATTTTGTCGAGTCATTTCAAATATTATGAAAATCGGATGTATAGTTTAATGACAGAGACAGTCAAAAGTTTTCCGTTACATTAAGGCCAATGGGAAAAAATTATAGCAAGTGCATTTTAATGATGTTACAGCCTTTCGAACAAAATGAAATTGATATGCATTTATGAAGTGCATTAAAATACACATTCGCTACAATATGCGGTGCAAAAAATATTTATAAAACTAGTTATAGTACGACCCCACCTCTTTTGCCACGTTTGACAAGCAATTTCCAACTTGTTTAACTTCAATGTACATTTTCATAGAAAATACTACATATCAAATACTGTGTGATACGTGTGAAGTACTTTGCAATTTTGCCAAAATATTTCACACATATGCCTGATCAGTCTGAAGTGAACATTTGTTACAAACATATGCACAAAATTTTTAGAAATTTTTTTTCTTTTGTTATTTAAAAATGGTTTTTATTACACATTTAAAAAAAAAAATAACTAAAGAATATCTGTTTATAAAGTTGACGTCACTTTATTAGGATTTATTCATATTATGTATATAAAAAAATTCAAGTGAATATCTTTGGAGGTTTCTGAGAAAAGATACATTAATTTAACATGGTAAGTCTCCGGACTTCCAACTACCCTTAAACAAAAATAAAGTTGTCTCAATATTGTCGCCTATAATGGAATTTATTAGGAATTGAAGCCAAAATTCCGGTTTTATTACATCTCCGCGAGAAAACACTATTATTAGTTTTATTCAGGCCGCCGGCCAGGTGGTGAATTGAAGGAGAATCGCCTGCATTATAAAATTTGACTAGCTACATTTTCCTTTTCTTCTCACGATTTCTGAAAAAGAAATAGACAGGGTGTTCCAAAATTCGACCGACAAATTCAGAGGCGTGAAAGTAGGCATCAAGAGGATGAAAAATTGCCATAGAACATGGGGTCGCAAACCACGTATTTAATCACACATAGGGGAGCTGGGAGATGAATGGGACAAGGGATGGATGGAACATTCTCAATATTTCATGCAATGAACGTTTTTTTTAGTTTATTTCTATTCTCATATATGGCCCTACCATAGTTTGTTTTTGAACCAAAAGCAAAACCACATAGCTCTTCTCATATTTTTTCAAAGTTACATTTTTTAAAACTCTGCTTAAAAGTAACTTTTTTTTAAATTTGAAGTTTTCAAATATTTTATACAATATAAACAAATAAGATATGTTGTAGTTACTTATTTCAAGGTTCAATATTGATAATTAAAATGAGTGCATATTAACCAATGAGACAAAATAATTTCTGATGCAAAATAGCGGACAATTAAATCTATGTATCATAGGGATGATTGTGACAATTTAAATGGGGATGAATGGGACAGTCTTTTTCATCCCTAGAGATGCTAAAACATTTATTTATTAACTAAAAAGTATTATATAGGTTTATAAATTAATGATTTATGTTAATTATTAGTATTAAACTGTACTCGTATTATATAGGTTGTTTATTATTAAAAATTATATTGAATCTTAATTATTGCATTATGTATTGTAATAAAGGTTAAATTGTTTATCAAAAAATTGTTATTGAAACATTATCAAAATAGATAAAATTGTTAAAAGTAGTATATATTTATTGATCAGATGGGGTAAATTATATTGAATTTGAAGCTTGTGCTTAAATAAATTCCCACTCGCTCCCCCCCCCCCCCCCTAATATAATTTCATTTGATTTGTGCATGATATCTATGATACATTGAATTAATATTTATTAATAAGTTGTGAATGAAAAAATATTGACTATGCCGTATTTTAAAGACATTTTTCACTTTCATTTCATACCTAAAATGTCTCGTAAGTGGGAAAGGGGAACAGATAGACAGTCGAAGTTTGCATCACAAGTTAAAACTGCAGTAAAAGAAGTGATTAGCAAGACTGAGATATAATAGTCATATTATAAGATCATATATTACAAATATAAATATATATCAGTTTATAATTATAAATTTTAACTAGGTAACATTGAATACAGGGAGAAAAATATTGGTGTCCTATCCATCCCTATTAGTGTCCCATTCATCCCTGCTATAGGGATGATTGGGACAGAGAGTAACGTTTTTTAAATTTTATAATATTTTACTGTATAACAATAATCTAGACTAAATATGGTGCATAGATGTAGTCAAATACCTAATGTATGAAATGTGATATATAATATTGATAATAACTTAAAAAAAGTATTAAAATTAAACATTCTTGTAAAGATGTCTCATTCATCCCTCACCTCCCCTACTGGGTGTTTCATTCCATAGATTAACATACAAGATGGGACATTTACGGCAAAATCTGTAATGGCAACAGTACTAGCGTCACTACAGACAAGGGAGAAGAATTAACAAACCTCCGAAATTTACATATGTTGAAAAAATATGTTTACGCTCTATGTTTTAAATATCTATTCTTTCCTAAAACGAAGCAGAGGCAGCGAGAGAGGCAGACCACATATTTATGCTTTATTTATTGAGCTGCTTTTTAGGTGCATTTGTAATTATATAAATACGTAGCACCTTTAGTCGATTTATTAAATTTTTATTAGATTTATAAAATTATAAAATTCTGTTAAGAATGTAAATATGTAAATTTATGAGATTAAATTGTAAAAAATCAAATTCAGGTATTGTGTCAATTTATTCATACCGAATAAAATTTTATTGAGTGTAATGTCAGTACCTCTATTTATTTTTAACTTTTAGATTTATATAATTCTAAAAATTTGTCGAAAGAAATTTTTTCCTATCTGTAATTTTATTATTATTATTTCTTATATGTTAATATTAGAAATATTATTTAATTGATTGTACGTTATTTACATTAAAAACAATATATATATATATTTTATGTTTAAGAAAGTGAAAATGAGTAAATTTTAAAAGATTATTGTAACGATTGTTTAATACGTTAAACTTCTTAAATTAATAAAACATCGGCTATAAAAATTTTCCTACCAAATGGGAATAATTATGAAATTTTCTGGGACTTCTAGAGTGCAATATTTCGTATATTTTATATTACACCATTGCTTTTGATATATAGCATTCAAAATGAAATTTTTACCTTGTTTTTCGTTGCACTTAAATCGTTCACTCATCATGTAAAAAAAAAAGTTATATCCGTTTATGAACATAGAATAGATAGTAGATATATAAAATAGAATATCTGTTCTATGTTCATGTATCTGCGTAATATTCTATTGAAAACGTAAACATGCAACATTAAAAAAAGAAAAATTACAATAAGGTAGGTACTCAATAATAAAAATATTACAAGGATGGGAAGTTTCCTTCCCCATTGTCACTAAAGGCGCTACGATCGCAATCGCATTACCATTACGCTCTATGGAAGTGCCCGATCTTGTATGTTAATCTGTGTTTTACCCTAACTGAACTCGGGTTGACAGTAATAATTTCGAGAAAATTAAAAACATTGCAATGAAAATACAACGATATGTACATTTTTGTAGGAAATGTGATAACATCACGAAAAGATCTAGAAAAACATGTTTCTGAAGCAATCGATGATACATTATGAACTGATAATCTCAATAAATTCTTAATTATATTGTAGTAGGGGAGACCGGGGCTAGTAGGCGCAGTTTTTAGTTATTGATTTTTATTAATTTTTTCTTTACGTTTTTTATGAAACTTTAACTGTACTTTTAAAGAACAGTCATTGGGCTATAAATACCCGGAGTTTTGAATTTGTAGCTTTTGTATTTTATGTTTAGCCGAAGCCTAAAGTAGAAAAAAAAATGTGCGCCAATCTACCTCGTCACGGGGCAAGTTGCCTATACCTATGGGGTAAGTTGGCACACGCTTTATAAAAATTTAAATGAAACTCAAATAAGACACGGAATTAAGAGAAATCAATTTCATTATTACCAGTAAGTTTAATCAAAGGCGTTTTCGCCGTACAATGTAAATTCTAAATTATACAGACCTAAAAATAATGAATAAAACATTAACATTAAGTAACTTCCATTGTACTCGATATCATCATTTACAGTTGTCACAAACAAAAAATCGAGTGTCTCCGTTTCGGCAAGCCTCGTGTGCCCAAAATCTTGCATTTCAACCACTTTTCTCGGTGTTTGCTGTTTTTTAAGCTACCAGCACACAGCAGACACCGAGCCAACTTGCCCCGTGTTCAATGCGCTTACTAGCCCCATAATAAATTTCTTCACAAAAGGGACACGTAACCATCTAAGCATAAATAATCCAAGTAAATCACATACGGGGTAGGTACAGTTAATCATACGCTAAGAAAAACTGCACAAGTTAAATCACAATTATTAATATAAGTATTAGAAATTAGAAAAAGTATGAAGCAACAAAAAATTACTTATGAGTGCAAAAAACAGAAAAATCGTAATAAATGGTAACGCTGCAAAACTACAATGAGGATTGTAAAAAGGAAGAAGAAAGGTACTCTGTGATTGTTTGCTCAATCTATCCACAAACAGGCGATTTATGAGGACTGCGCCTACTTACCCCTGTAGCCAACTAGCCCCGGTCTCCCCTACAAACTTCTACCACTTTTGTTTGGTGTTACTACATTTACAACAAAGGTGAGAATATCTGTTAAGTGTTTTGTTATAATATAGTTTAGTTTTCTGAAAGTTTTTTACCTTCGACCCAAATTGAATTAGGGTAGAATACCTTGTAATTTTGATTAAATACGTGGTTTACTACCCCATGTTCTATGTTAATTTTTCATCCTCTTGATGTCTATAACTACCCCTTTGAATTTTTAGGTCGAATTTTGAAACACTCTGTATAATCTTCTCATATGATTTATAATAGTAAATAGAAATGGGAAAAGGACCTACGGGTTTTCCGCCAGGAATCAGAACCACTTTTGATCCCCATAGGAAAAATCTTGCAATATTTCAGTTCATAAATTTATTTCAGTTGGTTTCTCAATCCGTGCAGAGAGAATTCCGATTTGTGTGCACATGACAGACCCTTTTTCTTAATCAGTATTTGAAAACTGGTTTAAATCCTTTTTTTCTGCAGCAGTCTCACCTTTTTGTAAATGAAATAATTTAGTTTTTCAAATGAAAATCAAATTTCAAATTAATTGCTGAAAAAGGCCAACCTAGTGAAAAATATTCCATGCCGGGACTCGAACCATCAGTATACCTCGCGCCATCAGTATAGCGCACTGACGTTCTACCGACTAAACCACATGGAACGATACCCAGCTTGGAATTTCTCACTATTACAGGTTGGCAAGGCCCGGGTTCGAATCCCGGCATGGAATCTTTTTCACTAGGTTGGCCTTTGCGCCTTTTAACCAATATTTTTGAAATATTGTATGCAAGGAGAATGTTTCTCTCTGGAAAAATTTCCAAATATTAATATAGAAATAATTTAGATTTCAAAGCTTTGGTAATTCGAGATATTGCCTCTGGTCACTTAAAAATAACTCAATGAGTTATATGAAGAGATGCAAATACATTTCGTCCTGCTAACACGACAGCCCTACTACAGCCGATGGAACCAATAGGACGTTATTTCTACATTTAAAGCTCATTTCATCGGAAGAATATTTTCACATGCGATTGAAGCAACATCAGTATAAGTTCTATAAACATTAAAATAATAATGTAGAGCATGGAATTAAGACATGAATTACTTGTGGGAAGAAATAGCATTGAATTGCACGAAAGAAGGTTAGAAAGAGTTTTTACCCGAATATGAAAACAATTTTGACTTTGGAGCGCGAAACAGTTTGCCATATTGGAAAATTTCTTTATTGAAAATATCTACCAAAAATTTCGATTATTTATCTTCAATTTATTTAGCCATGAAAAATTGGTCATTAAATAAAAGGAAAATAGCTATTCGGAATTTCTGGTAGATACTTTGAATAACAAATTGGCTAATATTAACCAAACCTGACAACCCTGATCAGTACATAATGCTATCGAAAGATAAGATCAATGGATAAAGAACTGCACTTCCAGAATATTAATACTACAACTGTACGGAAATTATTTGATACACATTCAAAAGATTCGTCCGATGATAATCAAATTCAACTCAAACTCATGAGGAAGAAAATGAAATAGACGAATGTGACGGAAAATCTGGAAAAGGAATAATAAAAAAATAATTCGAAAAACTTTCTTCAAATGTTCCTGAAACGGTATTTAGCATACATGCACATCAGTAGAAAAAAATGCAAGTTTGACGAGGTTTAACCCTTTGCACTTCGCGTCATTTTGAGTATGGGCTATCAGCAACTACGCGTCGTTTTGACTGTGGGTTACCAGCAACTCCACGCCATTAAGTCGTCATTACACAAATTTTATTCGGTCGGAAACACTTTTTAAAAAGAAATTTCCTTCAAGTACACAATATCAAAAATGCTCTGATTAAATAAGGCAATTTTTTCCCTTTACTACTGGTACCAAAAGCAAATTTTGCAAGGAAAGACGATGTCGCCGCAGCGGCGACAACGGAGTGGTTTAGCTTACCTTACCATGTCGCCGCAGCAGCATCAACGGAGTTTTTAACTTACCTTACAATGTCGTCGCAGCGGCGAGAGCGGAGTGCAAAGGGTTAAAAAATTGAATTTCGTATAACCCCCAATGCATTTCGAAAAGAAGAAATAAAACAGCGCAAAACAGGGCGATAGAACTAATATTCACACTTTATGTATGCCAGTAATTTGGAATGAAATCCATACTTGACGGAAATCGTGAGATGTAAAAGTTGATCACATTAACACAAGATGAAAGTTTATCTTTGATATTTTTATTATTTTTAATTATTTTGAAGTTTCTGTCATCGCCATGATACTGGAAACCTCCATATGTAACATTTTAAGTTAGAAAAGTTTCAGTATTTTAAAAATTGGTTAATCGATCATCAATGATCGATGATTTAGTGTCAATCTGTTTCAAGGATTTCCGAGACTGCACGGCAAATATTTGTAACACTATTGAATATTCAAGTAGTCAAAGAACTAGAAAACACATAGTTTGCAGGAAATCTAAATGCAAATGTAATTAACGTTTTGCTAATAGACCAACTCCACTATTTTTTAAAATAAAATATTGCTTGGAAAAAAAATTGCAATGTAGTGTAAAATATATTACTCATTGTATTTAAAACATCTTAACCAGTGGTGTATTCGTACAAAAAACAGAGGGTATACGTTCTAATCAGAGGTTATACGCTCAAGGCACAGGGTATAGGGCCCTAGTGTATATGGGTCAATATCTGAAAACTGGACAATTTCACTCCAGGATTTTTATTTTTAAATTAAAGTACCAACTTCCAAATACAATTATATACTATGATACATGTTTTGTCATTTGAATGCTGTAGTCTTTTGAGATCAAGATGTATATTTTATGCGTAGGATAAACTTTTATGGAAGAAAGTGTCTGTTAACACCATAATCAGTGTCTAATAATTGGGACTGGGCTGATGGGGACTGAGGTGATGTTTTTGTCTTAAAAGCTGCACAGCCATTTCGTTGAATCATTTTGCTTACTTGTAAATTATTAAATATGCCATGTGACATTTTTATGTTGCGTAAATAAAGTTACAATAAACTTTTTGTTTATAAATAAAAAGTTAAATAGGGGGACATGAATGATGCTATAAAAAAATACTCATCCCTATTCAGGACAAAAACTAAATATTTCTAAATATGGAACAAAGAGAAAAACAACTTACCTTCATCCATGGTGGCTAGTTGAACTTTAGTTGCTGTTACAATGGAAATGATTCTGCCAGCGCCACCTAGTATCTGTTAACCTAAATGTGTGTTTAGAGGGACTGAGATGATGGTCAACCTCAGGGACAAACATATTTACTACAATATTTTACTATACAATCTATACTAAGAAAGGATAATTATATTTTCTCATACTTTATATATACTAGGGGATCGTACCCGGGCTTCCCGGGTTAAACAATATTGGTGAAAACATTTTTTTTTATTGAAAACTAATATTTTTTTTATATGCAATAATTTTTTTAGATTGACCACTTACATTAAAAAAGCATTTCTCATATGGAAAATACGAATTATACAATCAAATAAATTTTTGAAATTTATCAAAAGCGATATTTTCTTATTATCCGCATGCTAAGAGTTATTTGCCAAGATTTTGCTACTTATGGTATCCTTTTGTATTCTGATAATTTCAGAGCTTATACATGTCTAGTAATTTTGTGTTTTATTTATATTATTTTATTTATTTATTCATAGAGAAGTTTTTTTAATGGATATTAGCCGTAAGAAAATGATGAACTCTTTATTTTGTTTTAAAGGCAAACGGATTAATCTTTCGTAATCGAGCTCCACGCGATATAGATAAATAAAAAAATATTTCATGCTTTAAAATTATTTTTTAAACCATAAACAATCAGTAAACTGAAATGAACTTTGCAAACAATTTCCATTTGAAAAAAAAATCCTATTTGGCGATCTAAAAATTTAAATTGTACGATTACAAATATGTTAGATGTGTGTTTTTTCAATATTATTCTTTTATTTGTTTATAAAAGAAGTATTAATTTCGTTAATTTGTCTTTCACAAATATGTTAGATTGGTGATTTTTTTTTTAATATTATTCTTTTATTTGTTTATAAAGGAAGTATTGATTTCGTTATGCAAAAATAGTCAGAAACAAATGCTAAAAAATGTTTGTTGTTTTATGAGCAAAATGTTTATTATTATTATGTATTGAAACCGGCAAGTGATAAGATAACTTAAAAAAAATCATGCTTAACAATTATTTTAGAAAATATAGTGCATCAGTCAATGAATACAGTTTTTAAACAAATTGCATTTGAAAGTAGATTTTTTCCCCTATGCGACAAAAATTGAAAATGCACGATGATCAGAAGAATAAAAAATTGCAGTAGCGAAAATTTCAAGACCGAAATTTGATCGTGAAGTGTTGCCATTCGCAAAATGACGTCAGCGTTACGCACAGATACATTTGTTCTTTATAATATAGATACTTAATCAGTAAAATATAATAAAGATCAGTTATTAGGATGTGGTTATCAATTGAGTCTCTTATGCTTAGATTTCCGGAATGAAAACAGCAATTTTCACCTCTAGTATCTGAAACTTAGTATCAGTACACATGCAGAAGGAAAAACAATATAGAAAATTTATCAGGAAAAATGCGTGTTTTCAAAAGCAGTATACCATCTTCCGTTATTATGTCCCTAATATAATATTCTACTCCTAATGGGATTTTGCGCCACTAAACTCTATACAACAATTTTTATCAACAATTTTGAATTTTTTTCAGAAAATAGCATGAATAAAGTTAAAAATACCTCATTATTTCTCTCTTGTCTGCAATAATGAAAGCTATCTAATTTGCATCATTTCGACGAAATTTCACAAAATGCTTTTAAAATTAAAATATAAAAGTGGGGATATTTGAAAAAAAAAACCCCAACAGATAGTGCAATCACATCTACAAAGGAAGAGCTTTTAGTTTAAAAAAATTCTTTGTAAAATTGGTTCAGCAGAAAGATCAGGGCAAGATGACTAAAAAACACACTTGTGTTTTAAATATATAGATTATATAAAATTAGGAAAAATTAAATTAAGCAAATTATGTTATTTTGATAAAATTATAGTAGAGTGTCCTAAAGAATAGCATTAAAATTTTATTATTCGAGAGAATTTTCGACAGAAACTTCAGGAACACGATATTATTTTAAACCAAGAATTATTTGTTTGCTTGTCTAACTCGGCGAAGTAAATCCACCCAGGCGAGAATCATCAATTTCTGTAATATAAATCGCTATTATTTGCATGTCACCTGTCTTTTATAAGGACACTCTAAATTTTTGTAAACATTGAGTTTTATCAGTGTGTGATTTCGATTACAATATTTTTGAAAGTGAAGTATCTTCACCTGTGAAGAATTTGAAAGCAGCTGGGCTGTGAAAATGACGCACTTCTACAAAACATAATTCAGGTTTAAGAATAAAAATACACGCTTTTTTATAAAAGGACGTTGCATCCGCTAAAGCAATCCACTTTTACAATACAATTTTAAACTTCGGCTATAGAAAAGTATGCATATGACGTCATTATTACGGAATAACAGACAATATTCTTGACATAGCCCATATTTTAATTTCAACTTTTTTTCAGGTTTTATAAGAAAATGGCAACAAAAAGATACATTATCTCCTATTTTCGACAATGGTCAGTTTACTTTCAATGACTTTCAATAGAAATGATGTACTTTTGTTGCCACGATAAGAAAAATGGTATTAAAAACTACAAAAAATTAATATCTGAAAAATAAATTGAGATACAGCTTTCTAACAAATTGCATTTAAAAGAGCATTTTTTTCCTTATACAACGGTGTAAAAATTTAAAATGTGCGATGTTTAGAAGTTTAAAGTTTGCAGTAGAGACAATTGCAAAACCAAAATTTTATTTCAAATTTCAAAGTGTTGCCATTCGCAAAATGACGTATGCATTACGCACAGATATATTTGTCCTTTATAATATAGATAGGTATAAATATATAATAGCAAAAGTTAATAATATTTATAGAAATGTTTACAGCATACATTTAATATTGGATGTTTGTACCTGGGGACAGGAACTGAAATGATGATTTCGCTTGTTTAAAGCTTAAAACTAATTATTTATACATCATTATATGTCCATTTATCATTGGTAATTAATATAACAAATGTTACAATATATTACGCTTTTCAGTTTTTGGTTTTAGTATAATTAATGAAATATTATTAGCAGTGGACGCATATTTTCCAATTTTCAGATATTGACCCATTTATACTATAGCTTTCTTGAGAAACAGAGGGTATACGGTGTTCCTTAATAAAATCCAGAGGATATACGGCGTATACCCCCGTATAACCTCCACTACATCCCTGATCTTAACTAACTTTAAAAAACATTGATTGTCCAAGAAAATATAATACATATTACATATAGAATTGTTTGTAATAAGTTGATGACAGTGCAATGACTATACTTTAATATATTTATATTATATTCAATTTTTTTGGCGAATTATTATTGATCATCATATTGCGCACAAATCATGTTCAAAACATCTAATCACAATAAAATGTTGGAAAACTGGTGGGATAAACAAATAAAGGAAAAAGAACACCGTAAAAATAAGAAATGAGCAAGGCCTTATCTCTTAGATGTAGTTTGCAAAACATATAGTTGCTGCTTAAATTTTTCTTGAATTTTTGTCAGAAAAAAACTGTATTTTTCTGTTAGAGTGACTTAATTTGTAGGAAACTAACATTTTTTTAAGTGAATTACGATTTATAATCTAGTTAAATTTTTTCAATGAATTCTTGATTATCTGATCATTTCTCAAAACATGATCAATAATAATATATAAATCATCTTTTGAGGAAAACTGGGGTAATTTTGTTCAACTTAAAACAAGAATATATACACATATATATAAAGCAATTTAACAAATTACAACGACCATTTGGAAAATGATTTTTTCAAAGACTAAAATTTAAGACATAAAATTCCACGGAGTTAATCATACATTACGTACGCCATGGATTAAACGGTAACATTCCTGGACCCATCATGAACAAATTTTAAAAGAAATTTCAGTTTTACAATTTTCGGTACTGTAAATTTTTAAACTTCTACGGATCTGGTCATACATTACGTACGCCATGGATTAAACATTAATATTCCTGGACCAATTTTAAATGAAATTTCATTTTTAAACTTCTAAACATCCCACAATATTACTTTTTACACCGTCGTATAGAGAAAAAAATGTACTTTTAAATACAATTTGTTTGAAAGCAGTATCTCAATTTGTTTCTGAGTTATTTCCTCTGTAGTTTTTTGTACTTTTTATTACTTTCTTGTCATAGTGGCAACAGAAGTATCTATCTCTGTTGAAAGTAAAGAGAAAATACAGATTGCTGTATAGACCAATCAGAACACGAATAAAATGCGGGATTCAACTAATAAAACGCTTCAGATATGTTTTTGATTTCCTACCCTGACCGAGGACAATAACCATTTTTCCAAACGGTTAAAAAATCATGCATGGGGCATGGATTATGAAACGCATTCCAACACTATCGAAATATTATTAAAAATTGTTTATTTTATTATACATTTAAATGAGATACCTAAATAAACAATTTAAAGAACAACTAACGCATAGATCCATTTCCAGCTATTGATGTCCGCAGCGGGTAGCCTGTGCGAATTCTTTCGTTCAGCTCTGTATGTGATCTACATAGCTCGTAATACATAAAAATAAACCACAAACCATGTTATTTATGTTTAAAGATGCATACCAACACTGTAAAAAAATCCCTCAAGTGGAAAGAAAAAACTCTCAATTTTGGCACCAGTGGAAAACTGTTTAATTTACAGAAAATATCTGTAATTTGTCATGAAAACGGGTTTTTTTTTCTGTAAAAAATACAGATTTTTTTCAGTAAAAATTGCAAAATTCACTTTTTTTTAAAAACAGAAAAACACTTTTTCTTATAATGACAATTTTTATCTTTAAAAAATACAATTTTTCCTGTAAAAATTACAGATTTTTTTTTTTTTTTTTTTTTTTTTTTTTTTTTTTTTTTTTACAGTGAAGCTGAAAACGCACATATAGCAGTTATCGGTAAAAGTCTGTTCTGTAACCGAAATCTTTTGAGTGTCTCTGTAAATAAACGCTAAATTCTGTGCACTCAGTAATCTATTAAAAAACATGCTGTAGCGCACCTCAGTATTGCATATCAATTTCATTATGTTCGAAACAGAGTAAAATTTTTGAAATGCACTGCAAACGATTTTTGCCATAGATCGTAATGTAATGGAATAATTTTGTTCGTCCCTGTAACCGAGCAATAAATTCTAAATACTCTATATTCTACATAAAGCATTTTGCTGTCCACCTCAGTGATGCATATGAACATTATTATGTTTGAAGTATCGTAACGTCACCTAAATAAGCCGCAAAGGATTTTTCCTCCATGTACCATAATGTAACGGATTTATTTTGCGTGTTCCAGTAAACGATCTATAAATGCTACATATTGCATTTTTAATTGTTTTCATGCTAAAGGAAGCCACTATAACATATATCATTTACTTTTCAATTCGAGTATTAACCACGATCTGACGGCCATACAGAAAGACCAGCAGACAAATCGAAGTCATATACACTTTTCAAAATGGATTAAAAAATGTAAAAAAAAAAAAAAAAAAAAAAAAAAAAAATTCTTTTGGAAAATATTTGTTGTAAAATGTTTAAAAGGCATAAAGGTGCTAGGAGAATTTAGAAAATATTTGAGACGTATTAGAACAGCCGTAATAGAGACACTGTAGTGCAAGAAACTTAGGTTAAGTAATGTCACAGGTTACGAAAGTCTTCGGCGAATTTCATTCATGTTAGATGCTATGTTTTCATGTTAAATATGTTGAATTGCATTTTTCTGAATTTTATAAACAAATCTCCTTAATTTCAGTTTCACGTGATTCTATTGAGTAACAAAAAAAAAAAAAAAAAAAAAAAAAAATTAAGTGGGGCTCGGGCCGGTGATATATGGTTCGTAGCATCCTTTAATTTTAATATATTTTCTACCACTGCTTTCAAACAATTTAGTTGAACTAGATTTATTAAAAAGTTCAATATAAATCTACCACGAGTAATTCTGTTTGGAAAATATGTTACCAAATATATATAATAATACAGGACGCTACGAAATCCTACTATATATATATTGGTTTGTTTTAGAATTAATCATTATAATATAAAGAAAGTCTCTCATATAGTTTACTCTACACCACTTTTAGAAAATTAATATAAAATTTAGAATAGTTTTGATAATTTGCTTTTAATAGTAATAGAACTTTTTCACATTGTCGTTGGAGGTACCAAAACCATTTTCTAAAGTTATTTTAGAAATGTGCTACGCTTTGCACCAATTTTGTTTTTTAAATCCTCCAAAAAGTTGCAAAATAGATTATTATTAGATTAGAATATCTGTGTATTCTGAATAACATGAGAAAAACTGGATAATAGAATAACAAGTAAGAAAAAAATCATGCTTTAAGCATAGATTATGAAACACGTTCCAACACATTCAGAATAATGTAACAAAACTGCACCGTTTAAAAAATTAAAATATTACGTCTAATTCAATCAATCATATGGAAACGCATAATACATTTCAAAACCCAATTTCAGTTGTTCCTATCCGCAATCGGAAATTATGCGATTTTTTTCAGCAGCCCTTTATATGATACATATAGATTTGAATCTATTAACTGCATGCATGCCAAAATTTAGTTCACTTAAGAGATGCATTAGTTGAAAATTTACCTTCATCAATTTCCTCTAATAAGGAGAACGGTATGTGAATACTTTTGTGCATCCCTGTATTTGAGGTATAGAATTTATATGTAACGAGTAAGATGCAAAAAATTAATTAAATTTAAAAGCGCATACCAAATTTAAAACCGTACACTCCAGCAATTATTACTCAAAGACAGTATTGTACTGTAATCGATTTCTTTTGTGTATCCCTGTAAATGAATAAAAAATGCTATGAATGCCTTGTTCTAACGTGATCGTAGTGAAATTCAGTGATTTATATCAGTTTCAATACATTTGAAATAGCATAATGTCATTAAAAACTCTGCAAACGATATTTCCCCATATACCATAATGTAATGGACCCAATTTAAGCTGTTCCCATCCACAATCAGAAATCAACATCTGTTCTGACGAAATTTTGGACACCGTTTAAAAAAAAAATGGAAACGTTTAACGTTTGGAGTAATATGGCCCTAATAGATTTATTTATAGCTGATTATAGTTTTAATTGCTTTTCTAATCTAAACGAGGGTTTTTTGAAAAGTAAACATACAATGTCGCATACTCATTCAAAAAACTTTTAATTGATAAAGTGTCCATTACAAATTACTTACTGCTATATTCTTTATTTTTCGACATAGTTGCCGTCATTGTCCAAGCATTTGTTAAGTCTAGGTACAAGCTTTTGTATCCCACAGTCATAGAAGTTTACTGTCTGTTGTCGAAACCACATTTCTTCTTCGATTTTGATATTATCATCATCGTGGAAGTTTTGCAAAATTTACTGTATTGGGCTAAAAAACTGAATTTGGATTACTTTCATCAGCAGATCAAACGCGAATTGTTCCGTTGAATACCAAATAAAGAAAAATCTAATAAAAAATCATCCAAAATCTGAGTCTGATGTACATTCGGACCTGTCTGCGTCTGTCTGAACCAAATTTTCAAAACTCTGTGTTCAATAAATTGCTCAAGCCACCGCCAACAAACAAAGAACAGACAGATACAGACATACACAAACTAATCCTCCTTTTATTAGAATAGATTTTATTGTTGTTATTCGAGTGAAGAATATCAATAAAATTGCAGATTGTCCATGGAATAATTCCATTCTATACAAGTTTATAGCTATTTGTTACATGTTAAATAAGATGTTTTTCTGTTTAGAGAATTATTTTATCACTATTTGGATAAAGAAACATTTAAAACAACTTGAAACAGCCTATATAATATGAATATTTCATTTCTCGTTAATTCATGTCGTACAAGATACATTTAGTACTTCAATATAGTAGCTATATAACCTTCGCAACTCTTTCCCCTTTGCATTCTAATTTCTTCACAGGTCCATTATCATTTTGAGGACTTGGTATCTGTCAGTATTTAGAGAAAAATCTATAAAACTCCCCTTAACAGCGTAGTAATACACCCGTTACACTGAGCATATATCACAGAGAGGAGTATTTCCATTTTAACCCTATAAGCTTGACGAATGACGATGCGTGTCAAAGGTTAATGTAGACTCAGAACAAGGTGATTTAAAACCTAAATCGCTTGGGTCGATGTAAAAACATTATACTAAATATGAAGAAAAAAATTGCTGCCGGAGAAACAGAAAAGAAATTTATTTAACGACTGAATTGAAACAAAAAAGGCTGAAAAATTGTCCAAGATCAAGAAACAAAACCTGATGAAACTTCTAATTAAATGACCAGTTCTTGAAACGGAAGGTCGAAAAAGTCATTAAGTACTGAGTGGTAAGGACGAGTTAAACGATTACTTTTTTCCCGATGCCAAAAGTTATTTAAAATGCCCCCTGCAGTTTGTGACCTATTTGAATGATGATTCCGTTAGAGTTGAACAGTAACTGCTACTCTGGCCTTCATTTGAGCTGGTGTTGGTAGTATTATATCATGATTTTAAGCGTTTTAATAAATGATGTATTTTTCTAAAATCAAAAACTCGATATTTATCTTCGCATAACGTAAGCTTCACGTTAAATTAGAAATCCTTATGACGCTTAAGTATCATATACCGGGTGGTCTAAAAGTCACAGAAGAAATAAAAATGTAATAACTCGAAAAGTATAGACAGGAGTGATAGACCGAAATGTTGAGAGATAACTGAGATTTTTCTTTAAAAAAGAAACTTTTATAAAATAAAATTACATTTTTAAAAATAATTACATTTACCGCCAACAAGTGGCATTTTAATTTCGTCAGCAGTTCGGCGTGGTTGACAAATTACAGAAATACTTTATTTTAAAACAATCATGCTGATTGGTAAAAATTGGTTTTGGTCTTAATTTCCCTATAGCTCAACCTTGAAAGAGCATTAATAATTTACGGCGGAAGTTTCTGGGTTCGATTAACAAAATGGACACCTTTTTCACTCATTTGGAAAACTTTCAAATTATATGATTTTATAACGATTCAGTATGGTTGTGGTAAATTAAAGTGTATCTCTTCATTTGTAATACACCTGGATCTTCTACTGTTCCATTATCTTCGTCTTATTCTGTTGAGCTGTACTATCGCAAACCAGAAGCTATTATTAAAAGGGTGAGGGAACTGTGTGGGCCGGTTGTCGATCCAGGTTACTCAATTAGAAGATCATTGACAATTTAAGCAAAAAGTTTCCTAGTTAGATGTTGATAAAATTTCAGATTATAGGTTTGCAAATTTCTAATTTGACGGATGCCATTAGTGAGAATGACTCAGAAATGCATCAAGATACTCTTCGGAGCATTGAAAATTGTTTCTGCTGTAAATCTTGTCACATGATGCTTTGAATAGCTAAAGGCCACTGCTTTGAGACCAATAGAGTCAGTTATTTTGGTCACATAGTTGCGATAAGAACCACATCATCTTTTGTGTATTTATGTGAAAAGCTATAGTCTACTTTCGGATTATTGGATTTATTTTGATCACCCTGTAGACTAAAATTTTTAATGATGCGATAAATAATACCATAATTTTTAATATAAACTAAACATACGGAAATTCTAAACTCGAAAAGCTGTTTCTTCTTTAACTTATGACCGCTTTTTCTGGTACAAATTTAAAATTGTCCAAATTAATTTCGATGATTGAATAATTCACATTCTGAATATTTATTTCTAATTAAATTGCATTCTTCCTGTTTGGAAATCACTAAAAATTGCTGAACGAAAAACATGCACCCGTGTATAAAATAGAATTCCAAACGCTATCGTAGGCTAATAGTCATTACAAAATAAGGAACTGTTTACGGAAGGACAACTGAAGAATGTTGTCAGAAGCAAATTGATAAATTTGCAGGCATGTATTTTGAAAACTATACGTTATGATTAAGTTGAAAACATTCAAATTCTTCGAAGTAGGATCTGAATAATTTTTTTTTGCTATGGTTCTACAGATATGCTCCCTACGCCCAGGGAGCAGATAAGTATGTTTTTTTATGAATGTCATCTGTTGCAAATTATAAGACCTGCCTCTTGAAAATCATCATTATCACTCAAGAACATACGTTTGGTCTGGTAAATTACAATAAAAAATAAGCATATAAAAAAGTAATTAAAAATCTTATCTTATAAGCATTTTTTGTAACTTGTATAAGCTAAATGCTAAATTCTGGAATTACTTGTCATGGGCTTTTCATATAGTTCATTCATCAGTGTAACAGCCTTGTTGTACTTTTTCTGTCTGGTTGAGAATTATCATTTTTCACCTAATGAACTAGCAATATCTTGCGTATTTAAGCCTAAAATTTGACTCGTCTGTGAAAATAAAATCGTTGGATCTCTGTAAGTGGGGTGTTGTTAAAAATATCACAACTGAGTTTGATAGAAATAAAGTGTATAAGTCTTATAAATAAATTTCTACTATCTTTTAACAAAGTCAATTTCTCCACATCTTTTATACATGGATTAGAGAATCTTATGCTATCGTTCAATGTTGATTCAAGTGCTCGGAGATATTTTATCAGCGTTGCCATCTTAGTGATACCACTCCAACGTAAATTTGTAAAATATATGCTATTTAAACATATTTTCTAATCTTCGGAAAAATCATGGATCAGCTGTGAGCTGTATAGGTGACATAATATCATCACCTAATAAAAAAAAAATATGATACTCACCCGTAGTACTAATTTGAAAATTCTATAAATCCTCAGGTCGTGACTGCTGCCTAATTTCATATATTTCGATCAAATACCTAATTTTCATGCATATATATGTATATTATTTTAATTTTTAACTTATCTAAATAATATTCTGAATTTTCCCCTTTAACTTTTCTATTTTCGCCTTAAAACATTACTTTTCCGTTTTCTTTTTATCCTTTTAAAAAAATAATTGAATTTATGCGTCTTTATTTCATTTTGATTTTGCGCCAACAAAATGTTTTCCCTCTTCAAAATAAACTTTCAAAAACTTTCCCTTTTAATTTTATCTTAGCGAATTAGATTGTTCTTTCTCGATTATTCCAGAACATTGCTTTCGCGCCAAAATAAAACCCTATCACAACTCTTTGATCCATCCGCGATTTCCGCTTTTCTTATTGGTTATTAGCTTTGTCATAATGCAGATATTTGTGTTTCTACGCTCTCACTATAAAACATTATGTGCTAGCTTTGAGAAGAACTGTTATTGAGTGAAATCACCTTCTCCAAATAATTTCCGCATTAGAAGAATGTCTTCTGATTTTATGGAATTTCGTCACCAACACCTTTTATAAAATGTTTGTAGCAAGTAATTGAGATTGCTCCACTCTCTTAAGAAATGAGTACAACAATAAAGAAGTTGGTTATTTTTTGGGGAAACTTAGTGGATTTTTGACGTTCGCCATTATCATTATTTTTTATTTGCTCGGCACTATGTGGGTAATGGCTGTACTGTTATAATTGTGCCAGCTCATTAAAATGAAGGTACGCTGCTGTTTTTTAAGTATGCAATCGGAGTGTATGAATTCATCTCGAACGTCATTGAATAAATGGAATGCACCAGCCTTAATTTATTAACTGTATCAGATTTTTCATGGGTGCTCTCCGACATAAAACAACTTCGGTAATCAAGTAATAATCGCACCTTGTTTAATGTAGTCTTGTCATCAACATCTCTTATAAATCGGCAGCTCTAATAATCTTTCATATGCATGTATATTTTACTTGCATTAATTTTCTACGTTTCTGCTTATATATTTTTATTAAAAGCATTTGCAAGTATAAGGCTAATTTTATGGCAGAAGGTGTGTGGATTTTTACAGAGCTACTCTCCTTCGGGCTTTAAATTTAAATATCCTTGTATAAAGTTAGGAACAGTACAGTCATAAGACAATAGCGAATACTTAATATTCTAATATTCGAAGTTTATTCAGAATAATTTTCATAAATTTTCTGCAGAGAAATACGCATGAAATTATTTTATAATATAAGAGAATTGTAAACAGCTCACATTGGATAATTGCAAATGCTTGTAATTTGTTGGAAAAATAAATCCCACGTAATAAGTGAAATCTTTATGAAATAATTCTTTTTTGAAAACTTCTGTTTTATTTTGAAGCTTCTTAAGAAAATTGATGACTATATTTACCTTAAAATATAAACAGATAAATCAGAGACTTAATTAAAATATCAAATTTCTTCAGCAGTGGTTTCAAGCATGCTTATAGCGAAATGTTTGTACTTAAAATAATCAAAGGAACAAAATTAATATATACGCAAGTAGATTTTCTTTTTATCGAGATGATAAGTAAAAAGATACTGCTGCAGTTTCGAGAGCAATTAATTATCAGCTTTCGTTATCAGGAAATCAGTAGCAGAGAGTATTTTGCCTGAGAAGGGTAAAAAACCTTTTGCAGAAAGATTCAAAATGCACTTTAACTCGTCCGTAACCTTATTTTTTTTATTCAATATTTCAACCTTGGTTTTAGACAGTTATAGTATTTTTACAATATGTGTTTTTATCTTTCTGAATCTGTATGTGGGTGGTTTGGCTTCCACACCCCAACGAATTCTTTTGAAAGCCTCTCTGTCCCATTGACATTTTTATTGCTTTTCGGGGCACTCACCGTCTCCTCCTTTTCCATTCCATATTTACATCAAAGCATTAAAAATCTTGCTGAAAGTGTTTTACCCTTAATGGGTTACCTATTTCCTTATCACCTGTTGATGAAAGCTTCTAATAAACTACTCTCGAGTCTCGAAACTATAATAATGTTTTTTCTCACATTCTAAAAAAATAAGATCTATTTCCATGAATTTTTTATCTGCAGTTATTTTATTATCAAAATTTTAAAATGTTTTTCTGAAGGGAATTTCGAACTTCCGATAAGTAAAAGAATTTTATGTTTTATTGTTTTGAGTATTGTTTTTATTGTTTCTATGTAACATTAAAAAAAAAAAATATTTTTTCACTCATTGAGTTCAATCTTATCTCAAAAAGGTTATATGCTGCATTGTACGAGTGCATCTGCTATTTAGTAATACATTCTAAGGTTTTGACATTGGATACTGAATAAACTAATTTTTCTGAAAAAAGTGATAATTATTTGGGGGAGGATGGAAGAAACTTCCTTTCATAACATATGTTCAATACCTGTACATAAAATATCATAATATATTAAACATTTTATCATAAAATATTCGTATATTTTTGCATTTATGAATGATATGTTCAGAATCTCTGTTAAACTAATATATCTCCTTTAACCTAATTTATAATCTAATTTTAACCATCGAGAATGATGTAATTAATAACAGTTAGAGAATTGTTTTCTAAAATTAGGTTTCTAAATAAAACACCAATTTTTAAAAGACCACGCCTTAAACTTTTATAAATACTTGATATATAAAAAATTACATAACATAATATATCATCATCCCACCCACTGTTAATTTCATTTTCAAACATGGATGGAATAAACAATTGTATAATTTAAAAGAGATATGTCACTCATAAACCATTTATCTCCTGTTAAAAAACCAAACAACTCATCGTTCTCTCTCTATATTTGATAAAGCAAAACAGGGTTATTTTTAAAACACTATCTTTCCTCATGGAGAAAATGAAACATTACTTACTAATATGTTTTTTTCTAGGGATAAATAAATTATTTGGACATTTAATCATAATAACGAAATATATTTTAATTTTAACTCTTCCTGTTAAGATTTAATGGATGATAAGATTTAAAATTTGGCCATAAAAAGAGTTTTATTTTTATTTTCATTGAATGGTTTACAAAACGATTCATTTTGTGATCCATGCATGTTGTTAACCCTCTCGCTGCATAAGTAATTCTTCGCAATGAGAACCTTTTACAGAATTTTTAATCTTTTAACACCGGTTCTTTAAAGCAGAAAATTTTGACTATCGCAATCAGAGAAAATGTCCTGATTAAATGAGACAAAGTTTTCGCTAAAAAATAACTTGTGGGAATAACCAAATAATATTAGACGGAAAAATGCATGCCCGAGGATATCTCGGGCTGCTCAGCGAGAGGGTTAAACAAATGCATAGCTGCCAACTTTCCACTAATCTTCCGTAATGTCTGGATTAATTTAACTCTGGTTAATCACATTTCGAACCAGAAAATTCATTTCATGAATGCTTATTTATTTAGTTCCAGGTTTCTACGTGGAACATATTTATTTTCATTTTTTAAAAAAAATTCTGGTTTGAAACGCATTAAACCAGGGTCAAATTAACGCAAGTACTACGGAAGATTAGTTTGAGGTTGGTAGCTATGCAAATGGATGTAATTGTAAGTAAAATTATTTTTAATTTAGAACTGTACAAATTTTGTGGCAGAAAGTCACTTTAAGTAGCTTTAATCAGGTGACGGGTGTAGTTCGTCATTTAACCTTTTGGTGCGAAAAACTCGTGACCAGTTGCACTACTGCAATCTTTTAAGGGAAGATTTATAATGATCCTACCAGTCCTACCAAACGTAAAAGGCCCCCTTAGACTACTGTTTTAGAAGAACAGTCGCGTTCTTTGGGCAATACTTACTTGTGTTGCCTTTTCTTTCTTTTTATATAACATTAAAAAATATATTACTTCAATTTACTTATTTACTTTTATTTTACTTATTTTCTTCTATAAAGTTTGTTAGACTTAAATTTACTCTTATACATAAAAATGTATTGCAATGAAAGCTCACCTTTTGTGCATGTGTGTGTGGGGGAGGGTTTGGGCATAGGCAGCTTTACTTAACATCTAGCTTTTTGCTTCGTTCGACTATGATGGGTACTGTTTGGGCAGAGTAAACTTTTAATTTTTTTCTTGAACTCATTTTTCGTTTACTTTTTAATGTTTTTTTCTATCATAAATATTTAATATTTTAAGTTATATTATTCTCTCAAACCCTTCTACTAATCGCATTTCTTGGATTTCCCCCAAAAAGTTCCTCCACTTTCTCTCGGATTTTCCAATCCGAGTTTATCACATTTTTTTATATGTTTAATAGCTTCACTTTCTTTAAATACTTTTTTTTTTCTAATTTTTCTTTATCCTTTCTTAATTATATTGTAGTAGGGGAGACCGGGGCTAGTAGGCGCAGTTTTTAGATATCGATTTTTATTAATTTTTTGTTTTAGTTTTTTATGAATCTTTAACTGTACTTTTAAACAACAGGCACTAATTACTAATCACTAATCACCCACTCGTGGACAGCCAACCTTTCGGTATAGGAGCTGAATAGTCCACGAGGGGAAA
Source organism: Maratus speciosus (assembly GCA_963932465.1). NCBI lineage: Eukaryota > Metazoa > Arthropoda > Arachnida > Araneae > Salticidae > Maratus > Maratus speciosus. Next base: position 69,353,417 of record OZ010788.1, on the reverse strand, counting down.
ACACAAAACTACTACCCCGCGGAGACTCCAGTACTTCCGAAGAAGCCCGGAAGCTCCAGCAGGCTGGAAGACCCTGCTTAATGAAAATTACACGATTATTGCAGGTAATTCACAATGGGTTGCACTATTGAGCAAACCCGAGAAATTTTACAGTTATAGTTGATGATGAATAGTTAAAATTATGTTATAAAATAAAGTTAATATAGATACTTAATTACATCTCATTATTTAGTAATTTAACATTTAAAAAGTGAGTATTTACACTTAAAATTTAAGATAGGAGAATTATTTAAGGTAAACAATAAATAGTAGGATAATATGACGGAGCTTGATTAAAATGACAAAACAATCAAAATGATTATTAAACAATATGACAAAATGCAATGAAATAAAGTAAAATTTTTAAATTAAGTGACTTGAAGTAAAAAGTTCATCGTACAGATGAGCGTTAAAAGTCTTTTTTTATAAATGAAAAATGTTTGTTTAAAATATTATAGTTGGCTCTTAACTTGGCATAACTTATTGGATCAAATAGGGTCCTTTTAAGGTTGAAACGTACAGTTTTGTTTCTTCTAAAGTCAAAGGTATGTGTCATTAATGAACATTTTGAGAAAAGGTAATGGATCGGGTCTCCTATCCCCTTGCCGGTGAGACTACGCTGGGCACGGGTCACACGAACAATAGAATTCTCCCCAGCTTTAAATGCCCCCTAAGCTACGGCGCACGAGTAGGGTTACTGTATTAAGCAGTTTATCCCTCGTTTGGCTAACTGAATATTATTTATTATATAGAAAATAATCAACATATAGGATTGGTCCCGCCACAAAACGAATTGGAAAAGAAAATCGCGTACAAAATAAATATTTATTTTTAAAATTGTACCTTCTCTCTATTAATAAATATTTCATGTTTATTAATATACTGGGCAAGAACAAGTTCCGAAAAAGATTTATTTAAGATAATCTGCAATTAAAAAAATATTATTGTTTAGATGTGCTTGGGTTACATGATATAGAATTGTATGCAATAAGTACAATGCAAGTATTTTGATTATGATTTTATTAAAATGAATATTACAGTTTTCTATTTTGAAAATTTGATGCATCTCAAATTTATAATATGTGTGTATATATATATGCGTGTGTGTGTGTGTTTACAATTGTCAAGAGAATAAAAAAATATGCTTAAATTATTTAGAAAACATAACTTTTTATTAGTTTTGTTTTTGAGAAAAAAATTTCAACGTCTGGTTTTTGTAACATATAGTTATATAGATTTTTTGTAAATAATTCTAAGAGAATTATTCATAAAATTTGAATATGCAAATAATTTGTACATTTTAATAACTTTTTTAGCAATTTCGTTTTTAAAATTTTCTTTTAACTCATTTAATATGTTTTATAATGCGCTATATGAATCCCCTTAATTTTCCCCTTACTCCACATTTAGTAAGAGAATAAGTAAAAACTAAATGCGTTAAGTAATTTGTAAATTTTAATAATTTTTTAGCAATTTTTTTAAAAATATGTCCTTTAACTCATTTAATATGTTATATGTATACCCTTTTTGCCACATTTAGTACGAGAATAAGTAAAAACTAAGTGCGTTAAGTAATTTAGAAACATTAATATTTCTTTAATATTTCTAGGGTTAAAATCAGGCCATTTTTCTCCAGGAGGAATTTTTAAAGCTCCTGTGGTTGCAGGGAGGATTTGCACTTAAACTACATTAATAAGCATTAAACTCAAGCAAAACTTCCAGAAATATCCCCCCCCCCCAAAAAAAAAAAAAAAAATGCGCACATGCACACACCAAAGCCATCTCCTGAATTTATCATTGAGAATTTTTGTTTTGAAATATTTTTAAAATATGCTTTACATCAAGGAAACAAAGTACTGTGATCTATAATAAAACAGTTGAAAAGTTACATTGCAGCAATGTAGGTTTTACTCTGGGAGTGCGGCTTGTGGAGATGGCTGTTTATAATATTTTTTATTTATATTTGACATATTAGGGATGGTTATTTAGTAGAAATTTGGATTTAAAGAAAATGCACATTTTTTTAAACGTTGGTATGTCTTATGCCATTACAAAAATATTGATTAATAAAAAAAAATGTGTGTCTGGAGAGGGGGGAGGCTGCAGTAAATTTACGTGTACTGTGTGTACTGTATTATGTCTGTTCCGTATTATTGATTGCTCAATATATCAATTTATATAAATATATTCTTTTTATCAGACGTATAGGAATATATTTTATAAGGACCCCCTCTTTTTTAGAGTTTAGAAAAACAGAACATAATTTTTATTTGTCTCATCAGGTTAAAAAGTAACAACTATTACTGAAATAAAATATTCCAGTTTTAAAAAACTTGTAAATTATTTATCAAAATAATTTTATCGTGGTGTCAAGGAATTAAATAAAAAATCTGACAAAATGTATGCTTAAAACTAATTTTTAAGATATGCTTGCCATGATAAGGCAGGTTTACTGTATGTAATGAGCCTTTCACTATTTTATAAGGTCTTATTCTAGGTATATGTAATAATACTTATTTTTCCTAAATGAAATGATAAAAATAATTCTTGGCTAAATTATGAAGACTTTTGTTCATAAAAAATATTCAGAAATTAAAATAATACTTGTTTGAACAAAATTGCTTTGATTTGTACTTTATCATATAAGACATTCACCTTCATTTAATTTTTTTATTTTGTCTTTCAAAAAGAGTAACTTTTAATTGCTCTAAAATTAATTTAATTTCAGATTATTAAGTCAAAAATAAACATAAATGAATTAAACAAGCAAACAACCAAAAAGGAAAGGGAGAAGAGGTAGAAAAAAGTTCTAATATCACAGAATACAAGAGTAATTTTTATATAATTTAAAATTAATTTAATTTGAAAATATTAAGTTATATAAGCAATGAACATTAATAATCTAATGAGAATAGTAATTTAATAAAATAAAATAATAGATTACTACTTTAAGTACAAATATTTAAATTTAGTTACATTATTTACATTTAAATAATGAAACCTAACTTTACTGATATATACAATGTATGCTAAACACTGTACTATATTGCAGAAAAATGAACTTTTGTTTTTTTTTTATAATATTTCTTTCATAAATATATATTTATAAAATATTATATAAAAGGTAATTGAAAGTTTTCACTTAAAATTTCAGTCACATCCAGTGACAAATAATTACTTATTGTATTTATTTATTGTTTGTGCAGTTTTAATGAAATAAAAACTTTACAATAAGAGCTATATTAATTATATTGTATACACATATTTCATTGCTTTAATTTATTAACATTTTTGTCGCAACATATTTTGACGTTGTCACGCTAACAATCAGCAGAGAGAAAATTTAGGTCAGAGCTGGAAGTCTGCACGGGCCGAATTTCCAGGACCGGGTTCAGCCCAGCCAGGCCCGCACGGAAACTCTCCTGACCCGGTCAGTGTAAAATTAAAAGTTCGGACCGGACCCGATTCTTTTATATTTTCACAGTTCAGGGTCAGCCCGTACAAAAATAAGTAAAAACAGATCTGCTCCGGCCCATGAAATAAACAATTAAATATGCTCCGTCGGGTCACGACTACAGCGTACATATTTATAGGAAAATTTTTCAATATATTATAGATTATGCATCTTCAAGACGAATTACACAATAGCAACCTTAATTATTGTTTAGAAACTAGACTTTGCAACATTCAAATAAAGATTCATTAAAAAAGTTGATGTAACTTAGTACAAAAGAAGGTTAAAATATAATAACTTTTGAAATTGTATAATATAAGTATATTTTTCAAAATATTTCTTTGTAATTTATTATGACTGTTCTCAAATCCAAAGGAACTACTTTCTGAGACATTTCTGAATTAATTCTTGTCCAGAAATGTATAAAATGGGCAGACTTTCGTATTCAGAAACTTTGTACTGGAATGGTGTTGCCCATTTCAGGGCAATGTATTGCAAAAGATCTATCAAAAATACTGTCAAAGTGAACCTCTTGAACTTGAACGCTTTGAATTTTCGCACGCGAAACCTGCGGAATAAATTAAAAATCTTCCAGTGAGGTTACCCCCCCCCCCCCCATACACACACACATACATACATGCACACACACTCGAACCAAGGCTACCTCCTGAATTTATCATTGAACACCTTTTGTTTTGAAATATTTTAAAAATATGATTTACATTAAAGAGGCAAATAAAATCTTATGCGCTGCAATAAAACAGTTATGGGAACCGTTGAAAAGTTAGGGCTTGAAGAGAGGACTTTTATATTTTTAATTTGTATTTGACATTAGGGATGTTTATTTAGTAGAAATTAGAATTTAAAACAAGTGCCTCCCTTTTTTTAACCTGCAGGCATGTTTTATGCTGTTACAAAAATATTGATTAATTAAAAAATATGTGTGTGGGTGGGGACTGGAAAAAGGTTGTAATAAATTTTACATGTACTCTATCATATCTGTTTGTGCCATGTTTTTGATTGTGTAGTATTTCAGTTTATATAAATTTGTTCTTTTTATTAGATATACAGGGATATTTTTTATAAGGGCCTTTTGTTAGATTTTTGAAATGCAAACGGAGCATAATTTTTTATTTCTTTCATCAAATAAAAAGTAACAACCATTACTGAAATAAAATACTGCAGTTTTAAAAAACTTGTAAACTATTTATGGAAATAATTTTATTGAGGTTGCAAGTAATCTTTAAAAATTCTAAGAAAATGGATGTTTAAAACTAATTTTTTAGATATGTGTGTCATGAAAAGGCAGCTTTACTCTATGTTCTGGGCCTTACACTATAAGGCCTTATTCTAGGTATATGTAATGCTTCTTTTTCCTAAATGAAATGATAAAAATGATTCATGGCTGAATCATGAAAACTTTTGTTCATAAAAAATATACAGAAATTAAATTAATACTTATTTTAATAAAATTGCTTTGAATTTTTTCATCATATAAGGCCACCTTCATTTAAATTATCTTTGAATTAATTTCAGATTAGTAAGTCAGAAATAATAAACAAAGAAATTAAGGAAGCAAACAAACAAAAAAGGGAGGATTGAGGAGGTATAAAAAGTTCCAATATCGCAGAATACGCGAGTAACTTTTATATATTTAAAAATTAATTTAATTTCAAAATATTATGTTATATAAGCAATTTGCATTAATAATTTAATGAGAATAGTAATTTAGTAACATAAAATAAAGTAATAGACTACTGCTTTAAAAATCATTATTTAAATTACGATGCATTATTAACATTTAAATAATAAAAGTTAACTTACCTTATATATATACAATGTATGATAAACGAATATATTATATTGCATAAAAAGTACTTCCCCCCCCCTTTTTTTTTAACAATTTTTTGTACAATAAACATAAATCTATATTTATAAAATATTACGTAAAATTTAACAGGAAATTTTCACTTAAAATTTCAATTACATCCAGCGGCAAATAATTGCATATTGTATTTAATAATTATTGTTTGTAAAGTTTTAATGAAATAAAAATATTATAATAAAAGTTATATTAATTATATTCTACATGCATATTTTTATACCTTTCTGAACAAAAATGAATTGAAACTTGTGTCATAAAGTTGCCCCTTTTAGATTTGAGAACAGTCATATCCATATCATATCATATCAATGTCATACAGTCATATCATATCCAAGTCATATCCATGACAAAAGTTTCATATTTTCAGTATTGTCAGTATATTTATATGTTCAGTTTCATATTTTCCAACTTATGCAGGGGCATGCGGGGCTGCCGCCAAGGGGCTATGGGAGTAATCAGGATTTTCATTAAAAGGTGTCAAATGGTATAAATTAGCCAAAAGTGACCAAAATTCGTATATTTCAAACATTTAGGAAGAGAGTGTGGCCCCCCCTTCTTCCAGCACACGCCCCCCCCCCCCACACACACGCACAACACCCATGCAAAAAACAAACTACATCATTAGAAAACTAATGATTAAAATTTATTAGTATGTCATCGTTTTCAAAAGAAATTCTACATTAAGGCTGTTCTTAACTGCTCTGCTCAACAAGCTCAAAACGTTTAACACATTTACAAATTCATTTTTTAACGGAAAGACTGACCATGGAAGCGATTTGGAATTGAACTGCTTTTTTAATCAATATCCATAATCAATTAATAATCAATATCCAATATTTACCTATTGAGTTATAAGCTATTTTGATCACGTGACAAATCCGTTTTTGGCCCGCTCTTGAGTGTTTTTTCTCCTTTCGCGCGGAAATTCGGTTCAAAACGACCACTTTGACTCTATTTTCTGAAAAATGTATTGCGTTTCCAATAAAAGAAAAAAAAAACAGCTTGATTACATAGTTTCTGAACAACAGCACCAGCTAGTTTCATGCATTTTCGAACAAAGATAAATTAAAACTTATGTCAGAAAGTTGCCATTTCGGATTTGAGAACATTCTTAACGTTTTCCTCGTAATGTGGCATGTTAAATCATTAATGATGACCAATTTGTGGCATTCTCTTTTAGACATCTTATAACATACAAATTAAAACTTTGCAAACAAATATTCGTGTCAACCAATTTATCATTTTTTCTACTATTGTCCGACTAGTATTTTTTCTTAAGGCTGTTCTCAAATCCAAAAGAACAACTTTGACATAAGTTTTAACTTATTTTTGTTCGGAAATGCATGAATCGAGCAGATATTGTTGCTCAGAAACTATGTAATTAAGCTGTTTTGTCCCTTTTTTTTTGCAAACGCAATAGATCTTTCAGAAAGTAGTGTCAAAGTGCGCCAGTTGGCGTTTTGAACCGAATTTCCGCGCGAAAAAAGAAAAATCACTCATGAAAGGATGAAAAGCGTGTTTGTCACGTGATCAAAATCGCTTACAATTCAATAGGTAATTTATTTATCAAGAAATCGAAAACACAATTCAATTCTAAATCGCTTCCATAGTCAGGTCTTCCAATTTTATATCTTTCCGTTAAAAAATGAATCTATAAATGTGTCAAAACGTTTTGCGCTTGTTGAGCCAACAGTCTTAGTCTGTTGAGAACAGCCTTAAAGTTGTGACCATCTTTTTGTGATACCCTGTATGTAGATGTGAGCAGTACCGGGTACAAAATTTATGCATACATATATGTATGAAGTTTAGTACTAGCTACTTCCACATTATTCACAAGAAAATTCTATAGATAGATAGAAGCCCCCCCCCCCCCAACCACCAACACCAGCAGAATGATGCTTGCCCCGGGGTCTTCTATACTCTTAGTCGGGTGAGACTACGCTGGGCACGGGTCACATGAACAATAGAATTCTCCCCAGCTTTAAATGCCCCCTAAGCTACTGCCACATGGGCAGGATGGAGAGTAGGGTGGTCACAAGAAATCAATTTTTGAATTTTTTCCGGGGGACCCCCCAAAAAGTTGCCAATAGACTAGAAAGTGAGAATGGCAAAGTTTTAGCAAAGTTTTTTAGCAAAGTTTTAGAGGTTAAAGTTTGAAAAAAACGTGATTTTTCGCAAAAAAATGCTGTTTTTCCTTCACAAAATAAATACAGTTGAACCTAGAAACATAATTCAGGTCTCATTTTATAAAAAAAAGCTTCGTTTTGAAGAACCGAACATCATTTTATTTCTAAAAATATATAAATTTAGACATATGCGCATTTTTCAGGACCAGACTTCACCCGAATCCTAAAAATTGATTTTTATGAAAATGCGAAAAAAACATTATAACATTCCATTTCATCTGCTTTTCCCCTTTGTTTTTCATTTTGTGCACGATAAAGTACTAATTTAAAAAAAATTCCAAAGAAAATGAAAAAATATCGAATTTTAAACTGAAAAAATAAAAAAAAAAAGGTGGGGGGGGGGGGGGCAAAGAAAGTATAAAAATTAGAACAAATGCTCAAATGCATTTTATTATTAAAGTTGTGTTACAAGAAAGGAAGCATAATAAAGAAAATAAATTATTATCCCTTACAATTGTCATATTAACCCTTTCCAGTACAGAAAAATTCTGTTCGTGAAATAATGAAATGATTGACTACACCTAAATTTACAAACAAGTAAGTTTGGAATTAAAATTAGGTAGTCTCGACATGGGACCACTGTGCCAGAAAGGATTAGGTGGTAAATGGCTCAGATAAGGTGGCTTTTGAAGAATCTGGAAAAGTTTTTCTACATTCACATACAACTTTTTGCATATACTGTTTTTATTTTTCGTTTTTTATTAAACCGGAATTGAAATCTCTGGTTAATTTTCTCCCCCTTTCAGCTGTATCATTGACAACTTTAAAACCATTCACTGTTTTCTTGCTTTCAAATAAGGTTTATTTTTACACCATACATTGGAATCAGTATTTAAAAAATGCTTATTAATATAAAATCTCTTAAATTTTTTATACTTTGAGATGAAATAAAAACATTGACTTCTTTGTTCAATAAATAATCCACTTCATTGAAAACTTTTGTTGCTTTTAAATTCTTATCATCATCATCATTTCTTCTTCAAATGACATTAATTTTACAGCCATGCTTATGTTGACTTTTTTTTTCCAAAGTATCATCTAAAAATGAAAATGCAACTTGATCCGAGTTAAGCTACCAAAGACGGTTTATCATTTTAACGAGTGCTTTGTCTGCAACCTATTTATCAATTTTTCTGTAGTGAACAAGTGATTTTATTATTTGCAGGTCTTGGATTGAGGTCCAAAGTGGGAGTGGGAATATTTGCCCACGATTTTACATAAATATTGATTAGAAATAAGCAAATGTCTCTAATACCTTCTTTTTCTAAATTTGTATTGAGAGATTATCTATGACAATATATTTTGAGAGAATAAATTGCCTGTGCATCTGACATGATTAAAAGCACCAGGTGCTCTGAAAAAAGTCTTTTGTAGGAAGGAGTCATATAAAAATTAAACAAAGTTGGATAAACCCTTTATAATCATCCCTGAGCTGTTAATTTTTAAAAGGTCCTGTAAGAAAACTTGAAATTTCTTCTGAATTAACTATTTACATCTAGTATTTCATCTTCAATAGCATTTTTATATTTACACTGGTTTAATTTAAACCACCCAATTAGAATTGTTTTTTAAATATCTGGCTGAGGAGCAGTGATTATTCCCACTTTACAATCAAAACCAGCTTTTAGGATAATTTCTAGATTATGGTGGTAAATACAGAAGACTTTTCCTTTAACAATTGCTATAGAAGAATGCAGGTTCCTCTGAGGTGACCGTTGTTTACAGCAGTTTTATCAAAACATATCGCGTGGATTTTATCAACTTCCTGCACTCTTCAACTGTGAAAATACAGCTTTCGCCTGAATTATTCCGATACTATTTTCAAGTTGTGGAACTCGTAGTAACTGTTCTTCATCCCCACAACTAATTAAAACTTCTATCCTCTCTACATTTTCTTTATTCAAAAAATGGTGAAGCAGTTTTCCATCCCAGTGAATAACAGTTCTCTCTAAACCGGAATTTTTAAATCTGTTTTTGATGATCTCAGTTCTTTGTTTTCGAAATAGTTATTTGCGGAGTCGATTGCACTTCTACTTAAAATTAAAGTCTATGGTTAACTGGTGGATGTACTCAAAATCTATCAGCTTCTCTGGTGTTCAGTTTCATTTTGCGAATATTATAAAATAATATACCTAAAACTTACGATTACTTCGTAGCTTACTGTCGATGATTTGATGAGACAAGTGGCCAATTTAAAAAATCTTACATTTCTGCCATCATATCAAAAGGGGGGAGGGGGGCTTTACGGAACGTTTCATCAATTCTAAAAATAGATAACGATAACAGGTAACAAAAACAGCCTTGTAATAAAAAGAGAAATTCAGAGGTTCAACTGCAACACAAATCGAGAAACTCTTTCTTACTTGACACAGAACTAGATAACTAATAATCAATTATAATTCGTGAAATATTTTTAAAGTTGCAAAAATTGTTCATTTATTTTTGCCTCTTAATGAAAATGATGCAAAAAATATATCAAAAGTAATAAAATTATTAATTTATCATTTTTCACTTATGTTTCAAAAATGCAGAGTTTGAGGGTATGGTTCACGAGCTGACCTCAAAAATACTAATATTCATTAAATATAAGTTTTGATGAGAGTAAAAGTTTAAGGGAACAACTGTTTCTATGAAATAAAACAAGAATCAGGTTTCTAAGACAAATACTTTTCACGTAAAGAAAGAAAAACGACAATTTTTTGCCAAAAATTGCAAATTTTCAACACTTTAACCTCGTTGAGGCACGGGTTAATGTTATTCATTTCAGTTGAAACTTTGCCAATCTCATTTTCTAACTAATTGGCAACTTTTAGGAGGGTCCCCCCGAAGAAAACGTTAAAAAATTTTTTTCCCATGTTGCTTGTGACCACCGTAATGGAGAGTCTCGTTTCCCTATTTTATTAATAAAGGCGGGAAAACTGCCGTGTCCACTAACATAATATGGAATAATATGACTTTTGCAGATAAAATCAGAATCCACTTTATTAAAGACTTTATAAGTAAATCGGCCTTTTTCAGATGAAGTCCAATAATGTTCCCAGTCTGACAACATTTTATCCTTGAGTGCTTTTTTGATCACAGAGACTGGAAAAACTAAACGGATGATTGGTGACGTGGTGGATGTTGTTGTTGATTTTGCTAAGGTGTCGGCTCTTTCATTACCTCTGGTTCCGGCGTGTGCTTTGATCCATTTGATGTAGACTGTTTTATGTGGATAATCTAGTAATTTAGCATATATCTGATGAATAAGTTGATTACGGGGGGAAGGCTAGATTAAGGGCATCTTTTGCTGAGTGCCTGTCCATTAATAGAAGTAGTGAAGAGTAAGATGATGTTAGAAACCAGTCTATTGCTTGGCATATAGCGTATAGTTCTGTTTGGTAGATCGAGTTTAAATTATGTAGTCGAAAAGAGTTTTCAAAGATAAAAGTCTTTTTCAACCGTGAAGGCTGCAGCAGTGCCTGAGTCTGTGACGGAGCCGTCTGTGTAAATTGTTAAATCTTGATTTAGTTGGTTATTGTCCGAAAAGGTATCTTCTAAAATTTGCAAGTTGTTTAATTTGTAATATTCTGGGAAACTGTAGGAAAGGAAGCTTGGTCATTAAATTATCTATGGTTAATGAGGTATCTTGGATGATGTAATTTCTGCGTCCTTTTAAAGTATTGTAGTAAGAGAGTTCTTTTGCCAAAATTATTTGAATAGGTAAGCAATCCGTTAGGACACACAGAGCGTCAGTTGAGATACTGCGATAGACTTTGATAATGCCGAGCAGTGCCATTCTTTGTATCGATTTTACCTTCCGGATACCATGGCAGTTTAGACGAGGGAAAAGAACAGGCATTGGACTATAAATACCCGGAGTTTTGAGTTTGTAGCTTTTGTAGTTTATGTTTGGCGGAAGCGTAAAATAAAAGGAAAATTGTGCGCCAACTTACCCCGTCACGGGGCTAGTTCCCTATACCTATGGGGTAAGTTGGCACACGCTTTATAAAAAATTAAATGAAACTCATATAAGACACGCAGTTAAGAGAAATCAATTTCATTATTACCAATAAGTTTAAACAAAAGCGTAATCGCCGTACAATGTAAAGTCTAAATTATACAGACATAAAAATAATGAATAAAACATTAACATTGAGTAACTTCTATCCTACTCGATATCATCATCAGAGTTACAGTTGTCACAAATAAAAAATCGAGTGTGTCCGTTTGGGCAAGCCTCGTGTGCCCAAAATCTTGCATTGCAACCACTTTTCTCGGTGTTTGCTGTTTTTTAGGCTACCAGCACGCACTAAACACCGAGCCAACTTGCCCTGCGTTCTATGGGCCTACTAGCCCCATTATACATTTCTTCACAAAAGGACACGTAACCATCTAAGCATAAATGATCCAAGTAAATCACATATGAGGTAGGTACGGTTAATCATACACCAAGAAAAACTGCACAAGTTAAATCGCAGTTATTAAGATAAGTATTAGAAATTAGAAAAAGAATGAAGCAACAAAAAATTACTTATGAGTGTAAAAAACAGAAAAACCGTAATAAATGTCCACTGAACGTAGGTAACGCTGCAAAACTACAATGAGGGTTGTAAAAAGCAAGAAGAAAGGTACTCTGTGACTGGTTGCGCAATCTATACACAAACAGGCGATTTATGAGGACTGCTCCTACTCACCCCTGTAGCCAACTAGCCCCGGTCTCCCCTACATCTATTGTACTATGGCCAGACTATTTTTCTAAGGCTCCCCTAAGATGTGATACACAATTACTCGTCCGCAGGAAGTGAAGTTGCATTGCAACTGGGTATCCTATCAAAGAATTTATTGTTCATCTGTTCACAAGTTGTTATTTTCTAAAAAACTAGGGGGCTCGGCCCCGTACGAGCTATGCTCGCCAACCCCCGTTCAGACACCGCAGTCTCTAAAAGCTGTTGACAGCTATTGTGAAATATAATCTCCAAACAAGGACATTAAAATAATCAAGCTAAGTAAATTGTTTCTCATGTGTCAAATGTGATTTATAAAAGCAATTATGAAAAGTGATTATGATCTGGAGGAAGGAAGTGAAAGTGAAAAGTGATTGCACAATCGTAAACAAACATTCTATTATAAACATTTCATGATACTCAAGAACTAGAGATATTGATAAACTTTATTTTTAAATTACTATAAGTGTAAATATTGATACAAATAATTTAATATTTATGTCACTATATTCCTGTTCTTTATTGCTAATAATATATTATACATGTTTTTCTACTGTTACTTGTAAACTAGTCTCTCCAGAGGAGAGATGAATTTTCCTAACCTGAATTAAATGTTAATTTTCTTTCTATTTAAAAGTTTCCGGACATATTTAAGTTTTACAAATCACACACACACACACACACACACACACACACACACACACAAAAAAAAAACATGCGTCTTTAAAATATCATGGAACACCACACGATCATTACATGTGGATAAAAAACAGAAATACAGGGAGTATATGTAGATAGATTTACACTTCCGGATGCAGGATGCCAGATCATATATGGATATACATAAATACAAGGTAAGCCCAATTTAACTTACCTATGTTTCGTTCTATATTGAAAAATAGATAGTTTATTTTTGAGGAAAACCGAACATCACGCAATTACTGTTAGCAAAGTTTAAATATTGCTAACAGTTCAGACACCGCAGTCTCTAAAAGCACGCTAATTTGATCGGCTTTAAAAAGATTTTGAAAGATTGAATTATAATTTAAAAAACAGTGGCGATCTCCCTATAAACGGGTTTCTATTCATTTCTCTTCGTTTGGGGAATTTTAAGGAAAAATCAGCTGCTGTTAAAAGATACAATTGCTGTTTCCGCCTTTGATTAAATAAAATCAGTTAAACATTTCAAAATAAGCTAATATAATAAGCAAATATGCATCAAAATGCAAATATATTTTACAAATACCAATGCTTTCTTTTGACGGAAACGACACAGAAGGTTAACGAATCTTAACCAAACCATTTTGGCAATTTCTTTATTTTCTGCTTCACAGATTTTTCTCTTTCAAATCATATTTTTTTTTTTTATGACACTTCATTTTCAGCTTGTAATCTTTTCTATTTTTATGAAATTACTAAATAGTCGCTCGAAAGCAGTCTAAACGCGTTCAATAAAATTAATATTAATCTTATTAATATAATCTCAAAATATCAAATTAATCTCGCGCAATTTTTAAATTTAAACTGTTTTGCAATATTACTTTTTGTTAATTTTACGTAATAAGTGTAATGTGACGTGATTTCTCCTATTTAAGACTTCTAACGCATGTTAATGAATTTATTATTTTATAATGTCCTTTCTCTTTTAAAATTCACGTGTAAATATAGTTTTTATGAAGTAATTTTCAATAAGTTCCTGCTTTTTATACGTAATTATTTAACTCTAATTTGAAAGGTTTTTTTCTGTTAATAATAGTCACGTGTAAATAAATTTTTAATTTGACGCAAACATTATTATTTGCGCTGTTTATACAGTTGGCAATAGTTTAAATTAATACCATTTTCTAAATTAAGTAAAAAATATCTCTCGAAATGCTGAAAATATGAATTTAAAGTAGAAATAAGACCTGAAAAAATGAGTCAAATTAAAAAGTGACTGCAGTCTGCACACCGGGAAATTCTAACGTATAAAATGATCTAAAAATGAATTAATTCCTATGTATAGTTTTTGTTCCTATAAAACTTTTTTAATGGAACGATTTTGTCCAAATTTAGCATTAAATATCTCTTAAAATAATTATTCTATTTGAAAACTGTCTGCATCAGCGTGTTTATCAAACATTTCTCTATAATACCGCCTATTTTCATATATTTGTGTGCAGTATTTTTCTTAATAGTATTAACGGAGAAAGACCTCCGGTCACAAAAATTCAAAACCGGCAGCGGTGGTGACAGCGTAAGTTACTTTTTTTTTAGAATAGAGAGATTCGTTTATAAATGCTTGTGGCTATCAATTATTTCACCATTTACAAACAGAATTATTCTTCGCCTGAAAGGGTTAAAAGTATCATAAGTCGGTAAGTTTTAGTCGCAAAAAGGGGATTTTTCAATGTTTTATTTGTTAGAGAATAGGCAATGTTTTTTTAAAAAATATAATCCGCTCAGAGACAGTATATAAACTTAAATTCGTGCTTTCTACAAAAAATAACAATTGTGACATAAGTAGATTTTAATATGATGGAGCATAATATTTAAAGTACATTGGTCATCAAAATGAAAGGATAATGAGAAAAAATATGGTCACTAAGTAGATGTTGTAACCAATGTCCAATTCTGGAATTATTTATGTTAATTAAATACTATTGAACTGAAAATTGCACTTCCGCGCATACGTTAGCGTCGGAAATATGCGGATTAGATGATTGAGAATGTGGTACGCAATGGACGTATGTTAGAATTATGGTCTGTAGTGTTGTTTAAAATGAATGTGGTGTCTGAGTGTGATCCGTATTCATTAGTTATGGCTCAAATGCATAATTTAAGTTAAGGTCAAAAGCGGCGAATAATTGGTAGAATCGAGGAAGGTAAAAAACAAATGGAGGTTGCCCAAGATTTGAATATCCCTTAAAGTGTTATATCAAGAGCTTCGAGCCGCTTTTTAAGCACTGGATACGTTTGTAGACACCCTGGTAAAGGGAGACCAAGAGCAACAACTGCATACGAAGGCCGTTTTTTGTCATTGTGGCTCGGAGAAACCGAGAAGCGACTACAAGAGATTTGGTTTGAGACATTCAGGCTGTCACAGGAACTCGATTTAGCCGTTCTAGTGCTGCACGAAGGCTTAACAAGGGTGTGTGCGAGAAAACCAATAGTTTGTGTCCCTCTCATTTTAGCTTCCAAAGGGACTCGTTTAAACTGTTGCCTTCGTCAAGTTCAATGGAGCCAAGAAGACTGGGCTCGAACGGTATATTTCACGGACAAGGGAAAGTCAAGTTGCGTCTTCCTTCATCTCTTCAGATCAAAACCCGTCTAGAATCAGTGTTCAGACTATATCTGGGCTCGTCAGTAAGCAATACTTGAGCCGAGTCTTTCCTCCATTGAACTTGACGAAGGCAACAGTTTAAACGGGCCCCTTTGGAAGTTGGAATGAGAGGGACACAAACTATTCCTACTCGGTTTCTCCGAGCCACAATAACAAAAACGGTCTTCGTATGCAGTTGTTACTCTTGCTCTTCCTTGACCAGGCTATCTATGAACGGATCCAGTGCTTAAAAAGCAGCTAGAAACTCTTTATATGACACTTTGCGGGATATTCAAATCTTGGGCGGCCTCTATTTGTTTTTGACTTTCCTCGATTCTACCAATTATTCGCCACTTTTGACCTTAACTTAAATGATGCCTTTGAGCTATAACTAATGAATACTGATAACACTCAAACATCACATTCACTTTAAACAACACTACAGATCAGAATTACAACATACGTCAATTGCGCACCATATTATCAATCATCTAATTTGCATATTTCTATGCTAATGTATGCGCGGAAGTGCAATTTTGAGTTCAATAGTATTTAATTAACGTAAATAATTGCAGAATTGACCATTGATTGCAACGTTAACTTAGTGAGCATATTTTTTCTCATTATCCTTTAATTTTGATGACCAGTGTATTTTTTCGGATAGAAAGTAAATTTCTAAATCTAACAGCTTAATAATTAGTAGTTGGTCAATTTTAACTAAAAGATACAGTGCATACAAATCACAATAAAACTTATTTAAAAAATTAAGAGCTCTTTACATTTCTTTCTTTAATGGGTAAAACCATTTGTAAGCCCGTATCCCGTTATTATTCCTTTTTCCTTGCATGATTTGGGCTTTTCTTAAATTGAAGATACAATTATGACGATATCAACCAGTCATTAAATAGTAAACAAGTGATTTTTTTCCGGCATTTTTAATATGAGTCCAAACAAGTCTATATTATTTGTGATAAAGTAATAGTAAATTCAAAGCGGAAAAATTTTACCTGAATTGGTATCATTAATAATTCTTTAAGAGTTGTGTATTTATCTTAAATAAATTATTTTTATAATTTTACATAATAAGAAAAGACGGAATTTTTATTCAGAAAAAAATTATATTTAAATATACAGAGTGTTCACTCATGGTACAAACTTTAAGGGTAGGTAGAACACACAGTGATAATCATTTATTGTATAGGAATGCATGAGACCAAGTGACGCATTAAGATAAAAACACCAGGGGTGTGGGGGGGGGCAATTAGGCCCCTTTTTAATTTTCAAAATTTCTCATTCATACCAGAATATTTTTATGCTATCCTTTTCTTGACATTTCATAATTACTTAATAATAAAATTCTTCTTTGAAATTTTTTGGTATGAAATCGAAATTTTTTGAATTGAAAATATAAATAAAAATAGAAATTTTTTGTAATAGAAATGGAGTTTTTGGTTGATTCCACTGGCGGTAGAAGGTAGTAAGTGACTGGTTGCCGTTCAATACCATGCATTCAAGTAGAAGAAATCGCCACTTTTAATTCTGCTATCGTTCGTCATGGAGGACTTAACATATGCCGAAAAAGCCGACGTGCATTTCATGTATGGTCGTTCAAATGGCAACGCCAGAGCTGCCCTAAGAATGTATCAGGAGCAGTTTTCTCGCAGAAGAATGTCTGATCATAGAATGTTTCAGCGCTTACACCGTCAGCTTTCTGAAACAGGTTCTTTCCACACTGCAAATTGAAATGTCTGAAACGGAGTGTTCAATTTTCAGACATTTTAAAATGTCTGACTTTTTTCAGACACTTCAAACGTCTTAATTGCAATAATTTTTTTAAGCATTATACGCAGCCATGTTTGACCACGTTGAATCCTAGAAAAATTTTTGGCCGTGTCCTGCCCCCTCCACCCCCATACAGTGCGATTTTAGGGGCTCTGAAAGTTGGTATGCAATTTTCTTAAAGCTGATAATTTAAATATTTTTCAATAATGTACATTATAATCAGTATTTTGAACTTAAAGAGTAGAATACGATTAAAAACAACAAAAATAAAAAAAATCTAAATGCAATAAAAACCTCTCAATAGGGGTTTCAAGGGAATTTATCCACCATTCGTTGCCGAGGTGCATGTGATTGAGAGGTTTTACTGTATTTAGTTTTTTTTTTTTTAAATCTTAGTCGGCCTTAAATGTTCAAGATTTTTATTATAATCGGCCCACTATTGAAAAAATTTAAAATATAAACTTTACAATAATTGCATATCTAATTCGGGGCCCCTAAAATTGTAGGGAGGGTGTAGCGGACACTGCCCAGCTTGCCCATGCTTCAATCAAATCCTTCTTCTGCAAAAAATCCAACCCTGCACTATGTTCGCTAAATAGAGATGTCCGGTATTCGGAAGTGTTCATTATGAAGACTAATGGACATTCCCTAATACCGGACAGCTCTATTTAACAAAAACTTTTAAAAAGCAAAACGCATGCATATTTGTTTATTTTTACCTAAAAAAACAGACATGTCTGATTCATTGGTCGGCACCAAAATCCTCTCTGTAAAAAATAATAGTTGATTCTTATAGATTTTAATCTTCTAAATAAAAATATGGTAACGAAATTACTGTATCACGTACCATTTTTTTGGTAGGAGAGTTTTGCTTTTAAATTTAAAATTAAGATTTTTTATATCTTGGTAAAACATGAGTGAAAAAATTTTAAACCATAAAATATAGATAATAATAGGTATACCTGCAAATAAATGTATAAATATGGTTACCAGATTTTCAGCGGCATAAGGAAGGAAAATATATTAGTGGATAGCAAATAGTAAATTCGGACACGAAAAAGGGAGGGGTGATAAAAAAATGCTTTACACAAGTATCAACAAATAAAATTTCCATGCTATATTTTGTCACTTTGATATCTAAGACAGTCAAAACATTTCTTTCACGATTTCAATTTTATCTAGCATTGCAAATTAATATAATAATCCTTCCATGTTTGTTATTATTATAAAACTGTTTCTCGGAAAAATGGTACTTGCTGGAGCATTTTCAATAACATATGTAGAGTAGACACTTTACATATTTAGTTTGCAGGGAGAAAAATTTAAATTTTTTTACCGACCTGTGATTATCGAACAAATTCCACAGTCCCATAGTGTCCACTATTGAAGGCAGGGCCTTTACGGTATTCGGATAAATATATATTTTTTGTTTCTAATCTTATCCTGTTCTAAAAGTTCGAAATACTCATTATAAACAAAGCGATGTCGAAAGAGATTTAAAATATCAGCTTTATAAAATTGCACAAAAATTCCCCCCGCCCCTTCAGAAAAAAGGAAATTAATATCATTTAAAAATTAAATTCTTCTTTTAAATTTATATTGCTACATAGACAAGTTTTTTATTCATCAGATGAGAATCTCAAGAGCTATTTATTTAATAATAAATAAAAAATAAATAAATATTCTATTTTAAATAACATGCAGAAAAAATTACTTCTAATTTCTAAACTTCTTTTGTCTTAAACATACATTTTAATATCTAATTGTCATTTTTTTTTTAATATTTCATGTAAGTGATGATAAATAAAAAACCGCAATTTTAATCAAAACTAGTTATGAAAGTAAATGTATATAACTGTAGCTTTTTTAATTTCAAATTTATTTTTTGCTAAAAATAATTAAGAATCAATATTAAAATTGATTTCAAATGAAATATATATGCATATCTTTAAGGATTTTTAAGTTACAGTAACATGCATAATTACATGAATGTAAGAATATATATTTCTAGAATTAGCTGTTTTTTCGCAAACAGATTCAAACCTAACTTATATTTCATGCAATATTTTATGTGGTACTATAAACACAATATCAAAACCACTTACTGTTATCGATATCCTTGACTTGA
The DNA here is from genome assembly GCA_963932465.1 of Maratus speciosus. Classification (NCBI taxonomy): domain Eukaryota; kingdom Metazoa; phylum Arthropoda; class Arachnida; order Araneae; family Salticidae; genus Maratus; species Maratus speciosus. The sequence continues at coordinate 69,333,936 of OZ010788.1, read as the reverse complement.
GTTAAAATAACTGTCATATTGAATGAGTAACAAAATACTTTCATCTTTTAAAAAGAAACCCCTTCATATATCCTACTAGTTGTGTTAAAATAATGAACATTTTCCATTCTTAAAACACAACCCTTGGGACTAGTTTGTAAGTCTGGGGCTAGTTCTTATTCACAAAGTTTTGAAGAGATGGATAAACCTATATTATCGATGAAAAGCAATAAAAAGTAATCCTATAAATGTTGCGCGCTCTTTGTAGAATTCTTGGATGTAATTTTCAAGTGTTTCTTTTCCGTTGTTATATCAATATTTGAAACACATATGATTCACGCAGAAATCCAAAATGCAAGAAACTTCTAAATATAACACTTCAAGAAATGACGCAGCCACAGTAGAATTATAATGACAAAACTTTTCACAGTAAAAAATAGGATCGGTTAAGGATGTGAACTGTTGGAAAACGTTTACATTTGAAAGCGACATTGGACTCAGAAATCGAATTCGGCTGACAAAGGGAAAAAGATTGAGTCAGCATTACGTCAGCATACGGTTTACAGTATGATAAGTTCATTAAAACTTTTTTATTAGCGGGAAATGGAACGTTGTACAAGAAGAAATCAGAAGCATTTTACTTTCTTTATTTGGCATTTTTCGTAATGCTTACACTTATAAATTATCTGAATATAATTATTACAGTTTTTATACTTTCAGGCAGAGGGTGAAAAGCATATGATAAATTAAAAAAATCATCGTAATGCTTCTAAAAAATACATTTATTATGCATAATCACAGACAGGAGGGTGGTTGCAGGCTATTTCCCTTCCCTGTATTTTGAAATTTACTGAATTAAATTGTCTTTATATTTAAAAAAAATAATTAAATTTATTCTTCCAAATTATTAGATAATTAAAGACTAAGACAAAAAGAAACTAATAAATTTTTGTAAGAGAAACACCCCCCCCCCCCGCCCCTCTCCCTTCCTAAACCACTAATAGAAATAAATTTTTAATTATTTCCTTTTCACGTTTATATATTTTAATTTATCTTAAATTGGAAGATAAGGGGTGTTCATAAGGGCAATACCCTCCACCAGAAGGAAAGAAATGTTCTGCATTTTGAAAAATGTTGTTAGAAATTTAATTTTGAATATTTAATACTTCTTACTTCTTAATTTTTTTTATATTTCTTTTATATAAAAATTCTTGTACGAGGTGTTCTGACAAAAGATTCTTAGTTTAACTTATTTCATGTTTATATTTTACATTTTAGTTAGGCGAACTAGGCAGGGGACTCCAGGCACATCTGTTCAACCTTTCCCCTCCATACATTTTTTTCTGAGAGCAATCATATCTCTTTGTATTTAGGGAGCGGCCTTTACGTATACAGATGAGTGGAAGTAGTTTTTGAGAAACTATATTTTGTGAAAAGTATCTTTAGCTTGTACTTTTGCACCAAACATAATTTAGTTCGAAAGTTAGTAAACGGGCATTTACAATTTTGGCAGACGTCCTCATGGTCAAATCAAGCTGCTTATTTTTTACACTAATACCAAATTTAGTAAATGGCAATGCATTTCATCCATTCGAAAACATTTTCTGATGATGCTCCCAGATATATTGCGATACAATTGCATATTAGGACACCAGAAGCGAAGAGGTATAAGTCAGAAAATAGAAAAAAACTGAGATAAGTACACAGGCTATCTGGAAATATTGCTATTTGTTTTATGATTGCTCTGAGGAAAAAAAAAAATGTAGGGAGGGGAAACGTTGGACAGATGTGCCTGGAGTCCCTTGCCTAGTTCGCCAAACTAAAACGCAAAATATAAGAGATTTTCTAATTATCTGTTGCGTTCTAGAGGTCAACTACTCAAACTCTATAAATTACTTAACCTCTTTAATCTATACTTAAAATTTAAAAAATATATTGTACTCCACTTTTCTTCCACAGTTATTGAAATAAGAGTTCAAAGACCGCTATGAAATTAGGAACAGTTTCATATTTTAAGTCAGACACATATTATTGATGTTCATCTTTAAATTCAATTTACTCCAAATCTAAAGTTTGTCACTTGTATCCCTTGGCCTCTGGGGTCCTCATATACAATCATCGTTTCATCATATATACAGTATGATACAATTGTATTACATTCAGACATATAAGTGTCTGAATTTCTACATTCTTAATTTCAGACACATGATCATAATTCAGACATTTTTCTCAGTTCATTTATACCATGATCACAGTAAGACACTTAAGTGCCTTAAATTTAGACACTTATGATGTCTGAAATTTCATATTCAGACGTTTAAGTGTCTGAATTTCTTTTTCAGTCACATATGTGTCTGAATTTAAGACGCCTCTATTTGCAGTGCACGTCACCAGACAGGAAACTGGGCGAGGAAGAGCTATACGCAGTGCAAGCCTGGAAGAAAATAATTTGAATTTTGTGAGTGAAAGGCCCGAATCAAGTACAAGAGCTGTTGCACAGAATTTAGGTGTGAGTCATCCGACCGTTTGGAGAGTGTTAAATGAAAATCGATTTCATCCCTTCCGTTTTCAACGTGTACAAACTTTGAATTCGGAAGACTATCTTCTGCGGTTGAACTTTTGCCAGTGGGTTTTGCAGCAACATGTATTGCAGCCAAACTTTACTGCTCATATTCTATTTACAGATGAGGCAGTATTTACACACGAGGATGTATTTAATGCGCACAATTTCCCTCTTTGGGCAACCAATAATCCACATGTAACGCGCCCACATGCTTATCAACAACGATTTTCCGTGAATTTGTGGGCGGATATTGTTAATAATTATTTGATTGGCCCATACCTACTACCAAAGAAGCTGGATGGTCGCTGTTACCTTATTTTTCTTTGCTACAGGTTTTACCAGAACTACTGTAAGATGTTCCGATCGCCATTCCTAACCGGATGTGATTTCAACATGATGGAGCGCCCGCGCACTTCACCACTGATGTGTGCAGTTACCTGAGTGCCACATTTGGGACGCGATGGATTGGGCGTGGTGGACCAGTTCCTTGGCCACCGCGATCTCCCAATTTATCAAGCCTTGATTTCTTTTTATGGGGACATCTGAAGAGTCTGTTTTATGAGACTCCAGTTGACTCAGACGAAAATCTAGTAGCTCGCATATCCGAAGCTGCTGCACGTGTGCGGGAAATGCCTGACATCTTTAGAAGTGTACGCCAATCGTTCCACCGACGCTGCCAAGCATGTATCGCAGTTGTTGAGTGCAATTTTGAACACTTATTGTAATATTATTGTATGCATTATTTACTTGTAAACTACATTATAAATAAACATTTTATCTTTTTACTTTCTTCTATCTTTACAAGAAGAAAGTATTGGTTTCATGAAAATTTTCGAATTCCAGTTTTCGACGGATTTACACGTTTTATGAGTCAGAGATTTCAAAAGACATGTTTTTACAAAATGTCTGTCTGTTAGTCTGTCTGTCTGTCTGTCTGTCTGTCCGTCCGTCTGTCTGTCTGTCCGTCTGTCTGTCTGTATGTGACACAAATTTTGTGGGCGCTCTATCTCAAGAACTAATGCACGAAATTTCACAAAACTTCATATTTAGTTAGACCTTGATATAAACTGGAACTGATTAGTTTTTGGTGAAAATCGCCCAACAGGTGGCGCTGCTATGCGGCATTTTTAACGATTTCTGCAATAGCTGTATCTCAAGAACTACTGCACGGATTTTCATAAAACTTCAGATTCAGTTAGTCCAGGATATAGTTTGGTGCTGATTACTTTTTTGTGAAAATCGCCCAACAGGTGGCACTGGTATGCTGCATTGTTCATGATTATCGCAATAGCTCTAACTCAAGAAAAAATGCACGAATTTTCATCAAACTTCAGATTCAGTTAGTCCCTGATATAAATTAGTGCTGCTTAAGTTTTGGTGCAAATCGCCCAACAGGTGGCGCTGCTGTGCTGCATTTTTCACGATTACCACACGAGGTGTATCGCAAGAACTATTGCACGGATTTTCATCAAACTTCAGATTTAGTTAGTCCTTGACATGAATTGATGTATAAATTAGTGCTGTTTAATTTTTGGTGTAAATCGCTCAACAGGTGGCACTGCTATGCTGTATTTTTTGCGATTTCCGCAATAGCTTTATCTCAAGAACTAATGCTTGGATTTTCAACAAACTTCAGATTCAGGTATACCTTGATATCGTTTAGTGCTGTTTACGTTTGGTGTAAATCGCTCAACAGGTGGCGCTGCTATGCTACATTTTTTTCAGAATTTCCGCTGTAGCTCTATCTCAAGAACTAATGCACGAATTTTCATCCAACTTGAAATTCAGATACACTTTGATATGAATTGGTGCTAAATCGTTGTCATTTCTTGTACTATTTAAATGATTTAATTGACGTGATTTATATAGAAGAAAGTTTTGTGATGGCTACAACATACTAGTTTATTCATGTATTTCGTTTGATAAATTTGCCAATTTTGCGCTTTTTTTTAATTCAAAAATTTCGATTTCATACCAAAAATTTTCAAAGAAGAATTTTATTGTTAAGTAATTATGAGATGTCAAGAAAAGGATAGCATAAAAGTTTTCTGGTATGAATGAGAAATTTTGAAAATTAAAAAAGGGGCCTAATGGCCCCCCTGGTGTTTTTACCTTAATGGGTCACTTGGTACCATACATTCCTATACAATAAATGATTGTTACTATGTGCTCTACCTACCCATAAAGTTTGTACCATGAGTTTAGAAACACCCTGTAGAATAATATTACAGTTGAGGAATTGGTAATTGTTAAAATTGATAGTTACTAATTGAGGCGTTGACATGGGAAAGGGAGTAAGTCACTGTTGCCAGTAGGCTACTTTTTTTATATTCAGATTTCTTGATTGGCAACACTTTTTTAAAATAGTAAAATTCGCCTTATTTAATGACATATTAATTAAGGCGATAACAAGGGGAATTTTACCATTACAGAAAAGTGGTGCTAATCAAGAAATCTGAATTTAAAAAAAGTAGCCCACTGGCAACAGTGACCTACTCCCTTTCCCATGTCAACGGCTCAATTACTCTTTATTTTTTCTTTCATTTTCTGAATTGGACTTTTCCTAAATTCAATTAACCATTGTACTCCAAGAGCCGGCAGCACAAAAACTTATGTTATCAAGCACAAGAAAAAAACCTTTATTTTATGGAAGAGTAGAAGTAGGGGAATCTAATGATCCATGTCTGCCGGAAGTGAAGTATTGCGTAAGCCAAAAATTAATACCACCAGTGGTTGACTCATAAGTCCATTTGACATTTGACATTTGACGTCCACCGAAGTGGAGAATACTTTTGGGGCCTATAGCTACAATGGCTGTCGCCTCGAATGATCCTTATTATACATTGAAACAACAACAAGTCACAACAATTTTTATTTTCCATTACATATATTATATAAACTACAATGGGACATTCACAATTACATCCATGTCTTACCCAGGGACTCGAACCCGGGCCCTCGGGGTGACAGCAGCCTCCGCTTACTGACCACGCCATTGGGCGACTACTCGTAAGTTTATCATTGTGTTTTCCTGCTCCTAGTCCTCCATGTTTTCATATCTTTGTTTGTAGGACAAATAGAATGATAAACCTACGAGTCAACCACTAGTGGTATTCATTTTTGGCTTGTTCAACACTTCACTAACGCCAGACATGGATCATTAGATTCCCATACTTCTACTCTTCCATAAAATAAAAGTTATTTTCTTGTGCTTGATAACATAGATTTTTGTGCTGCCGGCTCTTGGACTATTATGATTACAGTATAAAGCAGTCAAAAAATAGTAAACACACTATTTTTTCCGGTATCTTCTATATGAGTCCAAACTATTTGATACGTTGCTATAAAGTAATAGTAAAGCGAAACCTGAAACAGTTTACCTGAATCGGCATCATTAATCATTCTTTAAGAGTTGTATATTTACCTTAAAAAATGATATTTGAAATTTTACATAACAGGAAAGCGATTCTATCAACGCAATTTTTATTAAGAAAAATATTACATTTAAATACATGAATTACATGCAAAGAACCGGTAACTATTAAAAAGAAGTTGATTTAATAATAGTTTGCATCTTGCATTGCCTCTGTCGCATAATAAGTAAGTCACTTTTTAATTGAAAATTACTATTTTTTAAAACAAATTTCTAATCCTTGAAAGACGGTCATAGTTCAAATATTCAGAATTTGAGTTAAACAGTGACAGGCGTTACAAAAAAACGGAAATCATCCTTTTGCCAGTTGTTCTTTTTTCTTTCCCTATATCCGCAGGCTGAAAACATAAAAACTTGTGACAAGTGACCTTCAAGCAATTCAGTTATGTTGGAAATACCTATAAGCATTATGGGAAATTTATTTGAATGGACATTTTACACGCATCATCAAAATAATATGTTAAATTATCGTTACTTTGATTACTTCCAAGGAAATCAAAAGAACACTTACTGTCTGATTATTGTAATTTATGGAATTAATGTCATTTATCGTTATGATACATGGGAAGTATGTAAAAAAGTTAACAATTGATATACAAACTAAACGCTGTGAATAATCAACCGCTAGTTAAATGTGTATTTTTTTGTTACATATAATGTTTTATTTAATTAGCGTTTAATTAAAAGGAATATTTACTGATGTCGGCGTGTTTTAATTAATATCTTACATCTCTATGTAAAGCAATTAAATCGTCATAATTGAAAATTACAGAAAAATATTTACAGGAAATAAATTCTCAAAAAATATTTCCTCAAAATTTTTTAGAACTACAGGTACCAAGTTGCATCAACAACCCTGTAACTGAAAGCGATTTAACTGTTTTTTGAATAAATTTCCGATTTTTGACAACAGAATTTAAGGAAATTGAGGTTTGGTTCCCAAATATTTTGCGTTTTGAAGGGAAATGACGTACGTTTCTAATACAAAAATTAGCAGGTTGTACAGATGCCGGAACACTCCTGTGATTTGACGAAAACGCAGATTTGGATCGGAGGATTTCATGTATTTTTTACGTTATATTGGTGAATCTTCTGTATTTTGGGTGAAATGGACAAATGAAAGCGGAAATTTTGTGTTTAAACGAAAAAACAAAAGCAACTAAAAAAAAAAACCTCTTGAATTAACTGATTTTTTTTAGAGTGTAGAATAAGATTAAGATAAAATTATATTAAGAAAATTACAAAACATTATAAATACTAATAAGTGATAATAAGTGATAATAAGTGATAATAGGAATAAAAAGGAAAATTCGCGCCAAAAAAAGCTCTTAACGAGCTTTTCGTATACGTGACATGTAGACTGCTCAGAATACTTGATTTTTTATACCAGAAATTTTAAGTAGATGTTTTTGCCTTATTTAAATTTATTGCCTTTTTGCTCTGATTTAGATAAAGATTTTTTTAATCAAAATATTGATGTTAAAAAATTATATATTCTGCAACGGACGTTCGTCGCGACAGGTTAAAGAGACGCTGTGCACTAAACATTCGTGTCTGTACCACAATTTTCCTTAACAATGAAGATTATAAATATTTCAAATAAAATTCTATTGTCCATTTTGAACAAATAATTGAGTTTTAACCTGGGCATTATATTGAGAAAATTATTAATATGAAAAGCTTCATTAATTGTGGTTTTGGAAGATAAAAATCAAAACTCACTGAATTTATGCAATTCAAGATACATATTACTAAATATTTAGAGTAGTAAATCAAAAGAATACTCAGGAAAATTTTGAAAGTAATCATCTTTATAACACGGCAACGATTATGAATAATTATTAATTATAGCACAGTAAATGCAATATTAAAAATATATTGATTACATCAGTCATCGCAGCATTTTATGTTTTTTATATATATCGTATAATTATTTTCAAAACTATAATTTGAGTGGAAAATTCCTATTGTACATTTTAAAGAAAGTATAAGTTCAATATAGAAAGGGAAAATCCGTAGTGAAAGAAAAGTACCACGAAAATCATAGTTGAAAAATACTAGTAGCACATGCCGGGTGATCGTGAAATCAGGGTACAACTTTAATGGTTGGTACAGGACACTATATCGATCATTTATTGTATAGGGATGTATGGAGGAAAGTGACTCGATGAGGCGCAAACACAGGAAATAAGACATGAAAGGAAAGACAAAGTGTTTATTGACAGCATCGTTAACATGTGCAATCTTTACAATAACTGATCAAAATTGTGTCAACCAACAGTAATACATGCTTGGCAGCGTCGGTGGAGAAATTGGCGTACACTTCCTGAGATGCTAGGTTTTCACGAACAGATAAATTATTTTCACAGATAAAACCCCTCACATTTACCGTAAATAATCGTTACCCTTTTCTTTTCTTCACAAATAACGGCCCTTTCCAGAAATATCTTTACGATATAGGTAAACATGGCTTTCCACTTTGTGTATGCGTGCTCCCCTCCACCTCACTGTACTACGTACTGGATTGTACCCTGACAACATATTACCACGTTAAAAGACACAGAAATATGGCGATTCCGGATTGGATTAATTATATTAGTCGAAGTCCTGTTCTCATGAACAGAATATCCGTCCTAATGAGATTTATAGAGAAAAATTATTTTTAGAAATAATTATCCATACCTCTCGGACACTTCCGCAGACGATGATTTATGATTTTTTTCTTATCTTCTTTGTTTCCATTGTAAATAGTTTTTATATATATTCATTAATTATTATCATTATTATTGGTATTATAGTTATTAAAAGTAGTGCTTTTATTACTAATATTTTGTATTTAGTATAAATCGTCAAGTTTTGAATCAGGCAGCTATATTGAGAATCTTACAATTTTTTTGAGTTACTAAAGCATAAATATAAACATTGACCGCTATTTTTAAGAACCGCTGTCAAAAGGATGGACTAACAAATGTGTTTCGGCCATCCGTAGGAAAACACACCATCAGGCTTGCAGCTTGGAGCTACGTTTCGGATTTCCCTCCCCTCCCCCCGTGTACCAATAAAAACTATTTTTGCTTTGTTTAAAACTCATATTTTATTTATTGCTTCAAATTAAAAGAAAATGTAATTAACGCAACAAATAAAAATAAATTATAACTAGAGAACAGGAATTCTGCTTTTTCAGAATTTAGTGTCACCCCCGATATTTCCATTACTTCATTTTCTTCTGATGGACTGATGGCTTCAATTATTATGAAATATCCATTATAAATGAAGTGTTAGGTGAAGATGAAAGAGCAGCCGTAAAAAGTTAGAACTCTGATTTTCTGGTAAGAATGGGGGGAAAAATGGCCATATGTACGTATATATATATATATATATATATATATATATATATATATATATATATATATATATATATATATATATATATATATATATATATATATATATTAAATGGCCATAATTTTTTTTATTATTATGATCATCCCCCCCCCCCCATTTTGACCAGAAAATAAGAGTTCTAACTTTTTACGACTGCTCTTTCATCTCCACCTAACACTTCATTTATAACGGCTGTTTCATAATAATAGAAGCCACCAGTCCATCAGAAGAAAATAACTCGGTTAAGCGGGACTCTATAGCAGTACAAAACATATTTCAATTTTAAGACTTAAAGTACACGTTTTATTTTATGTAAAATCACGTCATTCGCATCCGCTTAAGAATTCCACATTTACGATCTACTCTTAAATATCTACAGTAAAGCATGCATAACACATCACTATCGCGAAATAATGCACAAATGCAGCAAAAAGATGCCGTCATTCAAAAAAATCGACAAAAGAAAAAAAAAAGGCTATCTAATGATTCATAGATACTTAAAATTAAATATAGTTTATAATGACTCCATTGTTTTAATAGAAATCATTCGTTATATATTTTTTTCAAAATAGCACGTATTTTAACTACATTTTCCTTCGGTTGTTATAAGAAAATGGCAACAAAAATGCATAATTACTATTTTAGAACTATTTTTGTTTACTTTCTACAGAAACGGAGTACTTTCGTTGCCAATATTAAGCAAATGACTCTAAAAAAAAATTAATATTTCAAAAATAAATGGAGATACAGTTTTCAAACAAATTGCATTTAAAATAACTTTTTTTTTCTAATACGACGAAATAAAAATCGAAAATGTGCGATGCTTAGAAGTTTAAAAAAATGCTATAGAGTATTTAATCGTACTGCTTTGTTTTACGGATGGCTTCAGTAAGGTAACGTTATTTTTTGAAGACAAAACAAAATAAGCTGGGAGAAAGAAATAGCATACCGTACCGGGGGCAAAAAAATGGCTGCTGAATTTGATTTTTAATTCATATTGGGACGGTGTACCATATTAATGGGACCATGGACCATATCAGGGGACCGCATTTGAGAAAATATTGACCTAAAACTCGAAATTTCTTTTTGTGTGTATTTTATTCTCCAATTTGTACTGAATCATTTGTGAAGAAGAGTATGCAGATGCGATAATTTTTCGCAAAGTTACAAGTGTTTTAATTTTGTATACAACAATTTTTTGACCCTAAAATATACATTAAATCTGTTTTGTCAATACTAATTTTCCAACTCTTTTAGATTTTTGGAATGCTCCATGCTTCTTAATTTTTGATCAAAATTCCTAAAATTGTTAAGGAAGAATCCTGATATTGCTTATAAAGAAACTGCGTATGGGTAAAATATTGTGATAATTAAATTTGATTTATTAACTTATAAAAATGCGAAATTTTGATGAAAAACGATATGGAAGTCATAAAAAAAAAATAAAAAAAAAGCTACTCAAGGGATTAAACAATCGAAGCACAAATTAGTAAGTAATAGTGATAAAATGTTTAAGTGATTAAAATGTAAAATCGTGGAAATATATCAAAAATTAAGACGCATGGAACATTTTAAACTTTCGTTTTAAAATTTAATTTTTTTTTTAAACTTTTTAAATTATAATAAGATTGGAAATTTGTTTTAAGGTGTTCTATATTCTTATGGTGAAATGCATATTTGCGAAAAATTTCATATTTCTACGCTGTAAAAAAAATTACGCCCACCCCCGTCCCCTTAATAAGGAATAATTCATCTACTATGGTTAAAGTTACACGTGACACACAAATATACACGTGTATCAATAGCTTATTTAATATAACTTAAATCTACATAAAATAGAACTTGAATCCGCAGACATTTGCAATGCATTTGTCCATTAAAAAAAAAAAAAAAAGAAAAAAAAACATGGAATATGTATTTTGACTAAATGTAATTCAAAGAAAACATTAATACATTAGTTGCTGGCAACTTAACACCCAGTCTATAGATGGATCATCTTGTAATATTGTGAGTAATTGGGAATAGAATAAATGTAGTTTTAATCTACTTAAAAAGTAAATGACAATAAAAATGAAAAATATAAAGAATTCAAAATTTTAATAAAATTTAAAAGATCAAGCTTGTTTATTAAAAGTTAAAATATTTAAGTCAAGGTAAGATTAAAATATATTTGGATAAATTAGGGTTAGAGTATAGTTGAAGGTACGAAAACTACTAAAATTATAGTATAAAAAGGGTAAAAAATTAAAGTTAGCAACATGTTCAGAAATGGCAGTCACAGAGGTAGGGCAGGTAAAGCTATAAAAGAGGCGGCAAGCCACTTTAACAAAAAGGGTACTAACCAGGGCAATATACAGGGAGTTTATAAAGTACCGGACCCATTTTGATGTTTAATAAATCATAAAATAATAAAGATAGATTAAAATTAATAACATAAATGGTTAGATAGACTCAAAAAATTTCATGATCCCTGTCAATGAACTTCCACTTGTGCCCTCTTCGTCGCACGGAGAATACCAAGTCGATAGTCAATTTCACGCTAGGTAGCGGCAAGCATGTCGGCATCCACAGAGGCTATTGCGGTTGTAACTCTGGCTTTTAAGTCATCAATGTTCGACACTCTCCTCCTGTAAAAATTGTCCTTTACAAATCCCCAAAGGAAAAAGTCCAGCGGCGTTATATCAGGTGATCTGGTTGGCCAAGGAATTAGACCTCCTCTCCCAATCCATCTTCCTGGAAAATGATCATTCAAAGAAGTACGAACGATGGTACCCCAATGAGGTGGAGCTGCACGCAATAATTTCGGCAATTAATTGGGCCATTAACTCCCCTTATACAAAATTCCAAATATTAAGTGACAGTCAATCTACTATTAAAGCCTTAGACAATTTATTTCCAACTAACCCTTCAATTTATTACATCCATAATTTAATTAAACAAAATCAAAATAAAATTTTTTACATTACTTGGATAAAAGGCCACATTGGCATAGCGGGTAATGAACTGGCGGATGAGCTGGCGAATGATGCCGCCCAGTACTGCGACCTACCAGTGGATCGAGGAGTTAAATTGCCTCGGTCCTATCTTATAAAATGTATTTGAACCCAATTACTGGACAGGTGGCAGTACAACTGGGATCACTCAGGGGGTGGCAGATATACGCACGGGCTGGTACCAAAAGTTCAGAACCAAATAATTTCAAAAGATAAAGTATCTATTTACTTTTTAACAGGCCGCGGCAGCTTCCCGTCTTTCCTTTATAATATCGGCAAAAAAGATGACGACCTTTGTAAATGTGGTGGTCGAGGAGACCCGATGCATTACATTTTCGGCAACTGCAAATTCATGAAGTTTAAATTTCACAGAACAGAAACGACAATCCTTCAGGACATCCTAAAAATAATTAATGACCCGGCACAACTTAAAAAACTTTATGCTAACTACGATATTCTCAATAGCCATTATTCTTTTATTCAATATAAATACATTCAATAATTACCTCTTCTGATTGCCTGTGGTGGACATGTCATGGGTCCACGTGGTGTATGGAAGGGTGTTTTTGAGATTGTTTTATTTTTAAGAACTTAAATACCACTAGAAATATTGTAAATATGTATAAATATTTTTGTTTAAAAGGGTGAAAAAAAGGGAAAAAATATTTCTTATCAAATGTAAAGATGAATGTAAATACTTAAAATTTTTTCAAATAGTACGTAAATTCCAAAACATATAAATCATAATTGTAATATATTTCTAGGCTCGCCCTGAAACAGTAGGGTAGCCAATTGTGATTGGTAAAGAATCGCCATCTTAAATAATAATAAATTTTCACAGGCGGTCCGGGGACACGGCACTTGCCTCTTGTGCTCTCTTCGGCGTGTCAGGCGGGTCGTTCTGTAGTCTTCTTTTCCGGAGACTGGAGTTCTGGGCTTGTTTCCGCAGGTAGTAAAACTTTTCCCTGCCCTGGGCTTGGGGGTTACACCTAACCATAAGCCAAAAGCGGGTTCCCAGGGTGGGTGCTTACTTGCTTACTTACTTACTTACCATCTTGTTGCAAAATGACATGTGGCTGAAGCGCTTCTAGTTGTGGAAATACGAAGTTTTCCAATATGTCTAAGTATACGACTGATGGGACCGTCTCTTCTGTAAAAAAGAAAGGTCCAATGACTTGGTCGTGCATTAGTCCACACCACACATTAATCTTTGCGGAATCTTTAGAAAAGTACAGATATTTAGACTGGAAAATGAAATTATCTGAAATCAACCACACGCGCAGACGATATTTACAAAAGTAAAGATATTCAAACCTGAAAAGGAAAATATATGAGTTATTCCATCAATAAATGCCATAAGTATGTTTGTATCTTCATTATTTTATGAGTTATTAAACATCAAAATGGGTCCGGGACTTTATAAACACCCTGTATATACATATACATATATATATATATATATATTGTGTGTATGTGTATTTCTGAGTAATTTATAGAAAATGTAGGTGTGGTGAACTTAAAGTTCACTGTGGGTCCATAATCATGGACTATTTCTGACGTTTTCGATGTTGGGGCTCAAAGGCACCATAAACAGGCTCCGCTATGATTTTATTTGGCAAGTTATAAATTCTACCGTAGAAGTTCCTGGCAAGATCATTAACGCGTTTACGTAAGCTTGTAGTTTTGAGGTCTCTACGGATTGTACAGTTGCGCGCAGGTAGCGAGATGCATTATGTACAGCACGAAGATTATTATTATGCAGACGGCTAAGGTTGTTCATAGATGATTTGCAGGTAAAGCCCCAGATCAGACTAGTTTAGGTAATAATAGGAAAGATACAAGAGTTGTACAGAAAGTTTTTGAGAGAGTTTTACTATTTAGAATAGGTTTTAGAGAAATTAGAGCTCCGGCGACTTTCCCCCTGATCAATGGAATGTGTTTAGTCTAGGTTAACCTACGGTCGAGGATGAACCCCCTGGTACTTAGCATCGTCAGACCATGGAATAGCAGTGTTGTTGATAATAATTCTTTTAGGGTAGGTTAGTTTACATGAAGTAGACTGCAGAAGTTTTATTTCCATTGATCATTATATCCGTTGATCAATGTTGATCCGTTGTCAGATAAGGTATACCAGTTCAGGAAAGTTGTCTAATTGAAATTCACATTTTTATATAATTTTATATTTTGATTTTTCCTGTAACTATAACAATACTTTTATTATGTTTTCGCCAAATCCTGAGTATTTTTTTATATCATTTTTTATTTCTGAAAAAGGTTGTAATTTATATGTAATTGAATGATGCTCACCTTTATTGTAATTCATTTTACAGCCGTCAAAACTTCAAAAGATATCAAATATACATTTTTATTGTCCTTAAACATTGAATATTTGTCATCGATGCATGCGTTATACATATTTTTCAGAGAATTCATGGACATGCATGCAATTCATTGCAAGGAAAAAAACCCAGACAACCCCCCCCCCCCCAAAAAAAAAAAAAAAAAATAAAACAAAACAAAAAAAAAACGATTTTGTTTAACCATTGCGGTTTTTACGGCTTTGACAAGCTTTAAAACACTTTTTTCAGCAGTAAGACCAGTGATTTTAATAATTTCCCGTAATCGCACACTGGAATGCTGTAATCTTTAGATAGAAACTGCAGTGATTGATCATAATCAGCAACTGCTGGCATGTGTACCGTACATGTTTTATCATAAATTAGAAATCATTAAAACTATTTGGTGTACCTAGATTATAACACGTTGTTACATTTTATATATATAGTTACAATATAATATCGACACATTTTAGTGGTACAAAACCTTGAAACATTTAAGTTAAATATTTTTTAAACATTACTCTGCAGTTATCATTGTATCCTTAAGCTATGATACTCTCGATGTAGCCTTGGAGTTTGTTATTTACAATACGATGAAAACAATTTTTAAAAAAGTACTTATATTATTTAAGGCATTTTTTTCTACTAATAAATATATATATTCCACCAAGGATTTTTTCTATTGAATCTTTACCAAAGCTGCCGGAAAACGCCTTTTGTCACACAATCTCAAACACCTGGGATTGCTTTAAACAGATTGGAAACGCATCTTAACACCTCATGCGTTTATAAATGCGCTGTATTGTGAATGAAATGTGTTTCAGGGATTTGCAGAAGTTATTTGGAATTACCGTAGTAAAAAACATATAATTACAATAAACCATTAAAGTCATTTTGAATTAAACGAAGCTTTATAGTATTTTCAAATGTTTTTTGGCTCCTTTGTTAAAAAAATCTTTATCATTTAGAAAAAAATGTTGCATTATTTGAGAATCCATTATAGAAGATAACACGATTTTTAACAGGATAAATAAATGTTTCCTGAAATGTGCATCTAGAGCTCTATAATTTCAATCAAAAGTGTCGGATATACTTTATAATATACTTTTGTTACTAAATATATAAATACAAATTAAAAAAAAAAATCTAAAGACGAGATAGGAGCATTAAAAATGTGACCTTGTGAATATATTATAATTGTAATTCAGATACTTAGACTGTGCTTATTATTTTCCAAATTCATAAACTGAAACAGTAGACCCCAATTATATCTCTGCCCATAAACAAAGATTGGGGTTTTCCAGTGAAATCTAATTAAATGAGGATATTTTTCTGCAAGATGATATCACAAATCTGATTTGTCTGCAAGGATCCATTAAATACTTCGCGAGATGCGACGAGATATGCTTGATACATTGCTTGTCATTTACGAAAAATATACATTAAAGGCGCAAATTTTGCTCTCTACTTTCTCAAAAAAGTGACAACAAATGGGCAGTAAGATAAGATAACACTTTGTGACATTATCACTGACATTTTATGGTAGGAACGCGTTAAGTCCGTATGTTCAGAATTTAGAAAGGATGCGGCTAAAAAAATGCATGACAGTCTGTTGTACCTTAAGAGTTTTAGTATTCTATAGGTGTTATGGTGTTATTTATGACGGACGATTATCTGCACCAGAGATATAGGCCCTAAGGGGGGTGCCCTCCTTGAGGGTCTTTCTAAGGGAACCTAACCCGTATTTACGCAATGTTTCCCAAAGTTCGAAGAAAACCACGAAAGCTTTCGTACGGTTAGGACGAGGGGAGCGATTGGGTTCGAACCCAGCACCTCCCGTTTACCAGCTTCGAGAGCATAACCTCTCAGTCACTAGTTGGGCATTTAGCATTCTAAAGCTACACCTACTAGGAAAAAACATGCTAAGTATTATCGATTGAAGGCTGTATTTGATATCTAATTAATTGAAAACTATCATTTCTCAATGTTCAATGGAAACGACCGATAATTGAATCCATAGAATTCCACATAATTGGATTTAACATTCCTTCCAGTTTTTAATAGAAGTACATTTACGTTATTTTAATATACAGTGTTAGCATAAATGAATGACCGGATTTTAAAAATTTAGATGTGAAAATAAAGAACATTCCAAGTGTTTTTTCAGTGACAAATGTTTTATGCAGGGTTGCCTGTTTCGCCTGCATTTTTATCCCGAAATTTATTCGTGAGACCGTAACTTTTTGAAGAAGGATTTTTACTCGAAGCTAATACTAGGTTGAGCAAAAAGTTCTGGGGAATTTGTACTCCTATATACGATACACATTCCGGTAACTATTAGATTAAGGGGTCTCAGGACTCTTAAAGCTTTAAAATTTTCGAAATTTTAATTTTTTTTTAGATGTTAAACTCCTATCTTTTCTGAACATTTTGATATAATTGTTTCCTTGAAATTCCTATTAGAATTGAAGTTATGGCTTTTACATTTATACACTTTCAATAGCTGAAGCGTCGTTTCGGAAACTTTGAAGCCATTTTTCTCCAAATAACGTTTTTGGGCATAACGCGCACGATATCTCAAAAACTTATGAATATTTTTCATGAAATTTTCAAAACATATGTTTCATGTTAATCTGTATAAACTAAACTTAAAATTTCCTTTTTATTGTTCAAAACAATATTTTTTTAGGCAATTATACTGTTGAACTTTTCTAAATTTTGCATTAGCTAAATACAACTTTGTATTAAAATTATAAAAAAGCTTTAAATACAAATTTATTTAGGTTCAGGGTAATTATTACAATCTGAAGTATAAGTAGGCACTAACATTTTCATTCTAGTTGCAATACTTATTTTGTAATCGTGCGCGTAAGCTGTTTTGCCGATTTTTCGCTTGTCAAATGTCTAACAGTTTAAAGACACCTGTAGATGCTAATTCTGCATTTTACAATTTTTTAAATACATGAAATGAAAGAACATACATATATATTTTATTCCAATTAAAATTGTGTCTTAAAATCAAATACATTTTAAGATATTAAATGTTGAAAATGGTCTTCTTTTTTTTCATTTTTTCCAATTTTAAGAGTCCTGAGACCCCTTAAAAATTTCCCAGAACTTTTTGCTCAACCTAATAAGAAAAGTTTGGTATTGAATAAATCTGAAAATACTTTTTGCATTTTCTGGTATGAATACGAATTTTTTAAGCAAAAGTGGAGGCCAAACTGACATCCCGTGTTTGATGTGAAAATATTTCGTAACACAATAAACACCTAATTTGTAATCAAGTTCGTTCCACACAGAAATAAGAATCATGCAACTTTTATGCCGTTTTAAATTTTTAGGACAAATCACTTTTATTTGTAAAATGTTGAAATGATACCAGAATTTACAAAAAAAAATTATTTGAAAATAAGTTAAAGGTTTTCTTCAAACACTTAGTTGAAGGAAAAATTTCATTTCAGAATTCTAATGGCAATGTGGCATTTAGGGATTAAAATTAAGTGGTCTAAAAATGAACCACCACCCTTTATGGGTTAAAAGAGGAAATGATTTAAATTTTCTTACAAATAAAAAAACTTTTCATAGCTTTACATCGATAAATAAACCTGATTATTCATTAGAGGTCATTATTAGAAGGTTATCACAAATTATAACATGAATTTGCTGCGTAATAAGGGAGTAAAAAAATAATTAGCAATTCTGATCCCAATGTGGCATTTAGGGATTAAAAGCGAGTGGTATAAAAAGGAACCACCGCCCTTTAATGGATTAAAAGTGAAAATAATTTACATTTTCTAATTTTATTACAATTAAAAAACTGTTCATAGCTTTACATCGATATCACTGAACCTGATTATTCAATACATTAGAACCTCGATTATCCGAAGTGATTGGGACCGATCATTTTTCGGAAAATCGAAATTTTCGAAAAATCGAGAAAGCTTCCATTTAAAGATTAAGGAGAAATATATGCAATATTTCTTATTATGGTAACAACTGCTTAATAAAAATAAAGCAATTGTAAAATAGAAACAAGAATAAATTACCTGAATTTTAATTTTGAAATTGTATACCTTTTACATATATCACAAGAGTTTGAAAAAATGTTTTGTTTGTCGCAGTTTCGATTGCCTTTGCTTTGAAGCTCTATCACGGAGCTTTGTAATATTATTAGTTTACCAGTATCACAGTGTTTCAGCTGTTCCAACTAGAGGTCTGCACCGGCCGAAATTTCCAAGCCCGGACCCATACAAAAATTAAAAGTTCGACCCGAGCCCGGCCCTGCCCGGAAAAGTATTAAAATCTCGGATCGAGTTCGGCCCGACTGAATTTCTACAAAACATCAATTTTTACGTCGATTTGGTTAAATATTTGTCTCGTACGAGGAGTTCTGAACAAAAATATTTATCTTAACCATTTTTTTTTTCATGTTTATAATCTTCATTTTTATAGAAGTGCCGCAGGCTGCGATATTTATTTTTTTTAACGAATCTCTATTTCTTGTATGTTTCAGTTATCATTAATATGTCATTAATTCAGTGTCATGTTTCAGTTATCATTAATATTGTTAATCCATATTCCATGTATTGAAACGTTAAAAATTTGAAATATGCTATACAGTAAAAACTTCCTTGACGGAATTGTATAGACAGAATCTGTGAGTTTGTCTGTCTGTATGTATGTGACACACATTTTGTGGGCGCTCTATTTCAAGAACTAATGCACGGATTATTATCAAATTTCAGATTAGGTTAGTCCTTGACATGATTTGATGCTGTTTACATTTTGGTGTAAATCGCCTAACAGGTGGCGCTACTATGCTGCATTTTCCACGATTTCCGCAATAGCTCTATATCAAGAATTAATGCACGAGTTTTCACCAAACTTCAGATTCAGTTAATCCTTGATATGAATTGGTTCTAGTTATCTTTTGGTGTCAATCTCCCGAAACGTGGCGCTGCTATGCTGAATTTTTCCTATTCGCGCAATAGCTCTATCTGAAGAACTAATGCAGGAGTTTTCATCAAACTTCAGATTCAAATATACCTTGATAAATATTATTTCTGATTATGTTTTGGTGTAAATTGCCCAACAGGTGGCGCTGTTATGATCAATGCTCACGATTTCCGCACTAGTCCTACTTCAAGAACCATGGAATTTCCTACTTTTAGTATCCTCACGAAGGGCATAGATTGCCATGTAATTTTTGCACGTGATAGCAGAAACTTAGGAGGGAAATTAAAGTTGTTGTAATATTTAAGTAATAACACTGAAATATTAACATGTGCAACAACTTTTTGAGGTATTAACATGTATGAGACAGAAGAAAGTTTTGGGATTGCCACTCCGACTAGTTTAAGCCTATCAAGGGCGGTGTCCTTAAAAAAGGACACCTAATTTTAATTTCAAAACGGACAAACGGCACCAAGAATATTTAACTAAAATTTTCCTTTTGTAATGTACGCGAAAATAAGCAAGTTCGTATTTTCTAATATCTTCATTTATAAATTCTGGTGTCAGTCCATTATTTCATTATTTTATAAACAGAATTACTCCGCGCCGGAAAGGGTTAACTATTAGCAGGCTTTGGAGTGGTCTCCTGTTTGCCACCGCAGTTATTATTATTATTATTTTCGTGTTAGATTATTACAACAATTGCAAAGAAAGGCTCACCACGAAGCGGGTTTTCATGACTTTTATAAGATAAATATAAAATGAAAACTTCTGAAAAAATTAGTGGTGCTGAAAAATTTTATTTGGTCTCCCTTAAAAGAGACCGCTCCAAGCCTGAATTCAATACCAATATATTTTTTTCTTAAACATCAGCACGTACCTTTTCATCTTTTTCAGGATTTTTAGAATATATAACACATGTTGGAAATTAATGTTTAATCTGGCTACTTTAAAATAAGGATCCATGTTAAATTTCAGCTGCTTTAATCTATCTAAGTTCGAAAACTCTAAAATAAGCAGAGATCAGATTTAACCCTTAAATCCGTGATTTTTATTTTGTTTCGAAAAATTTATATATGATTTTCTGAAAGGTTTATTACACATTAAAAATAATGAAAAAATCAGTGATACATTTTTCATACAATATGTCAATTATTTCTTCTGTTGCACATCTGCAATATAAGTAAAAACTACTGTCGTGTGGTTGTTTTACGCTAAAATATTGCAAATTAGTAAATATTTTAATAAATACGTCTCCAAATATCTTATTTTATATAATTATTTATTTTATAAAACTTAACCTTTAATCCTTTAATTCCCATGATAGAATACGTTTTAGAAATTGCGTAGTTCAGAGAATCTGACTTTACACCAGAAAGTTTCAATGATTAATTTCACTTTATTTAAATACAAAATGTCTGTTATTAATTAAAGCAAAAATTGCTATTTTAATTTTCTGGTGTGAATTAGGCATATACGAATAAAAAAAAGTCCTTCCGGCCAGTGCCGGGAGGAAGAGGTAGCTTTCATATTCCTTATTTTAAAAAAGCCAACTTATATTATTCAAACACACGAAGCTCAATTAAGTGGAAACCGAATGTAGGAGATTCAATACTAATTTTTATCAATACTAAATCATGATGAATGAGAATTTCGCGAAATTAGTCAGCTTTATCAAAGCTGCTTTTGTTTAAAGTAACTTACATTTGGCTACCAAATTCGGCGATTTCTTAAAATGCCTGCCATTTTAAGACAAGATGGTGGATGAGGCTAACCAGTGAACTTGGTCGAGATCTTAGTAATTGCTGTGCACATGATCACTCATATCGGAATCGGTTGATATATACGAGTACTGTCGCAGGCAAAAAATCAGATTTTTACAAATGTCACCCACGTTAGAAATTGAAACTGCTATATCTGAGCCATTTTTTAAGATAAAGACAAACAAAAAAAGCTCCTGAATCCTTATATCAATGTCAAATACTTATGAAAGAAACCTTTTTCAATTTCTAATTTTTTTGCACCTCACTTTAAATATAATTTTTTTTTTTAATTTAATGGCCGCCATTTTGAAACAAGATGGCTGATGAAGCTGGCCAGCGAACTTGGTCGAGATATTAATGTATATTATCCATATGCCTTCTTCCATCGAAATAGGCGAATACGTGTGGTATCGCGTGACAAATACAAGATCGTTTCAAAGTGTTAGCCATGATAGAAATTCAAAGTGCTATAATTCAACCACTTTTTAAGATATAAACAAAAGAACAAATTTTCAGAAACAAAAACTGCTCCAGAATCTTTGTATCAAGGCCAAACACATAAGGAAAATCTTTTTCATTTTCCAATTTTTTAATACCTCATTTTAAATTTTAAATTACATTTTTTTTAATGGCAACCCTTTTGAAACAAGATGGCGAATGAACCTGGCCAACGAACTCGGTCGAGACATTGGTATGTACTATGTACAGACCAAATTACATTCAAATCGGTTCATAAATACGCCTGTTATCGCGTGACAAAAATCAGGTCGTTTTAAAATGTCAGCCACAATAGAAATTCAAAATGTTATAACTCAGCCATTTTTTTAGATATAGACGAAACAAAACCTGTTCCGGAAACTTTGTATTAAGGTCAAACACATACGAAAAAAATCTTTTTCATTTTCCAAATTTTTGGTATCTCATTTTAAATTTAAATTAAATTTTTTTTAAATGGCCGCCATTTTGAAACAAGATGGCGGATGAAACTGGCCAACGAACTCGGTTGAGTTATTTGTATGTACTATGTACAGACCAAATTACATCCAAATCGGTTCATAAATACGTCTGTTATCACGTGGCAAAAATCAGGGCGTTTCAAAATGTCAGTCACGCTAGAAATTCAAAATGCTATAACTCAGCCATTTTTTAAGATATAGACAAAACAAAAACTGTTCCCGAATCTTTTTATCAAGGTCAAACACATAAGAAAAAAATATTTTTTCAATTTTCAATTTTTTGGTACCACATTTCAAATTTAAATTTTTTTTTTAATTTTAAATGGCCGCCATTTTTAAAAAAAAATGGCGGATGAAGCTGGCCAACGAACTAGGTCGAGACATTGGTCTGTAGTATGTATAAACGAAGTTACATCCAAATCGGTTCATAAATACGCCTTTTATCGTGTGACAAAATTCAGGACGTTTCAAAATGTCAGCTTCGCTAGAAATTGAAAATGCTATAACTCAGCCATTTTTTAAGATATAGACGAAACAAAAACTGCTACGGAGTCTTTGTACAAAGGTCAAATACATAAGAAAAAAATATTTTTCCATTTCCAATTTTTTGGTACCACATTTCAAATTTTAAATTTTAAAAATTTTTAAATGGCCGCCATTTTGAAACAAAATGGCGGATGAAGCTGGCCAACGAACTCGGTCGAGACATTGATATGTACTATGTACACACGGAATTACATCCAAATCGGTTCATAAATACGAGAGTTACAGTGTGACATATGCCATATATATATATATATATATCAATTTTGAACGGAGGGTGGTTTCGGGGTCTGGGGGTCATGATCGATGAAAATATGCCAAAATTTTTTGAAATCGCTTTCCTCCGAACGGCTGCAATAGGTAGCTTTTTGTAAAGAAAGCTACTTAAAAATCTATTAAATTCAAAAAACTGTTGTATGCAAAGCTGCGAACTAAAGGGTTAATCATTTACCTATTTTTATTTAAAACACTAAGGAGCTTTTCCCCTTAGGAGCTATGCTGGCCAACTCCCGAACAGATCCCCCAAGCTTTAAAATGATGATAATTTGCATGCTTAAAAAAAAAAAAAATTACCTGATTAAGAAAGATTAAATGATATTATCATGACCAGCGACGATAGTCTGTAACAGGTTGCCATTTATTTCCGTTTGATTGAGGGATTTGTCGGTACTCAGGGCTTCATTCACTATTGTCTCTACACTCAAGACTATTTTATTGAATCATTAAGAAAGATGAATTACATATTTGAAAACCAGTTTGTTTAAAATGGTTAAGAAAAAATGTCTTTGACTCCCTGATTTTTATAACACAATATTCTAACTTTGGGCTGGAGGCAACGAAAATACGCCTGCTTCATAATAACATTCAGAACCACGCCGTTAAAATGCACTGTGTTTAGAAAATCTACTCTTGTATTTTATTTTTATAATGACTGTTAGATAATTTTAAGGAAGGAGATAGGTTATACATGAATTCTGTTCTCTATTTTAATAAACTCCTGACGTATTTTTCATGTTATTTATAAAAATTAAATTCTTTATTTTAGTTAATAAGTAAAAATGAATTTTCTAATATGTGTTTATAGTATACTAAATCGCAAAGAATAAATCTAAATTATTTTACGCACATGCATTTAGCTGTATATATGCTGCATCAGGTGAGGGAATTTCTAAACAAATGCGCTAACCCTTACTTTTACGCCACGTGATTCTCATTGTGATTTCATATGAAAATTGACATTATAAAAATGGTTGCAAATGTATCTTTTAAAAAATCACTTAATTTTTACCATTTAATGGCTACGCACATAATAGCTTATTTATTTATCTTAAATTTTCTTTCATTTCTAATATTCACGTGTAAAGATATTTTTCAAATGTATTTGTAAATAATATTATTTGAGCTTTAAAAGAAAAAAAAAATTCAACAAAAGTAAAAATGGGAAATTTCCAAATGCCAATTAAATCTATATTAAGATAATGAAAGTTTGAATAAAAAATTGAAAACAGAAACTAAAATATTAGAAAAAAGTTTAAAAAAGGATCGCACGCTGCACATAATTAAGTATGTTTCTGCAAAAAAAAAAAAAAAAAAAAAAGAAAAGAAAAGAAAAAGGATTTTTTGCTATGCATAATTTTTATTTGAAAAGTCTTTTTTAACTACTATTTCCTCCAACTTTAACACTAGATTGCTCTTAAAATAATTCTTCGATTTTAAAACGGTCTCTTTTAGTGTGTTTATCATACTTTAAAAAAAAAAAATAATACTGCCAGTTTTAATATTTTTATATGCTATAGTTTTTTTTATTACCACGCAAGAAAGTTAAAAGGTCAATATACATTCAATTACGGCGGCGTCAACAAGAGCAGTAGTTAATTTTATTATTATTTTTTTCTTTTTTAGAATAAAGAGAAACTTTTTTAGATTTTCCTATAATTTTTCAATATGGATAATTTTTTAATTCTTTTAAATGTAAAATAACATTAAAAACTTCTGATGATTTTAACTTCATCAAGCATTTTGTGAGACTTTTGCTGCTTTTACTTCATATCTCAATAGCATAAAATTTGAAGTAATTATAAATATTTTCAAAATGATGAATGATATAATCAACAGCAGTATGAGTGAGACTCATCCTTGAAACCCATTTTTCTCTGCATTCTGCTATCTCCCATTTGCTCTTTTAACTGTATAATATCAATAAATTTTTAGCCTAGAGACTGTAACTCTTGTTTGTTTTCATAGTCTTACTACGTATAATACTTTTTGACTATATTTATTTCAATTTTGGTGATATTTCATTTTAAATTTTGGTATGTATAAATTTGGAATTAATTTTAAATTTCAACTGTTTTTATGTACACAGGATGGTTCAGAACTATAGATAAAAAATGTAAAGGCAGTTAGAGGGGACCCAAATAAGCATATTTTGTATAGGAATGTGGGGGCAGAAATGCAGCGTTGTGGGAGTAGAGGGCGCTGTTGAGTTCGGCGGATGAAAGCGCTTCGCTGACTTGAATCGTCATTCCCCGCAGGGATTTCGAGCAACATGAATCATTACACCAATACGGAGCATTCCGGCATGCCTTTTATGCATGGGGCTGCACAAGGAAATGGTCACACACACTGCACGTCTAACAGCTCTCGAGCCTGTTGAAGGACTGTCCTCTACTGTGCGTGATACTGCTTCTTTCACAGCAAGAATTCTGCTATATCTTTCAGTGCCCGTATCCCCCCTCGAAGCATAAAACTATCAATTCCCGCACAATTCCCCATGAAAATGCTCAAATGTTCGGCGATCCAGCAGATTCCTACTCGGGAATCGTTCCATGCGCATCCTCTGAGGTTTACATAATAACTCTTAAAAGTAGATTTTTTTTAATTCTCATAATTACAAAGTACCATGAATAAATTCAAATAATTTTTCATTTCATTAAGCACTTTGTGTGAGACTTTACTAGTTTTAATTTATTTCTGAAAACTTTAAATGTGTTAAAATTGATGAGTGATATCATCTTTCAGTAGGAGTATGAGTGAGATTCACCCTTTAAGCCCAGATAGTAATCTGCACTTATTTAATCACGATAATTAATCTGTCATTAAATAAAGTAAAAATTACAATTGAAAATTTCTTTTGGATAATTTGAATTTAAACAAAAAAGCACCGAATGGTAACACTGCTGATCAACAATGCATACTTGCGAATCACAAATATGTTTCTTCGCAGAACTTATTTGACATTATTAAAAAAAAAATCTGGTTTGATATGTGTTTAACCTGAGACTATTAAAACTACATTTTGTGGAAGAAGACTCGGTTTTGGGCAAGTATGAAGTACAGTCGTGGAAAAAAAAAAAGTAAACACCCCTACTAACTCCTCAAGAAATTATCGTAGAAGAAAGTTACTGGTACCGAACGATTGGAAATAAAGTCTACTTTTAAACGATGTATATAAAATTTAATTAGGGGGGCATCTACATATTAAAACGAACCCAAACTTAATTTCTTCAATGGCAGTAGCCAATTTTAACAAGATATTTCAAATCTTCGGTTCAAACTATGCCTAGACACCAAATTTCAAGTCATTTGAATAATAAGTTTTTTAATTATAAACATTTAAAATTTAGAGCTTCTAATGTTAAATTACATTTTCATATTTTTATTAATATATCCTGAAATTATACACCTAATGTGCTATTTTTTTGTGTAGCAATAATACTAAAATACCCAAACATAAATACATTAAATTTGCAATTTTTATAATTTTATGATATGAATTAGGAATTATGAAATTAATGTTCGAAAAAATTATGAACTGAAACCAACAGCTTTTTTTATGGATTTAAATTTATTAGGTCCTGCTTTATGGAAATCCAAAATTTCACATTTTTCTTCCAAGTAGTTTTCAAATTATGCTTAAAAAACGGCAAAATGATGGTTTAAGGGGCCGTGTATGATAGAAGTGACTAGATATTTTGAAATTTCTCATGCTATCCTGTAATCTAGCAGTCTTCAGTAACTGCTTGAGTGGCGTTTAAGATGCCTTGATCAAGAAGGGATCTCTCTTGGTCATCAATGGAGTACCGAATTTCAATTTGGATACGGGCCCCTAAAATATGCTTGTTCTAAAATAATTAATTTCTTGGAAACTTATCGTATGAATTGCATAATAATTTGTTTTTAGGCTAATTAAAGAGTGTGAAGTTCATTTATGCTGGCAGAATTGTGTACTGCTATTGAAAAAAACAAAGTTATGGTTCATTTTATTATGTAGAATGCCCCCTAAGAAGAATTTATATACATCATTTAAAAGTAGACTTTATTACCAATCGTGTGGTACCAGTAACTTTCTTCTATGATAATTTTTTGCAGAGTTAGTAATGTGTGTTTACTTTTTTTTTCCACGAGTGTACATTAAAATAAAACTCTTTAGATAATAACTCTTAAAAGTAGATTTTTTTTATTCTCATAATTACAATGTAACACGAATAAATTCAAATAATTATTCATTTCATAAAGCACTTTGTGTGAGACTTTACTAGTTTTAATTTATTTCTGAAAATTTTAAATGTTTTAAAAATGATGACCGATATCTTTCAGTAGGAGTATGAGTGAGATTCACCCTTCAAGCCGAGATAGTAATCTGCACTTTTTTAATCACGATAATTAACCTGTCATTAAATAAAGTGAAAATTACAATTGAAAATATCTTTTGGATAATTTGAATTTAAATAAAAACGTACTGAATGGTAACACTGCTGATCAACAATGCATACTTGCGATTCAGGATTATGTTTTTTCGTAGAACTTATTTGACATATTAAAAAAAAAAAAAGAATCTGGTTTGAAATATGTTTAACCTGAGACTATTAAAACTACACTTTGTGGAATAAGACTGGGTTTTGGTCACTTATGAAGTGCATCCTCTTTCGATAATAACTCTTAAATGTAGATTTTTTTTTTTAAATTCTCAGATAAATTCAAATAATTTTTCATTTCATTAAGCACTTTGTATGAGGCTTTAACTAGTTTTACTTTATTTCTGAAAATTATAAATGTTTTAAAAATGATGACGGATATCATGTTTCAGCGGGAGTATGAGTGAGATTCACCCTTCAAGCCCAGATAGTAATCTGCACTTTGAAAGAATGGTTCAGATGGGATATCAACAGCTTTCGCTATTCATCTCTCGAAATAAATGACGAAGCGGCTTCGTGAGCTCATTTATGAACTAATATCTGTTTATCTACAAATTGGTTTGTAATAGATCCCATTATTCAAAAGGATGGAGGATTTTAATGTATTTTACCTTTCCCGGTGTTATGACGTTAATAGCTGTTTTACTAGCATTTTAGCGCCATTAGAGATGCTATACGAATGCCAGCAGTAGGATCAAGGATTAAAAAAAAAAAAAAGAAAGAAAAAAAAAAGGAAATCAAAGAAAAAAAAGCAACCGCCAGAAATTTCCCGTTTATTTATATTTTAAAACTGTAAATAAACGGGTTAATAATTCTGAATTATGTTTATCATTTCTTATAAATCATCATCATGCAAATCAATATATGGTATACAGTCTTATCTATTTTGTGAAACTATTTTTTCATCCGCACTATAATTAATTACGAAGGGGAAATTGAACTAGGAAGAAAGTCGATTAAAAAAAAAAATCGATGACAGAATAGATTTTAAAATTAAGGTTTTATTCCATGGAATTAATTCTATTTGCTAAAGTCAAAAGTAGTAATAGATATCCCTTTATATGGCCAAATAGTGGTCGATAGGTTCTGCCTTTAAAGTTGTAGACGGGAGGTTTTGGGTTCGAACCTATTGTGCGTTTCTTAGTTCAACCTCTCGGAGTTTTTTTTTTTTTTTTTTTTTTTTTTTTTTTTTTTTTTTTTTTAAACACTTTTGTTTAAATAAGGGCCAGAATCCCTTAGAAAGAATAAGGTTTCACGCGTGAGGTTTTTGAATAGACTTTTGACGTAGTACATTTACATCTCGTTAAAAGTTGTAGTTAATTAAAAATTAAGTATAAAACGTATCAACAAAGGATGTCAAAGAATGCAATGTAAATGCGTCGCACGTGTGGGTCCACTGGTGCATTAAGAGTATGCAAAATGTTATAAAACAATTTGGAGGGGAAGTGGACTACAACAACTTATAACTTAAGCAATATGCCTTATTGGCGGACTTATATATACTTTGTTGTAGACACTGACTTAAGTTGTATAATACAAAGAGGGGAGATGCTTTATCAAATTTAATTTCCATATATCTGGCTCAATATTTGTTAATTTTAGCTATGAGTCAATGAATACTTAATTGATTTCTAAATTTTGTTTTTATCTAATGAAGGTGTGGAAGGGGTTTCTTATATAGATTGGTTGTGCTAAACATAAGTAGAAATTTTACAACTTTGACAGCGGCCTTAGAAGCAGCATCCGTTCGCCTTATCAAAGATCATTTCATTAATTTATCCTTTATAAAATGTTTCAAGAATTCCATCACAAACTTTCCCTCGTCAGTGATGGTGATAGAGTATCTTTCAAGAGAAATTGAGTGATTTCTGATTGAAAAAGGACTAAAAATTTCTGGAAAACCTCATTGAAATCTGCTATATGGCAGCCACACTACTTGTTTCATTTATATAACTCATACATTCTCGACATATTGTTACTCTTTCTTTGTTACTAATAACATTGGACAAGTGTAAAAATAATGACAGTGTTCCGCAATTTCAGAGTACATCTAAAAAGATTTTTTACATTTATATGCATATATATGTGTGTGTGTGTGTATATATGAAAGATTTCGTTTTTCTGTAGGCTAAGAAAGGCTGTGTGGTAACCTGAAAGCTAATATTTAACTCCTCTCCAATCAAAATGAAGCGCTTGTGTACCAGAAGTGATATACTTACCATAGTTTTGAAAACTCTGATTTAGACACCTCTCTGTGATTTTCATGATTTGGTATGTTTATTGTGTTGTTATAATATATTTTTTTTTCAATTATTTACGTTTGTTTCATGTTCGACATTAACAGAATTAATCTGAAATAAGATAAGAAACATCCAAAATAATTTTTTCGCTTAATCAGTTTTACTTAAGTAATATGATAAATTCTAGACAGTATCTTCATCTTCAAGTGTGAACTGAAACAAGCAAGAAATAAAAACTTACGCTATTCAATAGATTACTTAGATGAACAGATATTATTATATTATAAAATAATTCTGTCTGTTTGACATTCAATTTATTTGACTCGACATTTTCTTATAGAGGCAGAGAAGCACATTTTACAGATATCTTGTCCCATTATATGTAATGCATTTCTACTTATATCTATAAAAATGTCAAATCATAACGCTAATGACCAAGACCTTCAACTTGACAGTTACGAGCACATTCTTATCGAAAGACCAACACAACACAAATTCTCTGATGTAATCCTTAATTAAGTGGCAAAGCATAATACCGTGTTTATCTGATAGCGGACTTATTTTATTTAGTACATATTGAGAACTTGTGGGATGAGTGCACTATTTGGCAGTTAAGCTTTTAAAATATACTAAAACAGACATTTTACAGCTTTGTCAGAAATCAAGGGACCTTAGAAGTGGCATCTGTTCACCTCATCAAACTCCATCAATTTATCCTTTTTAAGATGTTTTCAAAAATTCCATCACAAGATTATAAAGGACATTAATACATTATAAAGGACAAATGTGTCAGTGCGTAACACTGACGTCATTTTGATAATGGCAAAACCAGGCGATTAAATTTAGCATTTAATGCAATTTTTTGAAACTTCTAAACCTCGCACATTTTCAGTTTTTACACCGTCGAATAGAGAATAAAATGTGCTTTCAAATGAAATTTGGTTGGTTACAGTATCGCAATTTGTCTAATAACTGTATCCAATTTTCAAGAGTGATTTTATTTTAAAAAAATCTATCTCAATCGCCTACAAACGATTACGATCGGTAAATTTGCACTTAAATTAATATAAATAGCTGAGTATTTGTTTAGCTCATATTCTATAACAAAAGTAAATAAATAAAATAATAAAATATAAACAAAACGCATATTTAAGACATGTAATTGAATTACGCATTTAAACCACTTAAATGATCAGAATAAAAAAGGCCGATGTTAAAGTTGAATTCTTCATTAGTTGGTTGAACTCCTTTTTATTAGATTAACTCCTAGCACGAGGCTAATGCAAAAGTATCACTTTTAATAAATTTGAAAGTTTTATTTGAATGCGTAATTGCCATTTTTCATATGAAAATGATTGCTGGTACTGTTAGTGGGCATTCTAAAAATATATATTTTTTTAAATATAGAAAAAATCTATTATAGTCTTCAATATCTAAAAAAAAAGGTTTTAGCTATATTCTGTAACCCGGGAAGTCCGGGTTTATCCCTTTGTTATAATAAAAACTTTTTTTTTCCTCGTCAGGGATGCTGATAAATTATCTTCGAAGATGAGGAGTTTGATTTCAGATTAAAAAACAAACAAACAATTTTTAAGAATTCTGAAAAATAATCTTTGAAATTTGTTATTTGACACAAGTAGGGCTCTACTATACACTACTTATTTCATTTGCCGGGTTTCCCAAAAATGACTGATGGATTTCAAAATTCAATAACATGCAAACGGTCACAGATATTAAAAAAATTCCTGCAGGAGTGTTATGCAAGATGTCAGGAGTATTTATTCTGCGATTCTCAGTTTTAGTTACAAATAGCATCGATAGATGGCGCTGCAAGCAATAATCGCTAAATCCAGGCTCGATTTTTCGGCCTCTCTCTGCTTCCATGCGAAAAAAGGAGATTAAAATGCATTGAATGGATCCCGAAGTACCAAAAATCGGGTCTGGACTGATCACCTAACGCTCTCAGCGCCATCTATTGTTTGAAATTCGAACTAAAATCTAGAATCATAGTAAAAAAATCTCCTGACATGTTACATAACCCTCCTGCAAGATTCTTTTTAGCTCACAGGCTATCAAAGCCTGAGAGATAATGTGCCCGCCCGTTCTGTATGTATGTACGTATGTATGTATGTACGTAACGCGATAACTCTTGATAGAAACATCCGATTTGCTTCAAAATATTTTTCTAGGTTCATTGTGATAAGGCGCTTCCCTGATTAGTTTTGGGAGTTCATTGGTTAAGGATAAAGGGGGAAAAACGTGGTTAGTCCAACCCCTTAATTCAGATAAATGGGTTTTTCATGCAGAATCATTCGATTTGCTATGAATTTGGTATACCGGTTTATTATGTTAAGGAACTTCCCTGATTAGTTTTGGGGGTTCATTGGTTAAGGATAAAAAGGGTTTAGTCCACCCCCTTAATTCAGATAAATGGGTTTTTCATGAAAAATCATTCGATTTGCTCCGAATTTGGTATACCGGTTTATTATGTTAAGGAACTTCCCTGATTAGTTTTGGGAGTTCATTGGTTATGGATAAAGAGGGGAAAACGGGGTTAGTCCGCCCCCCTTAATTCAGATAAATGGGTTTTTCATGAAAAATCATTCGATTTGCTCCGAATTTGGTATACCGGTTTATTATGTTAAGGAACTTCCCTGATTAGTTTTGGGGGTTCATTGGTTAAGGATAAAGGGGGGAAAAGGATGGTTAGGCCACCCCTTTTAATTCAGATAAATGGGTTTTTCATGCAGAATGATTCGATTTGCTCCAAATTTGGTATACCGGTTTATTATGTTAAGGAACTTCCCTGATTAGTTTTGCGGGTTCATTGGTTAAGGATAAAGGGGGAAAAGGATGGTTAGCCCACCCCTTTTAATTCAGATAAATTGGTTTTTCATGCAGAATGATTCGATTTGCTCCGAATTTGGTATACCGGTTTATTATGTTAAGGAACTTCCCTCATTAGTTTTGGGGGTTCATTAGTTAAGGATAAAGGGGGAAAAGAGGGGTTAGTCCACCCCTTTTAATTCAGATAAATGGGTTTTTCATGAAAAATCATTCGATTTGCTCCGAATTTGGTATACCGGTTTATTATGTTAAGGAACTTCCCTGATTAGTTTTGGAAGTTCATTGGTTAAGGATAAAGGGGGAAAACGGGGTTAGTCCACCCCCCTTAATTCAGATAAATGGGTTTTTCATGAAAAATCATTCGATTTGCTCCGAATTTAGTATACCGGTTTATTATGTTAAGGAACTTCCCTGATTAGTTTTGGGGGTTCATTGTTTAAGAATAAAGAGGGAAAAGGATGGTTAGTTCACCCCTTTTAATTCAGATAAATGGGTTTTTCATGCAAAATGATTCGATTTGCTCCGAATTTGGTATACCGGTTTATTATGTTAAGGAACTTCCCTGATTAGTTTTGGGGGTTCATTGGTTAAGGATAAAGGGGGAAAAGGATGGTTTGTCCACCCCTTTTAATTCAGATAAATGGGTTTTTCATGTAGAATTATTCGATTTGCTCCGAATTTGATATACCGGTTTAT
The DNA here is from genome assembly GCA_963932465.1 of Maratus speciosus. Taxonomy (NCBI): domain Eukaryota; kingdom Metazoa; phylum Arthropoda; class Arachnida; order Araneae; family Salticidae; genus Maratus; species Maratus speciosus. The sequence goes on along the minus strand of OZ010788.1, from coordinate 69,300,547 downwards.
TATGTTAAGGAACTTCCCTGATTAGTTTTGGGGGTTCACTGGTTAAGGATAAAGGGAGAAAAGGGAGGTTAGCCCGCCCCTCTTAATTTAGATAAATGCGTTTTTCATGCAGAATGATTCGATTTGCTCCGAAGTTGGTATACCGTTTTATTATGTTAAGGAACTTCCCTGATTAGTTTTGGGGGTTCATTGGTTAAGGATAAAGGGGAAAGGGGGGCTAGTCCACCCCTCTTAATTTATATAAACGGGTTTTTTATGCAGAATTATTCGCTTTGCTCCAATAGCGGTGTTTATTATGTTAAGGAGCTTCAATGATTCGTTTTGGGGATTCATTGGATAAGGATAAAGGAGGTTCTGGTCCACTCCCTTAATTTTGATAAATGTTTTTTTTTTTTGCAGGATTTTTCGATTTGCTCCAAATTTGGTATACTGGTTTATTATGATAAGGAGCTTCCCTGATTAGATTTGGAGGTTCACTGGTTAAGTATAAAGGGGGAAACGGGGGCTAATTCCCCTTCACTTATTTTTTGAGGGGCATTATTCTTTAAAATAAGAGTATAATATACAATTAGTGTGAATAGCCTGTGCAAGTTATTTGCATAGCATTTTGCAAACCATTTGCAAGTTATTGAATTTTAAAATCCATCAGTCACTTTTGGAACACCCGGTATATGGCTCATAAGTTCAGAATATATTTTTACTATTTGATTATGATTTTTATAATTATCCCTTTTAGAATTGAGGAGTTGGCGTAGCTGAACTGCATAGGTACCATAGTTTGGGGAACCCTGTTTTAAATTGCTCTCTATTGTTCATAGGGTCTGGTACGTTTATCTCAATCCATATTATATTTATTCTCAGTTATTTATATTTGTATACTTGATATTAACAGAACTAGTCTGAAATAAGATAAGAAACATAAAAAATAATTTTTTCACTTAACCAGTTCTACATAAGTAATATGATAAATGCTAGTATCTTCAAGTGTGAATTGAAATGCGCAAGAATTTTCAGTCAAATAAATAGCTTAGATCAACAGATAAACGTTATAAAAACTAATACATCACTCCTGTCAAAAATGACCTAATGTTCTGCGTTTGAGTTTCATAAGACTAACAAACAACATGATTATTTTATTATATAAAGAATTGTATTGTAAAAAAGTACACTTAAAACATCACAAATGACTTCTACAAATAGAAATGATGAGGATATTTTTTTACTCAATATTCAATTTCTGAAATAGTTCAACGATCAATAACGACTCCGATTCTAATCTGTAGAATTAAGAAATGGAAAATCTTTGAAAAGTACGTCATGTTCACACAATCTTATCAACTTTTCTCTTTAGTTTTATTAATGAAAAATACATTTCAAGCTAACCATAATGTCACCGGCGCAAACTTTTTAAACATAACCTACTTTTACTTTTAACCACAGTATATTCAAATAGTAATATATTTTCTATTTAATTGTTATGAAAAAGCTAATAAAGTGATAATGCACAAATATAGCATAAAACGAATAGACAATATTCTGGTGATGTCGAGATAAATATGAATTTTCATTCACTTCTAATAATAAAGTACCCGGGCATAATTTTTTTTTTTTTTTTTACTTAAAATAATTTGCCAATGAAAAAATACGTCCAAAAAGCCACATGTCTGAATATTTTTCATCATTTCTCTTTTATCTGAAACAATGGAAATAATCCAATTGCCACTATTTTAATGAAATTTCATTAAAAACTTTTTTAAATTAAAATACAAAGAAGGGAACATTTTTAAAAGATATCTGGTGTGGGCAAATCTACAAATGAACAGCTTTCATAAAAAAAAATAATTACTACAATCGGTTGAGTAGAAAGCTCAGAACAAATGATTAAAAAAAGAGCCTTGCGTTTTAAATATGTAGATGACACGATTCGCACCGGAATGGTTACCTACATTTTCCTACACTTTGATTTTATATAAGTAGATAATTCTGCTTCTTTGACTTTCAATTTATTTAACTGGACATTTTTTTATTACGACAGCGAAGAAAAATTTACAGACATCATGTCCCGTTATATGTAATGCATTTCTACTTATATCCATAAAAATGTCAAAATATAAATATACTGTGCAATACAATTCTTTGCATATCGCTAACGACCAAGACCTTCAACTTGACAGTTACGAGCATATCCTTATCGAAAGTCCAACACAACACAAATTCTCGGATGTAACCCTTAGTTAAGTATCAAAGCGTAATACCTTGTTTACCTGATGAGAACTTACTTTTATTTACATATTGAGAATTTATGCGACGAGTGCACTATGTGGCGGTTAAGCTTTTATAATATACTAATAAGATAAAGACGGTCAACGAAAGGTTAAATGTGAAGGTCATATTAATCCTTTTTTTCTTAGCACAAAACTCTTATCGGGGCATTCTGATAGCACAAAATTAGCATAAATTTCTTTGCTCATTCAAAATAAAAGACTTTATTGTGTCTAGAAACGGAAACATGAATTTCGAAATTTTTGACATATAAGGAAAATTATTTAACCTTGGACACCAGAAGCAATCAAGGTATTCAATTTTATTTGAGAGCATATTGAAAATAGAGCATTTTTAGTGGTAATTTACATAGCTACCAACTGCTACGAGATTTTGGCGGCAACGGTAATTCGTAGAGAGATCTGTTTAATCGTAGATTTCTGCGATTAAATAAGTAGGATTTTTTTCACAATTACATGTGCTGAAAATATCGTAGCAGTTGGCAAATATATAATTATTAAATACTTTTTATTAATGATATATATATATATATATATGAAGTAGTATTGAATTTCTAACTGCGAAATTTATAAGTCATATTGAAAATTCAATTGATTAGTTTTTAAGCATAGTCAGACTTGTAAATAATTAATTATTGTTCATAATGAGACATCGTTTCAGATTTTCTGAAAATTATTTTAGACTAGACATTTTATATGATAAAAATCATTAAACAGCAAAAAAAAATGTAATATTTTGGTTATATACACTAGATGACGTCGGCGCCGAAATGATTTCTTATCAGTCGTTGTGGACCAGTTACGGTGCAGTAAAGGTCCTTTTTCAAGGCTGAACAGTTCGAGTTCATCCTGGCAATCCTTGACTAATGGAAGACACTTACGCAGTGTCCTTCAACCTTAATCTAATAATCTAATAATTATAGTGAGCTATCAACAGACTTTTTTTTGTTAGTTCTCAGAAGTCAGTTTTAGTTAGGACCCCTGGTGTTCTTCGTGTTATGGTTCTGCTGTGCCTCTGGGGATCACCTCCCTTTCTCATTCTCCGTTTTTGCCACGTCTAGACTGAACGGTCAACGAAGTGTAGGGCAACTAAAGTGTCTTGCATGATGTATGCACCCTTTTATTGAGGCTAAATTGGATCTCATGTGCTCCAAACTCTGAAATGGCTTCTTCTGTTGCTTCTGATGAACCACTTCTTATTTATGCATTTGTAGTTTGTTTTACAATATATTTGCTCTCATCATCCTCCTGTTCATCAGCAATAGTTTTTATTTCTTTTAAAATTGTTTTGAGAAGTGTTCAGTTCCTGTGAGCTTCACAGCGTAAGAAATGTGGTTGCCGTCACCATTGAGCCCGTATACAGTCCAAGAATGTTATGCTCTATCTTTCTTGGAAGCTATGCTTTGAGTGGTCTTTATAACGGAACTTCGCTTTCACCTGTACACTTTTGAAAATTTAGTCTTCTGGAAAAGCGATAACATTAAGCAAAAAACTAATCACAAAAAAATGACGGAATTTTGTATATATTTTATTATAATCTTACGGTTCCGGATTCTTTCAGTAACATTAAGCGATTAATAACGAAAATTGTGGTCACATTAACCGAGTTCGTACGCCTCAGGAGAATAATACTAGAATTTTCGCAAAGTAATATTTGCCTTATTCAATAAACTAAATTCAGTGTTTAGATATGACGATCATTACTTTAAGAAAATTCTGATATTCAAACACTTAAATCCACTGTGTTCCCTGAGTCGTACGAACTACAAACGCTCATTACGCGGCATCTACCGTATTAAATATTATAGATTATACTAATATCTTTATAATCAATATATTTTTACTATCTATATTAGATGAAGTGAAATGAAGAGGACAAAAACAAGACTATAAGAAATATATATCAAGGACTGTTTCTCTCAGAGCAAGCGCATGTTTATTAAATGTATAGGTTTCCAATAGAGGCACATTTCGTTTTTTCTACACACTTTAACACATGGTGAAAACATATAGAAAAAATCCCTAAATTAATTTTCGTTTCCAATTTTTAAATTTTATGTCTCATTCAGGCATATTAATGGAAATAAAATTAATATAATAGTATTTATATTTCTTTCATAAGCAGATTTGTGAAACACATTTAAATCTGCACCGTTTTTATAGATTTGTCCTCGAAAAAAAAAAATATTACAGTGAACACTGTTTAAGCCAGATTTCATCGGACCGAGAAAATCTTCTGTCTTAGATAGTATTCCGCCTTAGACAGAGTTTTACTGTATAAGCAGATAGGGCAACGTTTTTAGTACTAGAAATTTTTAACTTAGAACATAATAGTTTCGGTATCATTCAGCGTACCGTCGTCAGTGCAAATATTGATGGAATTTTGTCCATATATATGGAAGGGAACCAGATTGAACGGATAGGTTTATTAACCAATAGAATTACAGGGAATAACCAATAGGAAAATTATATAGGGAATGAAACTGGTGATGTGAAAAAACGCCATCAATAATCTTATTCCACTTGATAATGCTGTTAATAAACCTATCTCTCGAATTCGCTTCTGTTACATGTGTATGAACAAGATTCCATTATTCTTTGCATTGATGACGGTAGGCTGAATGCAACCAAATATAATGTGCTATAAGTTAAAAAGTTCTGAAGCTAAAAACGTTAGTTTATTTTCTTATGTTATCTATCGTCAAGTATAATTTTAATTCTCAGAATTTACTGTTTTGAAAAACATTCTGCAAGGCTTTAAAGTCTTTAGATTAATTTTAACACAATTATTCCAATTGGTAAACAAATCATATTAGATGTAAATTTCCAACTGGACGAAAAATGTTCGGACCAGGATTCGAACCCGGGACCTCCTGGCTGAAGCCGCCTTTCCAACTGGGCGAAAAATGTCCGGACCAGGATTCGAACCCGAGACCTCCTGGCTGAAGCCGCCAGGCGGTCCCGGTTATTAATAGTACAATTGGTATATATAGTATAACCCGGTTAGTATAATTGTGTTAAAATAATGTAGTGTAATTTAATATCCAGCGATTTCTGGAGTTCCATTACCTGAGATTTATTCTGTTGAGCTGAACCAGGTTTCAGACCAGATGCTGTAATCTTCAAGGTTAGCTGGGTGAAAATGTTCGACCAGAACCGTCCGGGATAGCTCAGATGGCAGAGCACTGGCGGCTTCAGCCAGGACGTCCCGGGTTCGAATCCTGGTCCGGACATTTTTCGCCCAGTTGGAAATTTACATCTAATATGATTTAAAGTCTTTCCACGTTAGACAGATTTCCTTCTTATACAGAATTAGCCTTAAACAAAATTCACTCTATCCTTAAAGAGATTTATAAATAATTATGTTTAAAAAATAAAAAAAAGCAATAAATTCCTTTTATTTATGATTTCTTTTATTAATAAATTCATCCCACAAAGTATAAAATACAACTTGATATTGAAATTTTTTTAAATAATATCTATCATATATGTTTTATACGTAACCATTATTAAATGCTGCTCTAAAATAAACCGCTCTTCATAATTCAATAACAGAGATAAACTTTCAGAATTTTCATCATGAAATTCATATCATATCTAAAGATAGTTTTTTTCGTCCTTTAAACGTTCCGAAAGATTAACACGATAAAAAATAAGACCACATACATACATGACTAAAAAACGAGAAAAAAGCTATCATGATTTCAAATCTAACAGCAATTATTCATGTTTGATTTACAGATTTAACGAAAAGATCTGAACATGAAAAATCATTCTTTAAGTTATGAATTTACCATCAGTCTTTGGGTTATTCCAAAAATCCACATAAACCAGAGATTGTGGGGTCCCTGCTGATTTTAGCTTAGTGTCATGGCCGTGTTCCTTTCTTCATTTCTTACAGAAAAAGTCTAGTTCACTCATTTGTCTTTGCTTAGACATCTTACCGTAAGGGCTTTCGTGAATATGAATGAAAAAGTATTTATTGTTTTTCCATTTATTTTTGCACTTTATAATATTTTTCAATTTAGAAAGTGATGCATTGAAATGATAAATCAATGCCTAGTGATCGCTTGCTTTCAAGCGTGTGTAAAACAAATCATCATATGAAATGAATGTGGTAAATATTTATATTTACTTTCAAGGTCTCTGTTTTAAAGATCTATATTTTTAACCCTTCCAACAAAGTTGAAAAGTCTTTATGCGTTCGGTTTGTCTGTCCGTCTGTCTGTCTGTCCACTCTCTAACGCGCGCAAATATACTCGAATTTTCATGCAATTGGTGTATGTTAATGATGTTTACCATAACATGTTCTGTATTTAAGTATTGCACGGCAGCGCAATACTTATTTATTTCCAGTGTCACTTCTCAATGTTAATTTATCATAGAAAAGCCTATGGAGCTCATAACTTTTTCATTTTTTTCTTCCCACCTTTTTGTCCCTGATGGCACTCATTTTTTTTCTTTACTAAATCTAATCTAATAATATTATAAATTTAAAGTGTGAAAATGTTTGTCTGACGTGAGGGTCAAAACGGATGATAAAATGCCTTTGCATATGGGTGAATTATAACCCAGAGAGTAACATGGGCTAACTTTTATTTACATTTTTCAAATATTTTTCTCAATAATTCCAAATTTCGTTCTTTTCATTGAGAATCAACGGACATTTTTCCAATAAAATTTAAATTTTTTTTTTTCATTGTTGCCAATAATTCAAAAGCCGTACTAATAATTTGTTTATTTTTAGTTGAATGATTTTCACGTGAAAAATTACTGAAATAGTTTTTCTAAGAATTAAAAAGAAGTTGAATATGACGTCATAGTAGAAATAAAAATGACATTTTCAAACAGATTTTTTACGTTCAGATTGGAAGTTTTTGCCCAAAGTATAGCAACTTGCATTACTGCACTGGTGAAAGATTTTGAATTATACATAAGTAAATTGCATCACAAATTCTGATACGATACCGCATGAATCAAAGCCTGATAATGGAACCCTTCATTAATTTTGAAATGTGTTCGTCTGAATGGAAGAGTTTTTAAAAAACTTGACATATTAAACATAATTTGAAGAACAAATTAGAAAAACAAAATTTATTTCCTACATTGTTTAAGCCCAAGAAGGGACAGATATTAAGATATTTCATTCAATTCGTTCTACATTTAATGTTAAATTTTTGTAACAAATTAGTTAAACCAATTGAACATTAAAAAATAAAAATAAAATTCATACAACATGATACTTTAAACACCCTAAAAACTTAGATTCCGTTCAAATGAAATCGAAATAAATCTTAGACTTTTTTTAAAGTTTTGTGTTTTGCATGTATCTTATCATTTTATGTACAATCATCATAAAAATAATACAAAAATCTGCAATACAAATATTTACAACTGAAAAATGGAAAACGTCAAACATTTATTTCGATTTCATTTGAACGGAACCTAAGTTTTTAGAGTGTTTAAAGTATCTTGTGGTATGAATTTCATTTTTATTTTTTAATGTTCAATTGGTTCAACTTATTTGTTACAAAAATTTAACATTAAATGTAGAAAGAATTGAATGAAAATATCTTAATATCTGTCCCTTCTCGGGCTTAAACAATGTAGGAAATAAATTTTGTTTTTCTAATTTGTTCTTCAAATTTGGTTTTTGTTTAATTGAATATGAAGTGTGTAGCATTAATAGTTCATTTAAAGGGGCACTCAAAATAATTATTTTAAATTATGGTTAATGGGGAAAATCATTTGAAGAGTATATTAATGACATTACGCTATTTCAAATGTATTGAAGTTATACAAATCACTAAATTCCACTAAAAGACGATTACTATAGAATAAGGCATTCATAACATTTGTCGTTCATTTATAGGGACACACAAAAGAGATCGATTACAATACTGCCTATGAGCAATAATTGCTGGAAGTGCATTTTTCAATTTCGGTATGCTCTTTTAAATTGAGCTAATTTTTTCCATGTTACTCGTTGTGTATAAATTATATATCTCGTATACAGGGCTGCACAGAAGAATTCGCGTACCATTCTCATCATTAGCGGGATTTGCTGAAGGGAGGTTTTCAACTGACGTATGTATTTTCTAACTGAACTAAATTTTTGCATGCATCTAGTTAATAGATACAAATCTATATATCATATACAGGGCTGCTCAAAGAATTTGGATAATTTTCCGACTGAAGATGGGAATTTCTGAAATTGGGTTTTCAAATGTGTTAAAATGTGTGTGTGTTCAAAGGTAGGATACCTTTGAAGACATCGAAAAAGGAAAAAATACCACTATGTTCCAAGCTTCTAAACTTGTGTAATAAGTCAAAAATAAAAATAAAACTTATTTTAAATATAAAGCTCATATTTATATTTATATTTAAATATATATATATACTTGTAAATTCATAAATAAATATTGAAATGATAAGTTTAAAAACATATGATAATAAGAGAACAAAGTCTTGCGCGCATGATAAAATCTGAAAATATACATATAAAGACAAAATTTTTGGGAAAATAAATGCATAAAACTGTTATCTTCATACTAAAACCAGAATATTTGTAAAAAAATATTGACTAAATTAAAAAATTAACAAAAAATTAAAAATTTGCACTTTTTTACAAATATTTTCAAAGTAAAAAACAAAAAATAAAATAAAATATTACCTTTTTCTGGTTTTAAGTTGTAGATAATACAGAAATGAATATGTGGTAAAAATTTCTTTTGATTGCGATTCATAGTTTTTTAGTAACACTGCGCGCAGTATCAAATTCATCATTTTGAATAAACGCAACGCAAAGTTTAATTATCCTATGCAGTCTTAATATCTAGTCTTAATAAAACTGCCCTAATTAGTAAACTAATGGAAATTTTTCAATGCGGTTTTTTGCATATTGATCAGAAATGATTACGGAATCAAAATATGTATTTAAAAAAATTCGAAAATTTTGCAGGTTTAAAGGTATCCTACCCCCTTAATGCGTTTCCAAATGGTCCAATTAAACATCATATTTCAACTTCTCAAACGGTGAAGTTGCATTATTCTGAATGTGTTGAAAAGTATTTTATAATATAAGCTTGACGCAAGATTTTTCTTCCTTGTTTATGTTTTTTCTGTTTTCAATGTAAAATCAATTAAAATGATAACCATATTTAGAGGATTTAGTTTCAATTGTAAAGACTTTAAGGTATCCGAATATCTTTGGAGGGCTTTTTAAAAATTATTTTAAAATATGACTTTTTTTTTTGCATTGTATATCATGATGTGATTAAAAAAGTAAAATAAAACAGAAAAAGTTATACATTTCAAATTATTTTTTTTTTAATTTTGGGGAAAAAATAAGCAAAAAACTGCGAAAATAATCACTTCCGCAAAACATCATAACTCAACTTTAAGATATTTTTATTTTCTAAACATTATTATAATTATTAAACCTTTTTCTAGGAAATGAACTACTCTCATATTTGTGAGTCAAATATTTAAAACTATATTGAAAGTTAATCAGTGATGAAGCAAAAATTACTAAAAATTTATTGCAAATCGGAAACTTTATCAATAATTAAAAAAAAAAAAAAAACTAATTCATTTACTGTTACGAGTGTACTTCATTCCCTTTATTACACTTTGCAAAGCATACAATAAAAAATTTGAAAGAGATTCATCCATAATTTTTTCCGTTATGATGTTTTGCGTAAACATAAAATGTGAAAAAATTGATTTTCAGAAAACGCAAAAACAAAATTGTATTCAAAATCTTACCTTTATTTTGAAAAGTAAACCTTAATATGTTACTCAATTTATACACTATGTTATCTATTTTGTTTAAAACAATTGCTGTTTTTCTTTTTCAAATTCTTCTATTAATTATCTCTGCTTCTTTACTTTTGTGTTTACTTAGCATTGAAAAACATAGGTGAGTAGAGGTGAACTTCAGGTGAGCAGAACGATACTTTCGGTTTCAAAATACTGATACTTAGTAATTTTAAAAAGGCAATAACTTGACTTCTAAACGAGATATAACAAAATTCAAACAGATTTGGAAAGATAAAGAATCCGGCTATTATACTATACCAAAATCTAAAAACTGATATTTTGGCCGAAAATTGGCTTTTAAAGGTATTCGGATACCTTAAGTTAAAAAATTTCGATAGTTCGATTATGCTTATATCCAGTAGACTATGAAAAGTGCACTACCGTCTGCTAGAAAACAAATCATAGCCATGCTTAGTATAAAAATTTTAGCACGGTATTTTAGCATGAGGGTTTTCTTAATTTTGAATAAAGGGAATATTTATTGCTCCTATTCGTTTTCGCATTCATAGTATTTTTACATCTAAAAAATGGCATATTAAAAATGATTTAAAATCGAAATAGATCACTTGTTTTAAAGCGCGTGTAGAAATTCAGAGTGAGAATTAATTTCCTAAATGTTTATATCTAGTTACAAGGTCTTTGTTTAAAATAGTCGTGATTTTTGTGGGGGTGGGAGGGGATGTTAAGTAAAATCAGATAAAAAACTTTATGAAGATTAAGTTTGAATTATAAAAACATTAATTTGTAAAATGTATAGTGTGATTGTGCTCAAAATTAGAAGAAAATTAAAAATGTACTAACTTATGTCGGAAAACAAATCCCAGTTCCACCTGGTATTAAAATATTTAAAAATGTACTAACTTATGTTGGAAAACAAACCCCAGTTTCATCTGGTATAAAAATATTTATTACATTAATCTAAAGTTAAACACATATGAACCATTATAAGGCAATAACTCATATTTCATTTATAGAGTTGGATGGGAAGATTTCAATATGAAAGATCATTAAGTTATGAATTTACCACCAGTCTTTGAAATATTCCAAAAGTCCACATAAACCCCATATTGTGGGGTCCCTGCTGATTTTAGCTTAGTGTCATGGCCGTGTTTCTTTCTTCGTTTCTTAGAGAAAAGTCTAGTTCAATCATTTGTCTTAGCTCAGACGTCTTAGCGCAAGGGCTTTCTTATGCATGAAGGAAGAAAGTATTTATTGTTTTTTCAATCAGTTTTGCACTCATAATATCTTTACATCTAAAATGATCATTTAAAATACACGAAAATGATTTATCAATGCCTACGTATCGTCAATTTTCAAGCGTGTGTAAAACAAATCATCATATAAAATTAATGTATTTAATATTTATTAGTTTCAAGGTCTATGTCTGAAAGATCATGTTTTTAACGCTTTCCAAGATAGTTGAAAAGTGTTTTATAAAATCGGTTTGTCTGTCTGCCGTATGTCTGTGATTTAACCCATTACCTACTGACAGTACTTATAAGTACTATTAAAATAGCTTGTTATAAAATTCATTTAATACATCGATTGGTTGTAATACAGTTTAGAATGAGCTATAGATGCATTACTTTATCTTGTTCCAAAAGCATTATTGGTTACACAAAACAAAAATATTTTTAAAAGGATGATTTCTTTTACCTTTGCATTTTTTCAGCTTTCTTGGCGTTTGGAGGGATTTTTCAATTCAGAAATATTTCTATTTTAAGAACATTATATTTGTGCATTTCCTAATTCTTACAAAATAGTAAGAAAAATATTTAAAATAAAAGATTTGAGTGGGGTTATAAATATAAGCACAAAATCCCTATAAATTCAAATTTAATGAATCCTTCTAAATCCTTCAATCCTTCTAAAATTTATTAAATGATTATGTAAATCTTGTAATGTAGTTTAAACAAGTAACAAAAAATACTTTAGAAGATAAAATTTTCATCAATTCATAGTTCAGTACATAAAGGGTTATCTCGCGTAAATACAGCCATGAAATTGATATATGTTTATTACAATGCAGGTTTAGTCAGGGGCGTAGCTACAAATACTTTTTCGGGGTAGGGAGGAAAGAATTAAAAAATTTCCCAACTTATAATTCAAATATTTTCCAACTTGAAACCAATTGCTTTATTTTTCAACTGAAATGATATGTGCAATGTGTGTTTATGATAATGATACTTATACGTAAAAAATCCTTTCCATACAAAAATTTTGAAACTAAAACCTAAAAATTATAATTAGTGGTTTGTTTAATGTAAATTTAAGTACCCTCTTTCATTTACATAATTAAAATCAAAACTAGATTAATTTCTATTTTCCTATCTTGGAATCATTGAGCATGAAAATAATAAGATACCCAATTGCTAAATGAATAGTTAAGGGAGCAATTTCAAACAATACAATAAATGTAAAATTTAATATATTTAGATATTTATATTATTTTAATATATTTAATTGCATATATTTAGAGAAAACCAGCATTAGTTGAAGGCTTAAGATTTGCGATTTTTGCGACTATTACGTACGAGAGTCATAATCGCACTTCATATGAAAGTACCGTCTTGTTATTTCAAGAAAGGAACAAAGATTTGGAAGATATAAAAGGAATACTGTAAAAGTTCTTATTTTCGCGAGCCGTAATTTTCACGAAAATGAAGATATCGGTACTTTCGCGAGCTGAAAATTTCGCGAATTTTATATGAACTGAACCGAAAGTTGAAAAATTCCGAAACTACCTAAATAGATCCCCTTTTGCATAAGGCAATTTAAGAAACTTTCTTTTGTCAGAAAAGTTCTTCTCTCCCCCCCCCCCCCCCTCTCCCCATTGCTCTAAAAATTAATGGCTTCAAAGAAGCTGGTATAAATATTGTAAGTGAATGAGCTGCATTGTATTAGTTGTATTATTGTTTTGTTTTAAAATAGTTGTATAATATTCATGAACTAGTTGTAAGTATCCAAGAAATTTTTGTACTTATTTCTTATTTATGTGACTGTAATCATTAAATTTCGAAAGCGAAAGATTTCTGATTTTTCATTATTATTTGAGGCGAATATATATATATATATATTTCGCGAGGCTTACATTTTCGCGATTAGGGCGGGTTCGCGAAAATCGCAAAAATTAAAGCCTTGCGAAAATAAGTGCCTTTACGGTAGATTAGAGGCACTGTTGATGGACAACAGTAGGGAAATTCAGGTCTGGATATGATGATATTGATATTTTCGTAGACAGAAAAACACAATGACGAATTGAGTCTGGCTGCTCTTTGTACTTCTTTGATAATTTAACTTGTTTACTCTTACAGAACTCAGAAAGGCAGTTAGAAAACCAATAAAAATTTCATATTTTTTTTTTATTGTTATTTAAAAAAAAAAGAAAAAGTCTTTCAAAAATTTACAATTTCCCAACTATAAGTTCAATTTTCCCAAGTTCACATAAATTGGAGGGGGAGGCTCCCCCCCATAACCCCCCATCGCGACGCCTCTGGGTTTAGTACTGAAAATGAAATTTGTAGCATTTACGATTCGTTCACAAGGACACTCAAAAGAATTTCCTTACATTAGGTGTCTGGGCTAAAATAGTCTTACCCTATTTTAAACATATTGGAATTTATATAAGTTAGGTGCACTAAAAGGCCCTTACTGTAGAATATGGCGTTCATAGAATTTGGGGTGTCTGCGAAATTCAAGTTACCTCATTAACTTTAATGCAACGTATTTTTTTTTTCGCGAAACAAAAAAATATATATGTAGATTATATTCACACTAAATAAAAGGAGCATATATATCAGCTCATTTTATTTACCTTTTCACATTACTAAAAGACTATAAATTATTTCTCGTTTAGTTAAAATGTCATTGTAAATTATTATTGATTTACCCATCAAATTATTTCACAACAATAATAAAAAAAGAAATTCATTAATTTCTGTTCACTGACGGTTCCTCTTATATTCCAGTAATGCACATCTTAAAATAAAGAATCACTTCTCTGTAATTCATTATTAATTACTTTGATAACGATTCCAATTCCTATTTAAATAAGCAACGGTCATTTTCTCTTACATGTGCGACGCAATTCATCAACCTTCGATAATTAGACCTTACACACTGACAGAGATTTAAGAATAAAAAAGTAAAACGATTCACGCAAATAAATTCATTTTCGGACATTATCTGTAAACAATGTATTAATCACTTCCTATCTGACGCCATTTATTTAATTAAATATCTAAAGGTTCCCAGTGGTGAATAAAGGTGCCTGATGAATTGAATTGAAACCATCCCATTAAAAGGCAGGAAATCAACGTTTAAAAATGCACAATTAATGCATAAAAAGCAGGAAACAGCTGTTATGAATTTACTAGCTATTATGAAATTGTTGCATACGAATTAACACTTGCGGTGTAATCGTATGCGGAGAGCTAAAACTAGCCACAGCCATACCACTACATACGTAGGTGTGGAGAGCTAAAATTAGCTTACGCAGTAACTGTCAGAAAGGGTTGAGAATTTAACGAAGGATTAACTTGATATTTGTTTCTCTTGGTCGCAGATCGAAAAATATTGTCTGCTTAATTATGAAAACCAGATAATATAAATGTTTAAATATGTGTCGTATGTTTGCTGTGTTAAAATAAAAAAGAAAATACTTTCAGGATCACTCATTTTACAAGAATCACCTATATGTTGTACTCGAACATTATTGCTTCGTGATTGCAAGATTTTTTTATTGGTGCCGAATACCCAAAGGAGTTTAGAAATTTGAAAGTATTAAATTAGGGAGTGCTCCATAGGATTATAGGATTATCTCTGTATTCGAAGAATTGGATTATCCGTCTCACAGTTCATCCGTTTTCGTCGCGTATAAAAAAGGTACTGTACCCATTTTTGTTCTATGCATGAAAATAAATAATGGATCTCGACAAGTTAAAAAGCAAAAGAAAGGTCATGAAGACCTCAGTAACAAAATTTATAACAAAAATTGAGACTTTCATAGAAAGTCTCGACTTTGAAGAAAAAGTAATTTTGAGCAGTTGACAGAATATTTAAATAATATTAAAGCTAAACAATCGGAATTGAAAGTAGTAAACAATCAGATTCAGGAACTAATTGATGATGGAACAGTTTTTGAAACTGAAATTCAAAATTGTATTGAGTATGATGATGTAATAAATGAATCCAAATTTAAAATTAAATTGAATTTGAAGAAATTTAAAATTGATTCTGATCAATCTGATACTAGTTCTTTATTTAACGCGAGTACAATTCCTTATGTTATTGCTAGACCTGCAACAATAAATTTGCCAAAAATAAACATCCCGACATTTAAAGGGGATCCGAACACGTTTTTGGAATTCATGAATAGTTTCAAAAGTAGAACTGATGCCAATGAAAATTTATCCAAGATAGATAAACTTATTTATTTAAAATCCTTTTTGTCAGCTGAAGCCCTTAAATCAATTTCCGGTTTACCCCTAAACAAAACTAATTATCAGCAGTCTTTAGACTTACTGCAGAATCGATACGGTAAACCAGAAATTTTAATAAGCGGGTTTATAAACAAGTTGTTAGAACTAGAATCGGTAAAATCCACCGCGAACATAAAATTATTACGGGATTTATATGACGAATGCGAGGCGAGCATTCGAAACTTGCGAGCCATCGGGGTGACTTCAGATAATTTTGGTTAAATATTAATTTCAATTATCTTAAATCAGTTACCTGATACATTGGTAGTCGAATTTCAGAGGGAAAAAATGCGAAAAAAGCTCGTTACGTGAATGAATTGATGAATTTCTTAAAGTTTGAAATAGAATCGCGCGAAGCAGCTAATACAGTGTCAGGGGTTTCCTTAAAAAATCAGGAAATAGCACGATGGGAAAAAAGGGCTCCTAGGATAAAACCTAATGTTCCCACTTTAGTCGTGCTTAGCAATGTTGTAAAAAATGCTTGCATTTTTTGTAACTCGAACCATTTAAGCTTAAAGTGTAAAGAAATTACCGATGAACAGAAAAGGTATAAGTTGAAAAAGGGTGGGAGATGTTATCGATGCTTCTTGAAATCGCATTTAATATCTTTGTGTAAGGTAAAAATACCTCCTTGTGAATTATGCAAAAGTTATGAGCATAATCATTTATTTTGTCCTACCAAAAAATCGGCAAAAGCACGTCCCGATGAAGGCTCAGCGAAAGCCGAGACTTCCAAAAATGATGAAAGTCCAGCCGTGTTTTCATATGTAATAAAAACAAATAATTCACCCGAAAAGTGAGCAACACTGTTGCAAACTGCCTGTGAACAAGTGCAGGGAAGAGGAAATAAATTAAACATGAGATTTTATATGATTCTGCATCCTCTAGAACATTCATCACAAAAAGTTTAGCTTAGGCGTTTCGCTGGTTTGGAGAAAAGATTAAAGAGTGATAAATCTTTGTTTTTGAAATATAATGAAATTATGAAAGAGCAATTAAGTGAGGGAATTATTGAAAAATGTAGTGATAATTGCTCTATCGATTATGTAATGCCCCATTCATTGGTGTCAAGGCCAAGTTCTTCTACCACAAAAACGAAAATAGTTTTCGACGCGAGCAGCCGTGCAAATGGAGAAAAAAGTCTAAATTAATGTCTTTTTGCGGGCAAAATTTAAATCCTAATCTCATAGATGTGATATTAAATTTTAGTTACAATACATTAAATAAACAGTTTAAAATTGCTTTCACGGGGGATATTGCTAGGGCCTTTCTATAAATACAGGTATCAAAAAATGATAGAAATTATTTATGTTTTTCGTATTTCGATGACTGCGACATAGATAAACGCAGCGTTTTAATAGTCACTGCTTCGGCGTCACCAGCTCCCCTTATGTTTTAGCCTCTACAATAAAAAACATATTGGCAATTACAAGGAAACAGAACCCGGCGCCTATGAAATGATTAATAAGTATTTATACGTGGATGACCTAATTTGTGGAGCATCCACGGTTGCAGAAGCCCTGAAACTAACAACAACTGCAGTTTCTATATTTAAAGATGCTAATATGCAATTGCGAAAGTTCGTTCCTAATTCACGAGAATTAAAGAAATCGTGGAATGGTAACCCGGTTATAGAAATTAATGAAAATTGTGCAGAATAAAGTATTGGGGCTAAACTGGAATGTTGAAGAGGATTTTCTAGCTATAGATTTGGCATCTTTAGCGTCAATAGGTGACAGCTTGGAATTCACCAAAAGGCATGTTCTCCAGACTGCCGCCAAAATATTTGATCCTATTGGATTTATGCCACCTCTTTTGATAAGGGTTAAAATCTTCTTACAAGACTTATGACAGAGTGGATTGGACTGGGACGACGAATTTAACGAAGAATTTAAAATTAAACACAGAACATGGTATCAGGAAATAGAATTTCTAGAACAATTAAAAATACCTAGGTATTTTTATCACTCGGGTGAAGTGCAGGACAGTGTAGAACTTCAAATTTTTTCTGACGCTTCCTTAAAATCCTATGGAGCGGTAGCCTATTTCCGGTTTAAAACATCCGATGGACTCTTTAAGACTTGTTTTATTATGTCTAAGGCTCGAGTGGCCCCGTTGAGGAAAATAACACTACCAAGACTCGAACTTTTAGGTGCTCTAACAGCTGCTAGGATAGCTAATCACTTTAAAGGTATTTTCACTAATCTAGACAAAATAGTACTGTGGACTGATTCCACCATAGTTTTACAATGGATCAAGGAGCGGCATCCAAATGGAAGCCATATGTCACCAATAGAGTAACAGAAATTCAGGGGATGAGTGACTCTAGTTCCTGGAGGCATGTAATTAGCAGGGCATCCTGCATATCATCCTGCATTAGCATCCTGCATATATGCTTAGTAGGGGGTTGTCAGCGAAAGAGTTAATAAACTCTAATCAGTGGTGGTATGGCCCTGAATGGCTTAGTAAAACTGAAAATTTTTGGTCTAAGGTTGATAAGCTAAAAACAAAATCAGTCAACCCACAAATTGAAATCAAAGCAAGAAGTAAAATTATTGTTAACTCTATCATTGTTAAGGAGAAACTAATTGATATACATAAATTTAGTAGCCTAAAAAATTATTGCGAGTAACGGGTTATGTATTACGTTTTATAAAAATACTAAAGAAAAAAACTTGAGACAATTCATACTCTTTCGGTAGAGGAAATCCGAGAAGCGGAAATTTTCTGGATAAAAAATTGTCAAAATGAAAATTTCGCAAAAGAAATTTTATGCCTGAAAAATTCAAAACCACTTCATAGAGAATCAAAATTACTTTCCTTGAATCCTCACCTTGATTCAGAAGAAGTTTTGCGAGTCTCTGGACGATTCGGTAAGACTAATTTATCGGTGGATGAAAAACATCCAATAATTCTTCCGCCAAAAACTAAATTTGCAGAACTAATAATTTGGTATGCTCATTTTAGAGTTTTTCACTCTGCTGTTGCCCATATACTAGTACAAATTCGTGAAAAATTCTGGCTTATAAGGGCTAGACAAACCGTGAGAGGTGTGCTTAAAAATTGTATTATATGCAAGAGGTTTTCTTCAACCCCAGGAGACCATTGCCAACTCCATTGCCAGCTGATCGTGTAGAACAAGCAAATCCGTTTGAGGTAATAGGATGTGATTTTGCAGGAAAATTATTCATGAGAAATAGTGACAATAAACAGTAGATTTTGCTGATTACATGTGCTGTAACTAGAAATGTACACCTAGAACTTGTAGACAACTTGCCAATTTCAACTTTTCTACTAGGATTCCGTAGATTCATCTCACGATGAGGAATACCAGCTGTTATATACAGATAATGCTCAGACGTTCAAACGCGCCGAAAAAGACTTAAAGAAACTTTGGTCCATTATAACTCATCCAGATGTACAAGAATTTTTTTCTTCCCATTACATGAAGTGGAAGTTCATAATCGAACGAGCAGCATGGTGGGCGGGGGGGGGGATTTTATGAACGTATTGTTAGGACTATAAAAACTGCATTAAGAAAAACTCTTGGCAAATCATCGCTAACTGTTGATGAATTAAATACTGTTTTAATTGAAATAGAAGCCATGGTCATTTCTCGACCTTTTACATATATCTCGCCAGAAGGTTCAGACCCCCTACCATTAACTCTTGCTCACTTTCTAATTGGGAGAAGAATATCTTCTCTGTCACCTGTTCGGCGTAACCTTGACTTGAATATCTCTTCCATGAAAGAATTAATTAGATCTTATAACTATCGGGAAAAAATTAATGCGCTTGTTTTGGTCTAGGTGGAAAGGGGAATACTTGTTAAATTTGAGGTCAGCTCATTTAAGTTCCAACAAAACTAATTTTCCTCAATTTAAATTAAATGACATTGTACTAATCAAAGATGATAAATTACCCAGAAATTTCTGGAGTTTAGGAAAAATTACTCAATTATTTCCTGGAAGAGACGGCAAGGTGAGGGCCTCTAAAGTGAAAACTGAGAAATCTATTCTCAGACGTCCAGTTCAACTTTTGTATCACATGGAACTGGGAACTGATTGACTTTGATTATTCATATATTAATTTTATTTTTTCTTCTTATTTTAGTTGAAGTTTAATTGTAAAGTGTTTAGTCTTTAAGTATGTATAACATTCCATATTTTATATTTGCATTTGTATTCATTTTATATTGAATTTGTGATGAACACCCATATGTTCATGGGTGGGAAGTGTTACGAAATTGTTGCATACGAATTAACACTTGCGGTGTAGTCGTATGCGGAGAGCTAGAAATAGCCACAGCCATACCACTACATGCGTAGGTGTGGAGAGCTAAAATTAGTTTACACAGTAACTGTCAGAAAGGGTTGAGAATTTAACGAAGGATTAACTTGATATTTGTTTCTCTTGGTCGCAGATCGAAAAATATCGTCTGCGGAATTATGAAAACCAGATAATATAAATGTTTAAATATGTGTCGTATGTTTACTGTGTTAAAATAAAATAAGAAAAGACTTTCGGGATCACTCATTTTACAAGAATCAGCTATATATTGTACTCGAACATTATTGCTTCGGGATTTCAAGTTTTTTTTTTACTAGCGAGCTTCTTCTTCTGTGCAAGATAGAGCAAGGCACAGCGTGCTAGAAAAAGTAAGGCTGGATTCTAAAACATTAACTTTAATGCAACGTATTTCGTTTTTGGAGGTTTTCGAACTCACCATTGTCTGATTGGATAAAACTTTGCGATTCTAGCATTCCTACCTAGGGGTTGTAGAAAGAAAATGCCTGAGGGCCATTCTTGAATTTGCATATATTTTTCGGTTTTCATCAATACTATCAAGAACAATAAGAACGCTCTTTGAGTTATCATACTGTCATTAGACTTTTTTAATATCTACTTTTATTAGTCTCAGTGTACAGTAAATGGACTTTGAGGTACTGCTTTATAATACTAAAATACAATATCTTTTCGTAATAGCTGCAAAATTTCTGCAATTATAGTTACTATCGTAAATAAGACACAAACTCCGATAATACGACACCATAAGGGATTTATTCCTTTTCGGTGCATTTTTGCTCTTTTAATATTTTTTCATTTCAAAATGATACGTAAAAAATGGTTTACCAATGCCTAACGATTGTCAGTTTTAAACCATGTGAAAAAAAGACAAAGCATGAAATTGATTTTTTAAATATTTATATATAATTTCAACGTTCAGTCTGCAACCTTTATTTATTTATTACACAAGCTTCAAAACGGGCAATCGATAGGTATTGATAAATAATTTTTTATACATCATTTTTGAAATTCAAAAATATTAAGAGTGTAAAAATGAATCGTAAAGAATTAATTCTTTTTCATGTATGTATAAGAACGTCCTTGATCAAAGACAGATGATGGATCTACAGTTTTCTGTAAGAAATAAAGAAAGTCACACGCCCTTGACACTAAGATAAAATCAGCAGGGACCCCATCTGATTTCAAGATTTAATCTGAAACCATTTTATATATTTTTTTGATGTTATGAAGAATAAATTAACTAAATAAAAATTTAATTTCAGTTGTGGAAACTGTGTAACATAAAAATTGTTCGAAAGCAGTTGAAAAGGCAAAATAAACTATATTATGAAAATAAACAACATTTAAATTGACGTTAAAACTTTAGACTAATTTAAACAGTACAGACGATCATTTAAAGCAGTTTTTTCAATCTTTTTTTATCTCATGATACATTTTGACCCATACCCAAACTTCTGCGGCCTAGTTGACACGAGGTCGGTCGCAAGCTATAGTTAAACATATAGGAGCGTTCTTTTCAAATTACACGTATTTTAATATTTTTATTTTATTTTATTTTATTTTGTACCAGATAGCTAAGGTCGATATCTAACAGGGCCCTATATTACTTTTAGATTATGGTTGTAGCTATTTTTATAAGTTTACTTTCTACTTCGGAACCGATTTCGAATGGGAAATTATATTCTTCAAAAAAATCCACATCCAAAAGAACCGGCTAGGGATTGACCTTAGCTATCGTATGCAAGAAATTAAAGCATTCAAAAATACTGACATGCAAACGGCAAATTTGAAAAAATAATTCCAGTTCTTTTACTTTTTCACTTTATTACAATTAACGTTACAGCTATTGTTTTCTACAGAATATTTTTTTTCTGCATAGTCGAATTTTTCGGTCAGACAAATTCTTTAACATTCTTCCAAATCCAAGGATATTGCCGATATTTACGTTTTTTTTCCCTCCAGAATTTTTAATTATAGAGGAGCTTAATTTTCACACGTTCAATGCTGAGTAAACAAGATTTCTTTTGTAAATTGACAGTTGAAAGTACCAACATAATTTTCAAAACGTTTCTTTATTCCCAATAGAAACTTTAAATGATCTTTTAATCCTTCCAAAGACTGAACTTGAACGTTACGAAAGTAATGCCATATCTTTTAGGTAGATTTCGTATGAAATACTACCTATTGGCGTCGTTCCTATGTTGGAATTTCTGAAAACGTTTTGCAGATCTACACCGATCATGACCCCTAGAACCCAAAACCACCCTCAGTAAAAAACTTTATCTATCTATCTATCTATCTATCTATCTATCCAGGGGCGCGCCAGCAGTATCCAGCGCCTGTGTGCAGAAATTTAGTTGGCGCCCTATACCCCCACCCCCACCGAAAATAAAACTTTATTTTTAAAAAATCTATGAGTATCTATAACTACATAGCTGCCACCCTTCTGGGTTTTTTCCCAGGTCAAATAGTTTCTTGAACCAGAAAATTTATTTAATATAATGTGTCTTGTTTCTATAGGGTTCGTACTTAATTCCATTTCTGAAATAAAATTTCATGTTCCAAACATGTTTAAATTACTTGAAAAATAAGGAAGATATGTAAATAAAATTCGAAACACAGTAAAGCCTTTGGAAATGGAAACTGTCTGTATCAGAATCCTGCATTAACCGTTTGACTTCGACTACGCGCATTGAGTATATATATAGTTAAAAATACTCAGTGTTTGTACGATCTTTTTATTTTAGTACGGATGTTTTCAAATTGTAATATTTGATTTATACAATAGCAGAAAATTTAAGGCTGAATAACACAAAGATTATTTTTCGAAAACTGTGTTATTAAAAAAAAAATGAACGAATCCTTCTAAATGGTTTTTTACCACAATGTTTTTAAGGGGTTAAACGGGAAAATTCCATTATCCCGGAGAAAATAATACGATACAAAAACAATAGATTGCTTCTGTACTAATAAAAGAAAGTTGTTTCTCACCTCTAATTTGCATATCTATATTAATAAAAGAAACACGTTTGTCTGTATGTGTTGACGATGGCTAAGAAAATCTACCGCACATATACAGGTCTGAAAATTTGGATTAGAATAGAGGATAGCAGGTCCAAATGCACATGAAAGGTTACTTTTTCATTTTTTTGGTAATTTGCAGGAATATTAATTAAAAGCCATAATGATCATCGCAAAATTGTGATCTATCTTTCTTCAAAGCGTTGATGTCTGTGCATTTCTCTAGAAGTTAAGCAGTCCTTCACACTAATATTAGCTTTCGATTTTTACTGCATTTTGAAATTCTGATGGCCGGATCACCGTAGAGTTAGTTATAAAAAAATAAAACAAGTGGGTAAGTGTGATCACAGATCGCACAGAGGGTTTCGTTTAATATTCCTTTAAAACACTTTATCCTTTTGTGAAATCTGTTAGTTCTACATTTCGCAACCAGGGGCGCACTCTATTCTACACAAACCTCTATCCAAAGGAAACTCCGTTTTACAACCTATCCGTAGGTATATTAGTCGAGGGGATCGGGTCTATAGCACCCGAGATAGGTAGGCGCCCCAGGAAATTGCACGGAACATTCTTTTATAAGCTTTTTATTATGTGTTATGAACTATGTCAAAGTTTCCAGCAGATCGACTTGTTAGATTTCATAATTTTAACAAAATTGCGTTATGTTAGTTGCAAATTCCACCACCAGGGAGCGCACAGTATTCATAACAAAAGTGTATCAGATCGAAACTCTGTTAAACAACCTATCAGTGGATGTGTTACTGGAGTTGGTGGCGGCCTTAAGCGAGAAATTAAGAAATTTGCTGAAAGTACTATTCGGAAATAGTGGTAACTAAAATTTTGACATTTTTATATTTCATAAGCAGCACATGTCTGATTATATCATAGTGCTCAAAAAACGACACCTAAAAAGGTCGTAAACGCTATTTTTTAAAAAAGAAATCCAGCGCCCCTCCCCCGCCCTCCCTTCACAGGAAATTGCATGCACCATTATTTTATAAGCTTTTTATTATGTGTCATGAAGTATCTTAAAGTTGCAAACGGATCGCCTTGTTATATTTCCTAATTTTAACAAAATCGCGTTACGTTAGTTCCGCATTCCACCACCAGGGAGCGCACTCTATTCTTAACAAAAGCATATCTGAACGAAACTCCTTTGCGCAATCTCTCCGTAGATACGTCGGGAGGGTGGCGGTGCAGTCTTAACCAACAATTTAAAACATTTTCTGCGATAACAAACGCTAAGATATAATAAATAAATCTAGTCCCCCCCCCCTCCACTCCTTGAAATATCACACTCCATTCTTTTTTACACTTTTTCTTATGTGTTATAAAGTATCTTAAAGTTTCGAAGACATCGAGTGGCGGTCTTAAACAATAATTTAAGATATTTCCTGAAATTGCTATTCGGAAATAGTGGGATGAACACTTATAAACCTATAAACTTTTTCATATTGAATAATTAATACTTATCTCATAGCGCGCCGTCGAAACACTCCACGCAAATTGTTAATTTCCTAATTTAAATGAAATCTCTGTTAAAAAAGCACGTGCCTCCATCTTAATCTGGCATTTGATGGAAATAAAAGGAATTAATAAAATAATAATTAATATCTCAGCTCGTAATGAAGCAATCTCTTTGAACCGGGTATGTATGGAATCTGCGAGAAATTTCCAGCCCGGATGTCAAAAAATTTAATCGAAAAATTTAATATTTAAAAAGTTTAAATTTCGTATTAGACTTTCCTCCCCTTAAATTTCTCCCGCGCCGATATGTCGAGAAATGATGACAGCTGCCTTCCGGTGAATGGAAATCTGTTTTCATTGTTTTTAAAAACACAGAAATTAAATTTTTATCGATCGATTTTTAGTGGATTTTTTGCGTTCTATCCTACGCAGAAATTTGAAATTTATACCAAAATAAAGTAGAATTTTTTCCGCGTATTTCTACAACTGTTACGAATTTGTACGACCGATATTTCGGCAGATCCAATTTTGCTTTTTGAAGGTCCACTTCATTTATTGCTTAAAGTACTCCGTGGTAACCCTGCACCGGCTGATTTGACGGAGCATTCGCCGAGTTTACTGGCAACCATTAGGAGAAACTGGGGAGGATTTCGATAACGTGCATTTTCACATGCATTCAAAAGGTTGATTGGTTAATTTTAGAATTTAATTAGCCCGTAATTAGGTTAATTACCAACTTTTTCAAAATTTTATGATTTGTTGTTTGATGTGAGGTGTTCAGCTATAAGTACCCAAAATTTCAAGTCTTTAACATGTATAGTTTCTGAGAACGGGCTCTGTGACGGACAGACGGACAGACAGACAGACAGAGGAGCGAGACGAATAGGGTTTCGTCAGATGAACGAGACCCTAAAAAAAGAAAGAAAATCGTCTTATTTTTCCGATTACAACAGTATCTTTCGTTACTATTTCAAAAATCTTTTTTATTTGGCCGCGATTCGCGTCAGTTCTAAAGTTTCAAACTTTGAAAAAAAAAAAAAAAAAAAAAAAAAAAAAAAAAAAAAAACTATTAATACATTCTCGATATTTAACGATATGTCTTGTGTGAGAAAATATTAATATTTACTATTAAAAAAAATCTTGAAGTATTTTTAATGATTCGCCAGAGAAGTTTTTTCTCTCGGTGCAAGGGCGCTAGTTTTCTCAAGATAACATTTCCCGTTTAAAAGATATGTGCTTTGTGAATATCATTTCGTGTTCTAGAAAAGTGAGGGGATGATGAGCATTTTACATTAGTAATGTCTGTAGGAACTGAATGTCTTGTATACCTAAATTCCAGAAATTAAATACAAATTCGAGGTTAGCTTGAAAAATCAGGCCAGAGCGTGAATAGCACAATAGGTGTACGCTGCTGAAGACAGCGAGTTTCAACTCGAGATTCCTTTGGATGGATTTTTATTTAAAAATGAAAAATCATACAAATTCGAGGTTGTATCCTGCCGAAGGTACTGCTGCTGACATATAGTTCGTTTGGAAAGATTTCCGCTTAAAAATATATAATCAAAACAAGCCTGAGAGTGAATAGCACGCCCGGTGTATGCTGCTGAAAACAATCCCCCCCCCCCATCTCTAGGTTCGTTTGGAAGAAATATAAACTTATTCAACATTTGATTTCATTCATATTTAAGGTTATTATCATTGGCCCGAGCAATGCCGAGCGGATCGGTTAGTAGGAAAGTAGGGCATAAAACAGGAATTTAAAATTATTTTCTCATAAATCTATTTTTCGTTCATATTACAGCCATCATTGTAGCTCCGAACTTATTTATGTCTAAATTGAACGGTTTTTTTCCATCCTAGTCTCAGTAGCGTCGTTCCCAACCTTTTATTGGCCACGCCAAACCGTATCCTCTATAAAGTCACTATGCCCCGCCCCCCCACACACACACTCACTTTGTAAATTATGTCTCTTTTCATTTAAAAAGCGAACTCTATTCACACAGTGAAATCTTAATACAGCCTTAACATTAACTATTCATTTCGCAATTTTTAACTTATCAAAGAGGTGAATTTTGTGTAACAAACGTTTGATACAATTCTATAAATACTATGAGGCTATACATCTTCTCTTTTGTACCAAAAGGTGTTTTGTATTACTTTTTCAACTTACCCCAGAGTTAAAGAAGTTTTATATGGTCTGTATTTTCATCTTTACAAAAGATTTTGAAGAGAAACTTACATATAGCGTTAAAATTGATAACATTCACATATTTTATAATTAACTTTTGTAATTTATTAAGAATTAATAGAAAAGCTTTGGATACTAAATTTTCTTTCTATGTATAACACAATATACAAGAAGCATTTCAAGATTCTCATCTTTATCAATTTTGAGCAGTTATTACTCCCCCATCGCAACACATTTTCTCTGTTTTCCCTTTCCCAACATCATCACTTGTCTTCCATGTATTATCTGATTTTGAAATTTAAAATGTATATGTCAGCATGTAAATTTATTTACTGTGTAGGATTCCTGCACTAGAGCCATAAATATTTACTATCTACCCATTTTCTTTTCTAATACAATTTAAGATTTATAAATTTTATATAGTTGGTAGCACCACGTTCAGATATTTCACATAATTTTAGGTGACATATGTTTAAGAATGCCAGATTTATATATACTTTTAAATAGTTTCTCGTAAAGAGAGATTCTTCGTGTGGCATATAGTAGAGCGTTAGAAAGCTCATTTAATAAATAATTGTAAACGCTATGAAAAAAATGTAAAATACAATAATAACCTGAAAAATTATTTTTCAATACCATATATATATATATATATATATATATATATATATATCAAAAAAAGTTAAAAAATTATTCGTATAATTATTCTGGTGCTAATTCTATTTAATTTTTTGACTGAAAACATTTTAAAATTCAATTAAAAAAAAAAAACTTATTTTTTAAATGTACTTGTATTTCATTTATTTTTAGTCTGCAACATTACTTGGGAAAAAAAAAACTATAACGAATAGGTGAGTAACAAATTTGGAATTGCCCCCTAGACAGTCAAATTGCCCCCCCAGTGGGGCGTATACCCGATGTTGGGAACCACTGTCTAAAGTTATGTTCTGGTCAAGTTCTGGTTTTACATTGTTTCCCTATTCAGGGTTGTCCAACGTGTTACTCACGGACGCCATGGTGGCGCCCTTTGAAGGTTTTCTTCTCGCCCATTCGAATGTTTCCTGTTACTTGCTATTTTTAAAATTAAAAATCCATTTTAAAGGATGCTTTCTTTAAAATCGATAATTTTTTAGTGGGGTTCTTTCAATTGTTACCAGTGACCGTTATTTAGTGTTAATCATTTAATGTTATTAATTTGCTATTTAGTGATTAAGGTTTCTGGCCCCTTCACCTCGAAATCTTTTGACATATGTTTCCTCCCTGGAAAATCTAATTTTAAATTTATATTATTTCTTCAAATTATTTTTATATAGAGCTTCTGAGTCGCAGGGAACTTATGGCTATCACCGTTGACGACATGTATCTGCATCATATAAGATTCTTGTGACGCATAAGTCTACCACTATTCATGGCCTGATTACCGCAAGGGAAACTTTTACCAGTATTTCCGAATAGTAATTTTCGTCTTATTTATGACAGAAATTCTTCAGTAACGTGACCACTGCTATTTAAAAAAAAAGAAAAAAGAAAAAAAAGTGAAATTTTGCCCCTATGGTAAGAAAACTGCACTACGCTCTACCACTACTACAGTGAGATAAGTGTTGCATGTTTTCAGCCATGCGAATTATGGCGCTTTTTATTGTCTGCAACTGCATGAGGTGCGCCTCTGCTTATTGAAAGGTTGGACAGGACTGGGTCTATATCACTTATTAGGCGTTTCAGAAGTAGAATAAAACGAAATAAAAAGTTTTTAAAAAAGGAATTAAATATTTATAAGTAAGTTTGTGCCGGGTAAATCTACAAAACATAATTAAGATGTCAAGAAAATATAATACATTTTAGTATAATTAAATTAAGGATTTTAGTATTTGCTCCTCAACTAAAATATTTGGCGCCTTCACTACTTCCGCGCCTGTGTGCGCCGCACACTTTGCACACTGGGTCGGCGCGCCCCTGTATCTATCTATCTATGTATCTATCTATATATATCACTTTCTTCTGGACTTGATAACTTCCACAATTCTGCGCAAATCTCTTCCAAACTGATACATAAAATCAAAGGGCATAAAATCTCGTTCACGTTCGTTAATGGGCAAAATCGGGCCAAGGGGCTGGAAATAGGGAGGGTTTTGTGAAAATAGAAAAACCCGAAAACTTCTTAAATTTTGTACATATCAAATCAGTTTAAAGTTTTTATTATTCCTAAAAATAGGGCCAAAAATTTATGCATCACAGATTTTTGATAAAATTAAAAATGGGCTCAAGGGGCGCAAAAAATAGGGTTTTTGGGAGAAAAAAACTTATAACTTCGTAAATTTTCAAGATATCAAATTCAATTAATTTTATTATACATCTCCTGAATATTATCTACAACTTTTATACTCACAAGTTTTTGATAGGACCAATTCGTACCGCAAAAAAATTAAAAACGAAAACAAAAAAAGGGGGTGAAGAAGAAAAATTTCCATAACTCCGTCAATTCACAAGATATAAAATCCCCATGAATTTACATATATCTTCTTAATATTGTCTTCAACATTTATATAGATAAGTTTTTGATAGGACCAATTCTTACAGCAAAAACAAATTAAAAATACATAGCGGTTGAAGAAAAAAATCATCTTATTAAGAGTGTATTCAAATCCAAACTGCTTATTTTCTGACTCATTTTTAAATTCATTTTTGCCCTCAAGCGCATCCAATTGATAGATTCTCTTCTTCAGAAACTATATAATTTACCGTAATGATCGTTTTTTTTTTTTTTTATAGAGGCAGAATATATTTCAAAAAATGATGTCAAAGTGGGCATTTTGAACAGAAATTCCCGAAGCGATTGTGTTAGAAAGAAAAATATTGCCCTACTGAGAAAATAATTGTTTATTAATAAAGTTTCAATTAATTGAAATAAAAACAAGAACACATGCCGCTTATAAATCTTTTCAAAAATCACGTCAGCAAGTTTCGTATTTTTTCTATTAAAAATTAATCTGAAAATGTGCCAGAAAATTTCGAGTTGTTGAGCATGGAAAAGTATTTTTTTAATACCGCCTTAACATGATTCTGATAAAACCAGCTATTATATAGAAAGGAAATAAAAACTCGTCAAAAGCGGCCAGATAAAACTGTTAAAGTGGATTTATATCTAATTATGATTTAGCTTTTGTTGGAGCAATTAATATACTTAACTTCGAAATCTACCTCCGCCTGTAGGCCGGGCCGGCAGGGATTTTTTTTAGTTTATGCTCTTTTCTTGGTTTATAGGTTTATATGTCCAGTGTAATAATTAGCTCAGATGTCGCAGCCGCATTGGCGTTCCTTTTATGCTCCAAAGTGGAGATTTTTTGCTTGGCGTTCTAAACCATTTTTTTTTTTTTATGTAGGGCAAGATGCTTGTGTTAAATAAAAATGTGTGTTAAATAAAATTAAATGGCAGCGTTTCGCAATAAAATTGTTTGTGTTTTACAAATAAATAAATAAATAAATAAAATAACGTTCTGTTTTCGCATGGTAGGCTTAAGAGTATTAGAAAACGGGGTTTCCTCGCCCAAATAGTACACAAAAATGGCGCGAAACCCGCTGCGTCTGTGACATTGGTTCTTAAATAAATATATATACAGTAAACCCTCGATTTAACGGACTAATTGGGACTAAGATGTGTCCGTTAAATCGCAAAGTACTATTTATAATATTATTTTGTTATAATTATAGTACATATATATATATTATTACGTACTTGTAATTACATATATTATTACAGTGCAAATTACATTTTTAAATTCACGATTTCGATTTGTTAATTTAAGGATAAAGTGTTTTAAAAGGGATATTAAACGAAACCCTCTGTGCGGTCTGTGATCACACTTACCCACTTGTTTTACTTTAATTTTTGTTTAATTTTTAATTTTTAATTTTTTTTTAATTAGTCCGTTGAATCCGAAGTCCGTTGAACCGAGGTCCGTTAAATCTAGGGTTTACTGTATATATATATATTACAAATTAAAAAATATATATTACAAAATTTAAAATTTTTTCGCCAAAGTTAAGCTTATTCTACATAAATTTCCCTTTTAATAATATTCCATATATTATACCAGCTTATTAAGTTAAAACCTTTTTATTATTTAAATACTTATTAAAATTCGCTATTATTTCTCGGTATATCAAAACCCTTTAAATTCTTTATCTAATTGCTAAAATATTATCATTCATAATTTATCCCATCTAAAAAACCTATTTATTTAAAATCATTCTTTTATTTTAAAATATCGAGGTGTCTACTAGAATATTTCAATGCTTTAAAACTTATTCCGCGGCAATAAATTATTATTTTTTTAAATTATCGTCTGACGGAGAAAAAAGCTATTTTTAGCTGCAATCTCGACAACAGGGATTAAATTGTATTTATACCTTGTTTCAGGTTAGAGAAAGTTCTGAAACAATGTTTTCGCGCCTGGAAGTTTATTTACTTCGATATTAATCCGACCGGAAACATTAATAAACCGTCTTAAAATCGATTATGATTGAGAGTGAGGAATCAGCTGATCTTTATTGTAACTTTGAATCGATGTAGTTTAAATACTGATGCAGCAGCCATATACGGGAAGACAAAAAAAGGTGCAAAACAGTGTGCAGAACGGTGTGCAGAGATGTTTGCAGAAATGTGCTTAAAAAACAAAGGAATAAGCGTAGAAAGGTGAAATGTAGTGGTGTAGCAAACAGAATGAGTAGAGTGATAGAGAACAATGAGATTATCGTGTGAACAGCAGCGTAAAGATGAAACTTTTTTTTAAGACATCGAAGTTTGATGCGAGTGAATTCAATTTTTCTCACCGACTAAATTGAGCATTTCCCCTAAGAATTATTTTTGATTGTGTAAATAAAGTTGGATACTGTCTCATTCGACAGCATCGTTTGTGTTCTCCATCTGTTTTCTTCTTCTTCTTCTTCTTAAAAAAAAAAAAAAAAAAAAAAAAAAAAAAAAAAAAAAAAAAACATCTGGCCAAAAACGCTTGTGCATTTAATCTGGAAACCCAACTAAACCCAATTGTCGCCAAATGCTCTTCGTCATTTCATCAGATATACATACAGTTCTAACTTCTTTTTTTAGTTTTAAATAATTGCTGGTAAAGCGCAGAACCTATAAAGTTCATGGATTAGCAGCTTTACTCGGCCTGACTTTCTCAAATAAAGCAAAAAATTCAGTTTGAAAATAGTGCTATTCAAAAATCCAGAGACCTGACTTATCAGATATAGGCTTTTTAAAAAATTGCTTGAAACAAACACTGAGAACAGTTTTGTAACCATATGATAAAGAAAATGTCGAGTACCACAAAAATTTTCCTGAACCTCAATAACAATTATTAAAGCTTTTGAGATAAAAATCATAATGCTTTGAGACATATTTGGGTTATTTTTAATGGAACTTTAAAGCAAAATGCATAGATTGAAATAAAAGAAGAGTACTGACGAAACAGCGTAATCTTCTTCAGTTGGAATTGATACAGCTCTATTGAGAATTTGTTACCGGCTCAAGTCAATCTCGATGAAGTGATAAAAGTAATCTATTCACATCATCTTTGTTGTATTTTTTATGCTATCATTGTTTCTTGAAGTAAACAGATGTTTATGTCAATTAGTAATGTCATTTACAAGCAATTCTCCGAATAAGAAACTTCAGTTTGGCTTCTCGATCTCTTTCAGGCAAACTTTTTATTTGTATTTTTTTTTTCAGTTTATTTTCATCTGCTTGTTAAAAAATAGGATTTTTTCGTTTTTATTTGGTTTCATATAAACACTATATTAGCTTAGCAATAATTCATTGTGCTTTGAGTAAAAACTTACAACGAATTCATTTTTAGCTTTCTTTAAAATTTCTCTAACATTTCTCACTTTTATGTTTGAAAACTTTAAATTATACGATTTTAGCATATTAGAGGTAAAACAGCTGATTTGTTAAGAGTAGACCTTCAGTTAACCTATGTGCAGCATTTTCTATCTCATGAATTTTATCAGTTATATCAGTAATCAGTTATCAGTCAAGTACTTTAGTTAGTACATAATTGAAGGGTGCGGGTGTAAAACAGGGTAACCAAAAAAAAAAAAAAAAAAAAAATGCAAGATTCGGGGTATTCAAGATTCAATTTTCCTGAAGAAGATTACAAACAAGGGGATGTATAAAAGAAGGTAACATATAAAGTTACTCGTTTCGGCGTTTCAAGATTTAAGTTTTCTGAAGAATACTACAAACTAAATTTTCGTGATTGCTTCCCCTAAAACAGCTGATTTGTTAAGAGTGGACCTTCAATTAATCTACGTGCAGCATTTACTGTATGATGAATTTTATAAGGTACTAGCAGCCTTAGCCGGCTACGTTGGTCGGTTTCTCTAAAAGAATCTTGAATACAACAAAATATAATTCAAAGTTGATGTTGGTGACATAATAGACAAAATAGATCTAAAATAACTGAAGTACCTGTTTTAACAATTTTTTAGTAGGCTTGTTATCTTGAATTTTCCGTTTCTATCTAAAAGTGCTGCTAAGATAGGGCGAAATGTCCTAAAATTTTCGACCATCTTCTTGAGCGCCTTAAGCGGGAATTTCTAGAATCACCGAAATACATTTTTAATTATTTTTAATAGGTTTGTTTTCTTGAATTTCACGTTCCTATCTATAACGGCTGATGAGATATGGCCAGATATTCTAAAATTTTAGACCTTCCACACTTTAACCCCCCAACGTGGAGGAATTTCTAAAATTGCTGAAATACATGTCTAATTATTTTTTAGTACAGTTATTTTCTGGACTTTCACGCTGCTACCTAAAACGGCTGCTGAGATATGGCCAAATCTTTGAAAAGTTTCGAACCCCTTTAACCTACTTAGGGAGGGAATTTCTAAAATTGCTGAAATACGTGTTTTTAGGTATATGTAAAGTACTTTAGTTAGTACGTACTTGAAAGGTGAGGGTATAAAACAAGGTAACACACAAAATGCAAGGTTTGGGGTAATAAACAAACAAAATGCAACATTTGGGATATTCAAGATTCAAGTTTTCTAACGAAAAATACAAACAAAACTACTGCGTGTGCTTTGTCTAAATCAGCTGATTTGGTGAGACTGGGCCTTCAGTTAATCTACGTGCAGCATTTGTTGTCTAATAAATTTTATTTTATTGGACATATTTGCAAAGAATCTTTATTAAAATCAAGAGCATATACCCCGGGCTTCCCGTGTTATAAAATATACTGCCCGTTATACAGAATATTGGTGAAAGTCATTTTTTTTTATTATTCAAAATTTTAACAGCTTTTTTTTTTACATTTAATAAATTATTTTAGATTACTCACTAACAACACCAAAAAGCATTTTTATATGAGAATATCATTGGTGTTCAAATAGTTTTGAAATATTTTAAATATGATTATACTATCGTGTCACCTGCGTGTCGAAGAAATCATCGAAGAATGATTTTACTATTTAAAGTAGTCTTTATGATCACGATTGTTTCAGCGTTTAAGCACGTAGTTCAAATACATATCTGTTAAATTTGTGTTTTATCTGTATTATTTTTTTTTATTTTATTTTATTAATTTATAAATTCACAAACATTTCACAAATTGATTTTATTAAAAGTGTATTTTTTAAGCATATATTTTTTTAGGTAAAAATTTTAATAAAATATATAAAAAAATTGTAAAAATATGTACGGCATATTTAATTACAATTTATATAAACTAATCATAACTGCTTCGTATAATATATTTTGACTG
Organism: Maratus speciosus; assembly: GCA_963932465.1. NCBI lineage: Eukaryota > Metazoa > Arthropoda > Arachnida > Araneae > Salticidae > Maratus > Maratus speciosus. The sequence continues at coordinate 69,266,211 of OZ010788.1, read as the reverse complement.
TTAAAAAAAAGCTGTATATTCAGACAGGAAACATTCATAAATGTCTATTTAAACTTTCATAAATCCGTTTTATTAATAATATATGGAAATCTAATACGATATGAGTAGTTAAATAAAAAATTAGATTGTCAGTTTCTAGCTGCCACAAATGTCAAACCCCTCAGTTTACAAGTCATGCAATCGATCAACATCAGTTTTTTTCCTTTTCCTTAAATTGCAGTTAATGAGTTAACCCATGTTGAACATGAAATTTCTCGTAAGTTACGGAATTTATCCTTGAAAAAGATGAGCCTATATATATTTTTTAATCAATGACTCGTTTCTGCTACAAAACCAACAAAAAATGAGTAATATGAATGTAACTGTAATGAATAATTTCAGTTGTACGTAAATAGATTAGACATTAAAATAATAAATCAGTTAATATGATGCTTTTTTTTTTTTGTATAGGTTCCCAAATTTATGTTTATTCTGACAGGAGCATCCCACCAAGAGGAAAGGAATTTTTTTTTTCAACTTTTAGTTTTTTAACTTTTTTTTAAAAAACTTTCCAACACACTTGAAAAGTGTTTATGAATTTAGTTTGTCGCCTGTCTGCTGTCTTCGTAAATATATTCAGATAGCCATGAAATTGATACATGTTTTCGAGGTTTGCCATGGCATGTTCGGCTTTGAAAATGAAGTGTGTAGTATTTATAGTTCGTTTGCAGGGACACTCAAAAGACTTCCGTTACCTCATGGTCTATGGGCAAAAATCGTTTGCAATGTATTTTAATGATATCACACTATTTCAAACATATTGAATTTGGTATATACATCACTGAGGTGCATACATTTATCGTTCATTTACAGGGACAAACAAAAGAGTTTGGTTGCAATGAGCAATAATTGCTGGAAATGCGTTTTCAATTGTCTTTTGAGTTTTTAAATGTGTAAGCTTTTAGCATATAAATTGGTGCGTATAAATTCTATAGATCATATATATGGTTCCACAAACGAATTTGAGTACATTTCCGTTTATTGGTGAAAATTGCTAAATTATAATGTTCAGTTATGCATTTCCTAACTGAATTAAATTTTTCCGCTCTGTGTAGTATATATACAAATCTATAAATCATATACAGGACCACACAAAATAATTTGGATGTTTGTTTCCAACTGTAGATGGTAATTGTAGAATTTGGGTTTTCAAATCTCTTATGCGTTTTCCAAATTCTTTACTTATACATCAGCTTTCACCTTATGAAACTGTGAAGTTTTGTTACAGTATTTTGAATGTGTTGGAGTTTGTTTCATAATTTATGCTTGGAGAATAATTTTTATTTCTTGTTTAACGTTTGTCCCAAAAAGAATTTCTGCTCAAATTCCCAAGTCAGATGCTGCATCGTATATTGAAAAAAGCTTCTTAACACTTTTTTGACCGATAATTTAATATAAATAATTTTTTTTATAACCACTACATTTTAAAAATAATCTGCAATTTATTTAATTGCAGATTTATGCTATTAAATATCTGGTAATAATAAACATAAAAGTTGGCAGCCATTAAAAGTCCAGTATGCTCATCACCATTCGACAATGTTTTATGTAAGAAATTTTAAAATTATATTATTGAAATAATTATTTAAAGCATAATTTGTTTTTTAAAAGCAATGATTAATGTTTGTTGAATCAGACGTGCCATATTCATTCGACTATATTCGTGCCTCCTTATTGTTAGAAGTTACCGAAACTTTTATAGCTTGTTATTTTTAAATTATTATACCTACTTCAAAAGAATATTAACAGAACCCTATCCTTTTCTATTTTTCCCTTTTTAATTAATTCATTTAATTTTAAATATTTTTTATTAATTCATTTAATTTTAAATAATTTTTATTAAAGCATTTAATATAAAAAAAAATTAGTACACATGTTGATAAACATATTTCAAGCACTGCGTGGAGGATAACGTTAATAAAACTCAGCGATATAGGCAACTTTTTAAAATTCCTAGATAAATAGGGTCTAATTGAAATGAAAAGATAAATAAGCATATTTCCAAAAATATTAATAGAAAAAAAAACACGCCTATTTATTTCCTGTATATAAGATGAACAATTCATGAAATCTGGCAAGTCATTATTATGATTTCAATAAAATGATTTTAAGATAAATGCACCTATAGTGAGCCACGTACCAGTAGTGGGCCACTAATTTTTGAAGTTTAAAAACAGCCCGTAGTGCATTTCTGAAAAACGACTTAAAGAAATCTGATAAGTTACTTACATCTTTAAATGGTAATTTTTCATAAACTGTTTGGAATAATTGTTTTTTTCTGCTCTTACATTTGTTTATTTTATAGAGTGTCTTCAAAAACAGATTTTTTGTTAAATAAATTCTTATAGATTTCATTAAGAGATAAGCTTTTATCTAAAATATTGTTTCTTTAATATTATGTTTTATTTTCAATTAAACTGCTGTTGATATACTCTATTACACTGTAAATAATTTCTTGGATAAGCCGAAAACTTAAAGGTTCTTTCATCAGAAATTTACTATGTGCCCACTACTGGAGCATAGAGGGACTTAACATTTTTTTTTTTTTTATTATACAAAGAATGTGTTTTGAAACTTTGAATATTTTTTCTGATATATGAAGGTTAGCACTAGGATAAAATATATATATACATATTTTGGATTTCATTCACACTTCATTCACAATGATAATTAGCTAAATATCTTTAAGTGGCTCGCTACTGGTGCTTTTACCTTAAATACCTTTCTTGTGGCGGTAGCTGCTTCTGTTGCAACAAATTTTGTTCTAAGGCAAAATTTAGAGAGCGACTTTGTTTTTTTGTTTTAAAATATTACATTTCAACTAAATTTTAATTAATTTTTCAATTAATTAACAGCAGTGAGATTACGCTTGAAATTATTGAACATTTAATACGTGATTTATGACATTGCTAACTAAGCGTAGAACCAACAGAGTGAAAAATGTCCAAGTCGGGAATCGAACCCGGAACCCTTGTAATAGCGCTCCAAGTGCTCTACCATTTAAGCTATGAGGACGATACCCAGCTTAGCATCTCTCTCACTCATATATGTTGGTAAGGCTGCATCTGCAGCACAAGATGGAACAGTCTTCATGAGCACACAATCATCGGCGAAACACGAGACACAAATAAACCTAGCATCGGTAAACGCATATATATATATATATATATTTTAAATTAATTTTTCAATTAATTAACAGCACTATGGGTAGAGCACTTGGAGCGGTCTTCCAAGGGTTCCGGGTTCGATTCCCGGCTTGGACATTTTTCATTCTGTTGGTTCTACGCTTAGTTAGCAATGTCACAAATCACGTATTAAATATTCAATAATTTCAAGCGTAATCTCACTGCTGTTAATCAATTGAAAATTAATTTAAAAAATATATATATATATGTGTTCACCGATGCTGGGTTTATTTGTGTCTCGTGTTTCGCCGCAGGATTGTGTGCTCATGAAGACTGTTCCATCTTGTGCTGCAGATGCAGCCTTACCAACATACATGAACGAGAGATGCTATGCTGGGTATCGTCCTCATAGCTTAAATAGTAGAGCACTTGGAGCGCTATTCCAAGGATTCCGGGTGCTATTCCCGGCTGGGACATTTTTCACTCTGTTGGTTCTACGCTTAGTTAGCAATGTCACAAATCACGTATTAAATATTCAATAAATTTTAATATGTATGAATAAATAAATAAACAAACATATTCTGTTTTTTGGTCGATTAAAATGTAACAAACCTTTCAGTGCATTTTTATGAAGAATAAAAAAAATACATTTTATATAAACTTTTTGTATGAACTCCATTTTTTTTAAGAATATTTAATTTCGACTGGAGAATCATTTTTATGCTAAAGATATAAATTAAGTAGATATATAATTATTCTGTATACAATAAAACACAATAGGTATAAAAAAATTATCAATTCTTTAAACATGTGTAAAGCTTATGAATTACACACATACGCAAAAACAGATTATATATGCATAATAAATTTCTTTAAAATAAATGTATATGAAAAATGGATGTAACATTTCATTCAGATGCCTGCTAAGTTTATAGTTATAAAAGTTTAAATTTAATTCGATGTAAAAATCTTCTGTTGAATTACTGAATTTGTAAATATCATACAAATTCGTTAAAACTAATGATTATTTTCAGCAAATATTTATTTTAAGGATTACTACCTTATTAATAATTGTATATTCACATAATAAACAATTTTTAACCTCAGTACTAACCTTTTAGTGGCCGGGCTTGCGGTGTGTACATGTGGCGTATGTTGTGCGGACAATACTTGTATTTAAGCCATTAGAAAGGCAAAATTTTTCTTTACAGTAATAAGATAAATATTAGAATAACAATTATAGATATCAGAAGTAAAAATTGAATTTTGATTTTGGTGTGTTATGTGAGAACAATAAATTGTGTGAACGCAGTCTAAGAAAAATGTTGTTTGTCGTAAAATTTCCAACAACGCGCTTACTGAAAGGTTAATAAGGATTGAAAGACGCAATTGAAATTGAAATAATATATAAGTTATCGAAATTTATCTGAATTTCAAATTCAGAAATGTATACCTTAACGCTAAAGGAAAAATAACCATTTTAAAACGTATTTTTGGATTCATATTACATTAACAGCTCATAAAGAAGGACAATAAAATATATTTTCTCCAACAATCACATGTTAATAAAATTCGTTTGTTTTATACCCCCCCCCAAAAAAAAAAAAAAAAAAAAAATTCTCGGTGACATTTAAATCCATTTTTACTGTTTTTTTATGATCAAAATCTAATGTTCTCTTCTTAGTTTTACATTATAAGTCTTTTATTTTCTAGCGTAGTGGTTGCCACATATAGCTTAGTTCTGATGCAATATATTTCTTCAAATTATTTATTGAATTTTTCTTTATTAGTTGTTGCCAAAGCTTTACGTTTTTGGATGTTGTCTTGTGAAATTTTTTGATATAAAGAAAAAAAAAAATATCGAAATTCCTAGACCTATGTTGCTGTAAAAACGACATTTATTTTGCAGTTTTATACGTGTGAATGCACTTTTAGATTGCAAAGGATTTTCAAGGCCACCTGCTCTTGAATTCTCACCTAAGAATTTCTAGCAGTGACCATTGTGCGATAAGGCAGGTCAATATATGTGACACGATTGACTATTTATATTCTTGTGATAAGCACTAGTCGCAATATTTCATTAGCCTGCTAATTACGGATGTAGCTTTATGAAATGTAATGCATAATCCACTTTTTTTTTGTTAAAAGAAAGTCCAAACTTGAACATGTTAAGCTTTAACGTGCAAGTGAATTTCTAAAATAATATATAATTCAATTTATGTATAATTTTACCTGATAATGCAACAGATTAAGTTTTGATAAGATTCCGTTCTGTTGAAAACATCAAACGCTACAAAAAATTGATTTTTTTTGTGTGTGTGTGTCTGCCTACTTTATAATCTTAAGAGGATAGTGAAATTTAGAGATAAGCAACATTCAAAATATTTTAATTAAATGAAAAGCCAACACAAATCAGTTGATTGATTAAAATTTTTCTTTGATAAATCTTTATTTGCCTTAAATCAGCCTGTGTGTAATTTAAACCCAATCAAATGTTTAACTAATTTTAAGCAGATTTAAAATGTCACCTGTATGATTAACGTATACCGTAGGAAATATTTTTCTTCCAAGCCCATTGTAACTTCGGATACGGTAAATGTTTTATTTTATTTTAAATAGGTATCCGCATGTAAAACAAAGAAAAGTTCGAAATATTATACAGAACAAACACAATATTAATGGAAAATTTGTGAGAGCTTGTCGAATATGTGGAAAATATTTCTATAATTTTGGTATTACTTGGTGTACATCAAATCGAATACAGAAATCTGCGTGCTGAGTAAAACACAAACAAATCACTGGATTCACATCATTTATAAGCCTCATAGAGCATTTTTAAATTATGAATTTCTAAATTAATTTCTAAATTTCTAAATTTTAAGTATAAACGCATTAAGAAATCCTTTTCCGTACAAAAATGTATGTATTTTACTTCAAAACGTGTTACATGCACATAGAAAATGGTTGTTTGTTGTTACTTATAATTTATAGAGCATGGAAATGATAAGAGATAATCGTTAATTTGAACGTTCACTACCTTCTTAAAATTATTCAATGAATTTTGTATTAGGAGATTCAATTTTATTACAATGAAAAATTAAAGTTTTTAGCTACAACAGGGCTAATTTTTCTTTAAGTCAGAGAAGAATTTGTATGTTTTTGCATTTGTATCAGAAAAGACAATGGATGGGTGAACTCCCTAGCAGATTTTAAGCTTTCTGTTAATTAATGGTTACAATTGCTATTTTCTCCTGCAAGAATCTCTCCTCGGGAAAGTCTCCGAATTGAACCTTGAGCAACGTTTTCGAAAATCAGATAAAACTGATGAAGAGAAAATAAAACAATTGTTTGAAGCAAACTACCAAATAATAATGTCGGTGAAAATTGTATCGCACCAAAATAGTCAATATGTGATTAATTAAAATTTTATATCCAATAAAAAATATTATTTTCCGTGGTAAAAAATCCGAATAATCCAACAGCATAGTTTTTTTGGCTATTTCAGCTTAAATTATAAAATGCTCTCTTTTATATAATGATTTATTATTATATATTGTTGATTATTGCTGTTAATTATTATATAAATTCTATATTAAGTCATTTATTTTTTTTTAACTATGAAACTGGACTTCATTATATAATTAGAAATGCTAGAAATCTAATTAAAATCTAATTATTTGTTTAAAGAAATTATATACACACACACACATATATAACCATTAATTAAACATTACTGACCACCATCAATAATTGTGATAGTATGAATGCATTTACAACAATACAGTGTCCCCAAACACACTAAATGGATACCAAAAACATAATAAACAAGCTGTTATGTATAAAATAAAGTCCCTTGTACTATATAACAAGAATTAATAATGAAGAAAAAAAGAAGAATATGGATTTCGATAAAAATAATTGAAAAGCTTATATATTGAATTACGTTATCAAGAGTACATAATTCAATTATATAAGCAAAATCAGTCGTTTTCTGTGAGAAAAAACTTAAAAGCTGAATTTTTTTTTCTCCTGTACTCTAACGACCAATATAACCAAGACAATAGTTTCAAGATGAAAACAGAATAAAATTAAATGCTATGAAATGGAAAAAGCAATACAAACTTTTAAATAATTAATTTATAGCAAGGAAAAATAGTAATATTACTCAAAATACCTAATAAAATCCCAGTTATTTTATCCAAATACACATCAGCACATGGTATTCAAAAGCTAGATAAGTTTAAGGTTATTTTTACAGTTAAGTTAACACATTTTAAAACCTAATGTATACAGTTAATCTATTTTGAAGTACCGTGATAAATGCAATTAAAATAATATAAATAGAAAATAATTACATAATAATTAAATTACCTTTTAACACTTAATTTTTTTTTTAAATTTCTTAACTAAAGTAAAAAATTCCAAAACTACAAGTTTACAAAATCGTAAATAGCCAACATTAAGCTACACACATATATATATTCATTCTCTTGTGTAAATATTTTTTTTCGTTTATTTTTCCATTTATTTTCAGAAACATGATTTTATCTCAAATATATATATATATATATATATATATATATATGTCAACTTATGTTCTTTTTATTTTTCTTTATAAAAAGTTTACTCAAACAGTTAAAATCGTTATAAATTATCTTAAAGTGCTATCTAGCTTAATTTGAGTTTTTATTTATTTTTACCGAGTCTTAATAATGGATGGTGGAAGAGTCAAAAGTTTACCACAAAAAAATCTTTTGTTAAACAAAGGATATTGTAACTAAAAGGAACGACTTTCTTGAATTATTTTTCTCTCTTAAATCCAATTAAGATTTGATAAAGATCATTTTCATTTAAAGACATTATTTTTAGGACAGTTCCTTTCCAATCTTTTTTTAGTTATTCAGTTAGTTTCTGTTAGAAACACACATTTACTATTCAGAAATTACCGTGTGTTTCACAGGGTATGGACAACATTTTAGTTGAATAACTCTTTAACAGGTGAAGCTAGGGACGTGGAATTGTGCACGCATGCGCAAGGACCCAAAGGAAACTTATTTACGGACTCTGTTTACTGTCGCAGAATATTTTGTTTTCGTCAAAAAGTAACGATATTAAGGGGGCTGGTCATTCATATTCGGAATTCTCCGTAATGTTAAAAGTCTATGGACTTTTGATGCATTCGTATATTTAAAATATCTTTTTGGGAAATTCATATTTTTAACATCTTTTTCTGTGCACTCTTCTTAAAGGATTTCTCTTTTTTTTTTTTTTCTTAGTTTTAAAAACATTTCTAAAATCTGTGCTGAATTTAATATTTTTTGTGTTAAAAGCGGGCGACTGTGAGTAAGATTTTAACACTTCATATAAAATTAAATCTATACTTTAGAAATATTTTGAAAACTAAGAAAAAAAAAAGAGACTTCTTTTAGGAAATGTGCACAAAAATAGAAGTTAAAAATATTAATTTCCCAAGGAGATATTTTAAATATACGAATGCATCAAATGCCTATTGACATTACATTAGTGACAGGAAATCGAAAGCAGAGTGGCCAGACCCTTTAAGTCGAAGAGCGTGTTTCTTCAGTCAAAAAGTTTTATCTTTGTGACCAGAGACCTACAGAAACACTTAGGATCCGTATTTTTTGAGCAGACAGTAAATTCTGAACGCTATCTCAACTTTTTGTCAACGAGGTTCAATCCTGATGTCTACCACGAACACTGGATCCAAGACACGTGGTTTCAACAGGATGCCTCTACATTCAACAGGAGACATCCCAGACTTTCTCAGATGTTACTATGACAATCATGTTATTGCAGGAGGCTTCCTCAATGGAACTTTTTGGCCCCTCAATAGCGCTGATTTATCACCTCTAGACTTCTTTTCATAAGGCTGTTAAGTCTACGAAATCGACCAAAAAAGATAAACGAGCAGAAAACCGCGATAACAAGTGTGATAAGGTCGATTCCAACCATAGACTTCTAATGTAACTGGACGCAGAAATAGTAACCTTTTCTTGAAGCACATATCATGTTCCCCACCATCACGTGACGGTGAGTGGATTGCGCACCAAACCGGTTTTTCCCTCCAAAAACTGTCATTGGAATTACCGCTCCCACTTAGGACTTCTATAATAGGAGTCTTACTCCCACCGAGACCGGTATGACATCTGCATGTATCTGGAGCTTGGCAGCAGAAACATAAATTTGCCAATAAAGGGATCACCGACAAAAAAGACACCCTTTTGGCGATAAAATCTCAGACATGTATGCTTCAAGGTTCGGCGGATAGAACAAAGGGATCCGTTCTCTACTCAATTTCTCTTCTAAGATTCCAACATACCAACACAAACAAGTTATCGCGAATTTCGAGCATAGATTTTGTTTCTTTATCTCCTCAGATAGCCAAAATTTTGAGAACCTCATTCTATAATTGCCTTTATTCTCATGTGTAAATCCTGAAATTTTAAAATAAAAATCTTTTTTCATTCAAAAGTTATTCAATGTTTATTTTTTTCTATACCCATGTAAAGCACACTGTAGATAGAAAACATGTTTGCGTATTTACAGTTCTGCAGAGGCTTTAAATACTGTTTAAAAGTGCCTTAAAAATTTCATTATGTTCAAAATAAATCTCTACGTTTCCTAAATGTTGCAATTATATGAAACCATCTGCAACACTTTTCCTGGGTGTGTTGCTTAACGGTCTAAATCTCTAGATGTCTCTATTTTCCTTTTCAGCGGCATTCAATATGTGAAAAATGGTATTATCATGAATTGGCAATCACGATGGTAATATTGTATTTTAATTTTTAATTATCAGTTTCTTGGAAATGTCAACCGTGACAATAATGTAAGAAATAATTGCTCAAAGTTGGTTTTAAAATTTTCTAAAAATTACTCGTTGCTGATTTAAGTATTTGACTTTATTTCAAGTACAAATCATGCAATTCTTATTTTTCTTTCGAATTATATAAAATTATAATTCTGATAATTTTGTTGTATTTTAGAAAACAATTATCTTTATTTTGGTCATCTACTCATGAAGTGTTTGTCGTTCTTTGTAACCAGTTATGTTGACACTTTGATAAAAAATAATTACAAAACAATGAAACATTTTCTACCCTTGCAAAATTTGTTCGATTGCTGAAACGTCAAAGTAATTAATACTTATAAATTATTGCTGAGTAATCGAGTTTAGCAGGTAATACAACGTGTAAACCCAATTTCCCTACAAAAGTCCGAATTATTTTTTAGACTTTTCGTTACCAAAATCTCTGTGGTTACTTGCTACCTTTTTTCTGTTATTACTTTTCAAAAGTTTCAAAGCAAAACGGATAAAATTAACAAAAGAAACTATCATCACTGATGCAACTTGCACATTTTACAGTGCATCAGTGCTGCATTATTTAGTGTTTTAATGCACCAAAGCTGCATAAAGAATCGTTGACTGTGCAAAACTGGCAAATGTGTGGAATGAGCTTGATTACAAATTACGTGTTTGTAGTTTTACGAAAGGTTCGCATACCGAATACTTGTAATTGAAAAAAAGAAACTTGGAATGTTCTTCTTCTCTATACGTGTAATAGTTTTGAAAATATAAATTATTAAAATCCGATCGTTCATTTATTCTAACCCTGGTATAATCACAATATACCTTTCACTCTCGGCCGCTTGGTGGACGTGGCTGTTATTTCTGCATCTAAGCTAAAATTCCTCTAATAATCGTGGATTCTACCCACAGTGTTGAATTCAGACACTTTTTCCAGGAAGGATTTCTGTGACTCCGGGGACATTATAGAGTTCCGGGAGGAAATTGCACTTTTTGACTACTGAAAACACAAAATCACAAATCTTCCGCGGGGGGGGGGGGGGGCATCTCATTGCTTCGGGGGGGGGGGGTCCCCCGGGCCACCCCCATTTCAACACTGTCCATACATTTCCAAATATCATTTTATAAAATGTATAAATTTATGCAACTTAAATTCATTTTTCAGTAAATGCATAAAATTTAAATCTAAAGGCTCTCTTAATTAAAATTAAAAAAATCTATATATGATTGAAGAAAGTGATTATTTTTCCTTTAATGCAACCAAATTTCAAGAGTTCATTTTATAGATTATAAACTTATTTATTTTGTTATTTTATAGGCTGTACACATGGGAATAACAAAAAGAAAACCCATGAATAAAGAATGATTATATCTGCACTTCCTTGTAAAGCATCATTTTAGTTTTTATAAGATAGTGCTTATCAAAAGATTGTTTTGTGTTAAAAAAATGGATTTTACAATATCTCTCTTAATATCTCTTCTGATATAAATCAATCTTAGATGGACTACTTAAAAAAAATGATTTTCACTGTATTCGTATTTTTAAAAGTTAATTAAGATACTAAAACATCATTTTTATTTTTTTCACTCACTTTATTTTTTCTAATCATGCCGAAAAATTTATGAGGTTAAGTCTTTTTTTTTATGTCGCAAATCTGTAAAAAGAGAAAGCAAATGAAAAAAAAAAAAGAAAAAAGTGCCTTAACAGCATGGGAATGTTGATTTGAAAATAGCTTTCGCAACTTTTTACATGAAAGGGTCATCTAATATCTGAACTAAGGTGAAATGTCTGACTAAAGGACCAGAAACTGTTCTTGCTCATCGCGAATTTCTTTAATTGTGTATTGAGAAACATACCTGTCACTTTGTCTGTGTGCTCCTGCTAATAAACTGTTTTTTGTCGATGGTTCTCCTTGTTCTCGAAGAATACTATAGAACCTTCAAAAATTAAGAATCAAATCATTCTTCTTTTATTCCTCTGACCTTTTGTCATTTAAGAATTTTCATCGGAAATTGTGGTATAAGATGTTTCACAAAATGAAATAACTTGAAATTTTTAATCATTCTTTATGATCTTATTTTTTTTTTTTTTTCCAATCAAAGAGATACACAAATTTGGAAATAAATGAACAATCCATTAAAAACTTAATCGAAAAAGATATATTGAGTAATTTAGTTTTCGCATTTTAAAAGTAGAATTGTATCATAATTGGACACGACATGCGTAAATAAAAGAAACCATATGAACTTAAAAATAGAATCTTCAATAAATCTAAACATAATTTCTCATTGTTTCATTTTATATATTATATTAATTAAAAAAATAATAATAAATGTATACAACTCAGAAATATTTTGCCTGATTTTAGAGGAATAAAAGCTGCGCAATGTCAAATCAAAGAGCTATATCTTCATGTTGAATTTGGGCGAATATCACAAAATATGACATTTTCAAAATGGGCATTTTTGGAGTTGACAGAACTTCAAAATGTTTAAGTTAAACTTTTTACGTTTGCTTTATTCTATTTCTAACTGTTTGATGGATGTTTATTATCAAAATAAAAATTATTATCACCCTGATATGTGAGCCATTATCCTGGTATGTACTGGAATGCATATGTTAGGCAATGACTGCCAGGAAAATGACGTTTTTCTCTGTTTGATGACCACTAAAATGGCGATTTTCTCAAGAAAAACACCATTTTAGAGATCTTTATCCGGACGATTTCAGAATAGTGTATCCGTAGACTTGTTATTCGTCTCCATGAAAAAGGTGCTTGATTATGCAAATGATCTCAGTATCTAGTTAAATGCTCGAAAAACTTTAGTGCGTTAACCTTCTGACTGCCGCGAACTGATATATCAGTTCACTAAGCTGCAGGTTTTACTGCAATAGTAACATTATTTAAATTAATATAATTCTGGAGATATAATCCAGTTTTAAGAAATTAATTTATGATTAGTACTCTGGAAGCTTATATACCTATTGGTAATAAAAAAAATTATATCATGTTGGAAAAAACATTTTTTTTTAGCTTTTTATAAAAAATACTGAGAAAACAACATTACAATTTTGCGCTTTCGCTCGGCGGTCAGGGGGTTAACAAAACACATCGCTCATCGCAAGTCTAAATAAACAACTTTGATGTCAAAAAATCATTCATGAAACTTAGAAATCGTATATATGTCCACAGTATCTTTGAAGCCGATTTAGCAATAATAAAAAAAAGTAATAAAAAATTTGATTTCCGACTGTTAGATTCATATGTTGTTTAGGTTGTCTTCATGGAAAAAACGACGGTATATAATTATATCGGATAATAATAATAAAAAAATATAGCACAATATATTTTTCTAAATTATACATAATAATATTTTTTTATTTGCTTATCAATAATACAGAGAGGAAAATACTCTGCAACAGCCAGAAATGCAACAAATCAATATCTATGGAAAATGTTTAGTTTATGTCTCATATGACTTTTTCTTCAATTTCAACTTTATAATTATTTATTTATTTTTTTTTAGATTACTAGGGGGCTCGGCCCCCTACGAGCTACGCTCGCCAACCCCCCGTTCAGACACTGCAGTCTCTAAAAGCACGCTAATTTGATCGGCTTTAATTGAATTTTTTTGGAAGATTGAATTATAATTAAAAAAACAAAGGCGATCGCCCTATAAACGGGTTTCTATTCATTTCTCTTTGATTGGGGAATTTTACGGAAAAATCAGCTGCTGTTAAAAGATACAATGGCATTTCAAAATCATCTAATATAAAATGAATTAAGTAAACAGAGTCTTTGTCTCCCGGTATTTTTTAACAAAGCGAAAAGAAAGTCCTTTTAAATAAAACATTTTAAATATATCGTTTTTAATCTGACGTAATTTTCACCAAACTTTTCTTTCCCTTTTTAATATTCACGTGAAAATGCTTTTATTAGAAATGAAATATTATTTGCGCTGTCAAAAAAAAAAAAAAAAAAAAAAAAAAAAAAAAAAAAAAAAAAAAATAGTTGAAAAGTTCATCTTAAAATATCAAGTAAATGTCTCGCGCTATTTTTAAATTTAAACTACTATTTTGCAATATTATTTTTTGTTCATTTTACGTAATAAGTGTAATGTGACGTAAATGTGATGTAATTTCTCCTATTTAAGACTTCTAACGCATGTTAATGAATTTATTACTTTACAATATCCTTTCTCTGTTAAAATTCACGTGTAATTATAGATGAAGTAATTTTCAATAAGTTCCTGCTTTTTATACGTAATTATTTAATTCTAATTTGAAAGTTTTTCTTTTCTGTTTATAATAGTCACGCGTAAATAAATTTTTAATTTGAAGCAAACATTATTGTTTCCGTTGTTTATACAGTTTGGCAACAGGTTAAATTAGTACAATTTTCTGAAATAAGTAAAAAAATATCTCTCGAAATGCTGAAAATTTGAATTTAAAATAGAAATGAAACCTCGAAAAATGAGTCAAATTAAAAAAATAAATTATTTCTGCACACCGGGAAATTATAACGTATAAAATGATCTAAAAAGTATTAAATTCCGTTGTATAGTTTTTGCTCCTATAAAACTTTTTTAATGGAACGATTTTGTCCAACTTTAGCATTAAATATCTCTTAAAATAATTCTTCGATTTGAAAACTGTCTACATCAGCGTGTTTATCAAACATTTCTGTATAATACTACCAATTTTCATATTTTTGTATGCATTATTTTTCTTAATATTAACGAAGAAAGACCTCCGGTCACAAAAAATTCAAAACCGGCGGCGGCGGCGGCGGCGGCGGCGGCGGCGGCGGCGGCGGTGACAGCGGGAGTTACTTTTTTTTAGAATAGAGAGAAACTATTTTTTTCTTCTTTTTTTCTTCTTCATATTATCACTTGCTTCAGTTTTAATTCGACAGTTATGATTATACCAGAAAGAGGTTTGTACTTAAAAAACGAAATAATTTACTATTGAATATATAAATATGAAATAGATGACATATTTAGAAGGAAGCTTTAAAACTTTGCCTACATTACTTTTAAAAGTAGCTGCAATCTTAGTTAGTAGATGGCGCTTTACTGTGTTAATCGATAAGAATATTGAAAAAATAAATAAAATAATATAGAATTTCAAACTGAAAAGCCTTTTTTTTCTCGATTCGAAGATTTACAGATTAAACAAATTCTTAACTGCAGAAGAAACCAAGATAACGAACAAATTAGTCTGACGTTTTATTTTTTAAACCTTTTTAACGGGCTCAAAAAACTGTCGTAGAGGAGAGAGAATCTCTTAAGGTGGTTATACAAAATATTTTTTTCCTGCGAATTTTCCTTTTTTTCCTGTCAGAAACAGGAGGAAAATATTTTTTTCCTCCTGTTTCTGACATATTTTTAAATGTAAAAGCATGATAATTGCAAGTATGACTATTGAAGGAATTCGGGATAATTTTTTTTTTTCATTTTTAGATAAATGAATTATATTTTCAATTATAAGAAATTGTTGTATCATAATGGCAGTTTTTTCTGTTTCCACACTGTTTCTTCCCGACATTCGGTTCAAAACGCAAATTTTGACAGCATTTTTGAAAAGGTCTTCTGCTTTATAGAAAAATAGAAAAAAAAAATATTCGATTACGCTGTTTCTGAATAAGAGTATCAATAATTTCGACACGCTTGCGAACAACAAAATGTGTCAGAAAGTAGTCAGTTTGGATTTAAAAACAATCTTAAATGACATTTTCTTACATGTTTCATTAGTGAAAAGACATCAGCGCCACTTGTATTAGAAAACTATAGCGTTGTTGGCGATAATGATTCAAGACGTTCACAATGTTTCACGACGTTGGCGTAGTTTTAAGCTACTGTAAAAAAATTTTAGATAAATAGCAGATTATACATTTATTCATAATTTCAGTGGTGGAAAATTGGCGCAGAGGAGGAGCCTATTGACACCACTAATATTTTATAGTATTCGTCACTTTAATAAAAACTTAGAAATTCTGTCATTAGATAAGCCGAAAAATACTACTATAATTTAGTGGTGTCAATAGGCTCCTCCTCTGCGCCAATTTTCCACCACTGTAATTTCAATGCAACAACCGTAACCAGAAAAACAAAAGAACATTTGATTACGTTTTTTTGAGTAGAGCTCTGGCGTAAGATTAAATCATAAAAATAGAAATCATCAAAGTGTTTTTTCATATGAGGGAGAAAAAGAATATGTTATTTAGTTTTCAAATATGCAGCGTAGTCGTTGAGTCTATTTTTTATTTATATGAAAAAAAAAAAAAGTAAATTCCGGCACGGCGGGCGTTCGAACCCGCTTTGCCATGGACGAACGCTGGGAAACGTAGTATCTGTGCGAAAACCTAATGTTAATATGAGTGTTTTCATAGGGTATCCCAAAAATGACGAGAGCATGAAAACGGACAGAGATAGAAATGCGCCGTTTGCTGCATTCTACTTTGGAAATCAGCCAATTTTCAGTCACAGAATTTAAAATTTAGTTACAAAGTTTGAAAATAGATGGCGCCGTTAATAGGGAAAACGAAAAAAAAACTGTTCGAAAAGGTTTCTAAAAAAATCATAAAAAAATAAGTGACGATATTTTTCATACATCCACAAAGTGCAGCAACATCATGACGCAGTTTGAGTATAAAGTCCGTGCCAACGATACAGCCGGAATGCTCTCACATGCAGCAGAGAGGTGCTGTTCCAGCTCGGCAGAAGTTTGCCGATTTTATGGTACACTTGGTCTTTCAAGTATACCCTACACACGGGAAAAGTCACAAGGAAACAAATTTAGTAAATAGGGAGGCCAGTCTATTGCGCTTACCGAATGTTTTGAATAATTCAGGTCAATAATAGCATTATCAAAATGTTCGTAAGATAAATTGAAGACTTCAGCTGTTCGATGGGGGCCGCATCGTCTTGCATGAACCACAAGGCGTTCTAAGGGTCCCCCAAGGCGTTTTGTATCGCCAAAAAATCACGCAGAATGTCTAAGTAGAACTCTGAAGTAATCGCCTGTCGTCGGGAAAATGGCCCAATAAGTCTCTTGGAGGATATTGCGGTCCCCAAATGCGCCAGTTTTGCTCATTGTCGAAGCAGGTCAGGGAAAATTACGTTTCATCGCGGAACCAAATACTTCCGATATCGAATTCGCCAGCATAAAGCTGCTGCAGCATAGCGTTCGCGGATGTCTCGCAGGCATTAATGGCAGCAACACTAAAAGGTTGGCGGATCTGACTATTGTATGGAAACAGGTGGAGCTTGTGACGCATGAAGCGGTGCGCTGACATGCGTCGTATTCCAGTTTGAGCTGTAACACGGCAAACTGAAACCCATGAACGATCCTGTATCACTTGCTGAATGACCTCAACATTTACATCTGTAACTGCCAATTGACCTTTTCCAGCAAGATCATCATTAACGTTCTCAGATCGTTGAAAAGTTTCATGCAGAGCCTTTATTGTATTTCTTTGTGCTCATTTTAGGATATTAATTTTTTTCTGAAAACTGCGCCTTGTTTTAACAATACTCTGGTTCCTGCAGTGAAATTCTTAGACAAGAAATATCCGCTGTTCTAACGAATAAACCATTTTTTCACAGCAACTTGTGTGTCTGAGCAGCTCACGCTAGTAGCAGGGAGACGGAGTGCGTTTATCGAGAGCTTACCTAGATCACTTATGGCACCGTCTGTTGTCGAACTTCGTAACTAAATTTGAAATTCTGTATCACTGAAAATTTACTGGTTTCCCAAGTAGAATGCAGTGAATATGGGGCTTTTCTATCATTTTCCTTTTACATATAATTGTTTCTTCAAATGCAACCGTGATTTTTGAGACACCTTGTACGTACAATGAAAATAAGTCTTCGTGAGATATTGACACTATGAGCATAGTTAGATAATTAGATATCAGTCGTTTGGCTAATTAAGTCAACTATCAATCTTTAATTTTTATTTAATTTAACAGTTTTCAGCTATATTTTCCCGGTTACTTATCTCTAAAAAAGACAGACAAAAATATATCTTATTCATTGTCGTCCATTATTAAGTTTTTTGTACATGGAGTAGAACTTACGTCTGGATAGAATGTTGGGGTTTTCTATTTATGTTTCCCCGATAACTGTTGATTATAAAATAATCGTTTTTCCAACACCATTCGCGGTACTTTACTATTTTATTCCCAATGAAAAATCGTTATGACTTTTAACTTACATATATCTATGCAGATAAAACCTCATTTAAAGTAGTAATTTTTTTTAATGTAGTAGTTTTTTTTTAATAAAGTAGATTGTAAATTTTATTAAAGATGATATTCATTTGGTTCATCAAAGTATTTGGGATTCTGAATTTATTGTAGAATACTGAAGACAGGTTATTATTTTATTTTTATAACAATAATTCTCATACGGTTCTTTGCAGATTTTGCATGTACAGTCATTGCGAACTAATGTTACATAAAATGAGGTCATTCCAATTCAATTGTTAGAAATGTTAGGAATTCCTTCTATTATAATGTGAAGCCCTGAATGAGTACGAGCTTAATACCTTGTGTGGGTTGAGTTGTGTCTGATCGAAACTGCATTTGAAACCCACAATAAAAACGAAATAATTTTTGTCAATCCAAAATCCATCTCTGAAAACTGAAATGAAAATGCTAATTCATATTAAAATATATAGTTTTTTCATCAGAAACAATATTTTAGTCCACTTTTTAAGAAAAATTGATTCTAAACCGTACCCGACCCGCAGGAACGAAAATCCAGCCCCAAAATGACCACATCTGCAAAAGAAAAAAATTACTGTCTAATTCACCTGCATCCGACCCACATAAAAAAATACAGCAAACGGAATTCCATGCAGGAATCTAATACGAGTGTTCTTTTCCACCCCCAAAAATGTACCACCACTATGTTATTATTTGTTATGATATTCTTTTCTCTAATTTTGTCGGTTGGCGTTCTCTCCAGATATCCTCTTCCTGAGTCCGTGTACTTTGTCAATTTTCCGTTTGACGCAGGATAAATTGTTTAGTAAAAGACTATTCCATTCACTTTTATTTCTAGATAACATAAGAAGTATTTCCGGCTTAGAATTTAAAGGGTCTATTTTTGAGTCGATATTAAATCGACTCAAAAATTGGAACTTTAGAGTAGTAAAGAATTGTAATTTATATCTTCCAAAAAAATCTTCCTATTTAAAAGTTTCTTGTTTAATTAGATACAATTAATGGATCCTAACAAAATCTAGCCATTTTGAATTAGGAAAATTTCAATAAATCCATATTTAAAAAATTATGAAGTTTTGCTGCTCATTCCTATTATTAATTTCCGAGATAATGAGAAATTTAACTTTTTTACAGCATAAGGCAGACTTACACAACATGCGGCCCACCTACTTTTTATAGCGCACAATCATTAATCTATATTTATAAAAAAAAAATTGAGATGTGCATAAACGATTTTTAAGACCTTCAATATTGCTTTATAATTTTCAAAATATGCCCTGTTATTTAAGATTAATATTTTGATTTATTTATGTTAATATTATCTAACACATTATCCATATTTTCTAGTAATCTAAATGCAATTTATGAAATCTGGACATTAAGCATTTATCTACTGACGGTAATTAAAATACCATTAAAATAACTTGTTATAAAATTCATTTAATACATCGATTAATAGTAATACAGTTTAGAATGAGTTATAGGTACGTTACTTTATGTTGTTCAAAAGCCATTATTAGTAACACAAAACAAAAATATTTTTAAAAGGATGATTTCTTTTGCCTTTGCTTCTTTTCAGCTTTCATGGCGTTGGGTGGTGGTGGTGGTGGGGGGGGGGGGGATTTTCAATTCGGAAATATTTCTATATTTCTATTGTAAGAATTCATATTTGTACATTTCCTAATTTTACAAAATATTAAGAATAAGATTTAAAATAAAAGATTTGAGTGCGGTTATAAATCTTGCATAAAATCCCTATAAATTCAAATTTAATGAATCCTTCAAAAATTCTTCTAAAATTTATTAAATGATTATGTAAATCTTCTAATGTAGTTTCAAAAAATTACGAAAACTGCTTTAGTAGACAAAATTTTCATGAATTCATAATTCAGTATATAATGGATTAATGGATATAAAACTCGCTTTAGAAAATAATCACATAGGTGATGTACGTTTATTTATTGTTTATAAAATTGTTTTAAGATTACTTAAATGTCATTTGCTTGATCAGGAGTACTTTTTGCTTGCAGTCCTATTTGAATCCCACAAGTAGCTAGTCCACTTGGATGCTTAATACCACCTTTCATGCTTTTTAGTAGTATGTATTTAGGGTGACCGCACTAGTAGTTGATACCCTTCTAAAGTAGTTGATGAAATTTTTGAAATATTACCCCTTTTCAGGCAGAAATGAACTTTACCTGTGGCACTTCGTAACATTTTTGCTTGAATGTTGGAGCGCCTGTTGTCAGTTGCCTGTTGTCAGTTGCCTGTTGTAAGAGAAGCAATTTTACAAATTTTCTTTATTAGAGAATGTAAAAATTTAGTTTTTGATAAGTTGGAGACAATTACGGTAAGTTAAAATAATCCACTTCCATCTTGCTTATTTCAAATAATAGTTTTATATGAATTATTGTGAGTCACAGATTAAGCATCATATTTTCAAGATTAATTTTTGTATTTTCGCCTGATTTCTTCGTTTGATCAACTACTGGGAAAATGGCAGTTAAAGAAACTATTCACTTATAATTTTGTTGCTATTTAATTTCAGCAGATTTCATTTTTGTCCATCATAGGACATTAATTAAGGGATGTAGCAATTATGTTAGTTTACTTCTAAAACTTAAACGGAAAGAAATATAATAAAAACCCCGTAGCACTAACCTTATTTGATCAACTACTGGCTCGGTCACCCTATATGTTGAGAAATTTAATGAAAGTACTTATTTAAAATGCTTTGATTTTGTTTCCACAAATGTTTATTCTTATATCAAAAACAGTTCTGTAATCTTTTACGTTTCAAAACGTAAGTGTAAAATAAAGTTTTCTTGAATATTATTATTTCATCTATTTTTTATTAATTGTACCTGCTAGTAATACCAATTAAATATAAGTTAAGAATAACAGAATACATTTAATTTAATCGGTTCTCTTATGCCTTTCCTTTTTGTTCTATCAATCAAATCGTTAATGAGGTTGTCCTTAGGAGTTTTCAAAATACTTCTTTAATCCCTATTTTATGTTAATATTAATTAACACATTATCCATATTTTCTAGGAATCTAAATGTAATCTACGTAATCTGGACATTAATGGCTATATAACTCGCTTTAGAAAATCACCACATAGGTTATTTACATTTGTTTACTTTAAAATGAAAACTCAATAAATTATTGCAACTATTGATCTACTCACATAGAAGTGAAGAAATAGCATTTAGATTAATTAACACTAACTAATCATATAACTATTCATTATTTTCACAAAAAGGCCTTGACTTGAAAATTATAAGCTAAGAAAACTAGTATTTTCGTCTGTTTTTTTCTTTCTATAATTACATAACCTTCCGGAAAACTGGTACATTTGATTATATCATTGACCCCCTTTATAAGTGCTATAAAAAATATTATTTACTTTGATTTTTTTTTTTGCAAAATACATTTGCATATATTTAAATTTGAAAAGGCATTACATTTTCTATAACACTGTGTAAAATATAAAATATGCCTTACGTAGAAAAACAAGTCAATACAAATAAGAGGTGAGCGCGAACCCTTCTATCTAAATGATCTGCTTGATGACCTTTAAGAATAATCGCAGTCACGATAATCAACGGCTTTTACTTCAATCACGATATAATTTCCTTAAAATAAATATTTAGATTATTGGTTTGAAAAACGTGTTCAACGGAGTTATTATCATTTGGCAATGCAAACAATATTGATTGATTATCTCGTTTTAAGTTTAATTGAATAAATTCTAAGAGTGAGTTCTAAAAATATTTCTTTACAGTCTCAACCATTTTTAACTCTCAAAAACATTAAGGTTGTACTCAAGTTCAAACAGAGCACATTCTTGAATTTATTTTTGTTCAAAAACGCATGAAATTGGCCTGTGCTCTTATTCAGAAACTTTGTAATAGAACTGTTTTTCCAGTTTTCAAAAAAGGAAAACGAACTTTAAGCAAATGTGATCAAAGTTGTTATTTTAAACTGAATTTCTGGACACAACAGCGCTTCAAAGGAAATACTGCATTTATGAGACGACACATGCTCATAACGGAAAATGTAATTTATTTAGCTAAAATTGAAAAAAAAATCATTACAAATTACTTCAATAGTTATACATACAAGTGTCAAGTTTTTACGTTTAAAAATGAGTTCGAAAATGTGTCAAAAAGTTTTGCGTTTTTGAGTGGAAAAAAAAAAATATTTTTTGAAATTAAGATGATACTTCGGTCACATGAAAACATCTGTTCACTAATATTAACCCAATAGAAGAAATTTTTATTTGTAAATTTTTTTATGAGGATGCTTTCACTTTCTAAACCGGTTCCTAAAGTAAAGTTCTTCAAATTAAAAATAACAGAAAACAAAATCAAAAAAGTACAAAACTGCAATTGCAGAGATCGACATCAGCTATCCAACGCAAACAAAATCATTTAAAAATATTGAAATGCAAACGAGATAAAATTTTACCTGTTGGATTAACATTAGCAAACAGGCGACTGAAGTAATCTCTTAAGGCATAACACTAGTTCAGCCGGTTAAAAATTTCCATTTTTTTTTTTTTTTTTTTTGCTTAAAGTACTCTCTGTGGAAACATAAACAATATTTAATTAGTTATAAATCAATATTCAAAGTAAAAGGGCAATTTTGGAGGCATAGAAATACTTATTGTTTAGCTGTATTGTTTAAGCGTCGCACCCTGCTAAATAATAATTTTAAACGATAATAAAAATAATTAAAGTCTTAATATTTGAGATAATTTCTCAGAAAGACATTTTAAAAATTGGTAGTCATCAATTTCCAATCAATAAAATAGGATCTCTTTAAAAAATAATATCGTCACGTATTTTTACAGTGAAATATTGATATATGTTCTATGTAATTTTACGTAACGACATTTTTCGTTTAAAAGTTATATTTTACTTTGAACCGATGCCATTTCCCTAAAAATATGCTATGATTTATTAAAACAGGAAATTAACCATTGATTCTGGTTTAAAAAAGCTATTTTTTGTTTTATTGTCCTAGGTCAAACCTGTGACAAATTATCGTGCTAACCCCATGAATCCCCTTTTTTTCGAAGCGCTCCCGCTTATCAGCTGTCAAGCCACCATTTTTTAACGCATCAAAGAAAACAAAAAACGAAAAATCATCCGTACAGCATAGATTATGAAACACTTTCCAACACATTCGGACACTATAGCAAAACTATATTTTTTCACTATATTTTTTCACTATAACAAAAATTCACAGATTAGTAAGGTGAAAGACGAAGTCTAAATGTGGAAAACGCATAAAGTATTAGAAAACCCGATTTCTGCTATACCATACATAGTCGTTAAATATACGATTTTGTTTCAGCAGTGTATATGATTTACAGATATATATGCAGACTGCATTATATGCTAAAAGTTACATCAAACGTATAACAGAGTTGAAAATTTCAACTCAGAAGTTTCGCCAATAAACGGATGTTGTTGAGAACTTTAGTGCGATCCTATATAATGATCTATAGAATTTATACACACCAAGAAATATTTAAAAAACAGTTAAATTTAAAAACTCATACCACGTCTGAAAACGCACTTCCAGCAATTATTGTTCGTAGATTTCAATAGTTCAATTATTGCTCATTTTCTTCTATAGCCAAATTCTTTTTTGTGTCCTTGTAAGCAAACCATAAGGCCACACCATATCCTATAGTAAAAACTTGTAGTACACCTTAGTGATGTATTCCAATTTCAATATGTTTAAAATACTTTCATATCATTAAAATACTCCGCATACGATCCCCCCCCCCCCCCACATAGAGTGTAATGTAACGGAATTCTTTTGAGTGGCACTGTAAATGAACCAAAAATACTACGCACTCATTTTCTATACCGAACATGTCATAGTAAACCTCAATATGATATATCCATCTCATGGCAATCGGGCTATATTTACGCGAGTTAGAGCATGGTCAAACCGAATTCATCAGCACTTTTCAACTATCAGCAAATAAATAAATAGAATTCTAATTTCATCTTTAAAAAGTTAAACTTAAAATTACACCATGTGCAAATTACTTAAAAGAAGAAAAAATATTTAAAAAAAGGTGTTAAATTACTTTAATATCTTTAGTACTTTCAACTACCGGGTGTCCCAAAAAGGACTGACTGATTTTAAAATTCAATAACTTCCAAACGGTGACAGATATTAAAAAAATTCTTGCAGGAGGGTTATGCATAAAGTCAAAAGTTTTATTACAGTGATTTTCGATTTTGGTGCGAATTACAAACAATAGATGGCGCTGTAAGCAATAGTCGCTAAATACAGGCTCGATTTTTGGTCCTTTCTGTTGTTCCATGCAGAAAAAGGAGATGGAAATGTATTATCCGGGCCACGAAGTACCAAAAATCGAGCCTGAATTTAGCCTCTATTGATCGCAGCGCCATCTATTGTTTGTAATTCGAACTAAAATCGAAAATCACTGTAAAAAAACTTTTGACTTTATGCATAACCCTCCTGCAAGAATTTTTTTAATATCTGTCACCGTTTGGAAGTTATTGAATTTTAAAATCAGTCAGTCCTTTTTGGGACACCCGGTATATACATAGTCTTCATCAGAGAATACAAAAATACAAGCGTCTTATTTTTAAATTTCAATTTGAAATTAATGTAAAGGAAATTTTAAAATAAGACGCTTGTATTTTTGTATTCTCAGACGAAGGCTATGTATATAGTTGAAAGTACTAAGGATATTAAAGTAATTTAACACCTTTTTAAAATATTTTTTCATCTTTTAAGTAATTTGTACATCATGTAATTTTAAGTTTAACTTTTCAACTATGTTGAAAAGTGTTAAAAATACAGTTTCCTAGTTAATATGCGTATAATAAATTAGTAAATAGTTCAAATGAATTTTTATAAACACTTTGCATTTCTTAAACAAGAACGAAGAATCATGCTTCAACCATACCTTTTGAAACACGTTTCCTCACTAACAGAGTATTATTAAAATATTTCACTTTTTCATACAATGAAATCGATTGTAGTCTGTCTGGTCACCGAAATCTTTTGTGCGTCCTTGTAAATGAACGAAAAATGCTATGCCCTTATTAATTTATGGAAAAAAATGTTGGGCTGTACCTCAATGGTACTTTTTAATTTAATTATGTTTGAAGCATTATATAGAATCAGTAAGAGACATCGTAAACAATTTTTTCAGATAGATCAGAATGTGATGTAATTATTTTGCTCGACATTGTAAACGAACTATAAATTTTACTTATTCTATGCTCCTTAGAAAGAATGTTTTAGTCCGTCTCATTGATGCATATCAATTTCATTATGTTTTAAGTATTGTAAAATCATTAAAATGCATCGGAAACAATTTTCAGATAGACCATATTGTAATGGATCCAGTAAATGATCTATAAATGCTAAACACTTTAGTTTCATTACTGAACATTTGCAATAACAGAAAGAATAGATTGAGCAATGTGGTTGGTGACACCCAAAAAGGTAACTGCATAGGTTAGCATGGGGCTAATATATATGATGTTATGTGGATGTTTTCGGATAGATAACTCAGCTAATTATACTAAAGGCTATTTGTACCTAAATACTATTATAGCCTCTACATACGACACTGACCACTGTAGTAACTACTGCAGCAATACATAGCATGATTTGAAAAGGAGGATCTGCTGGCGTTGCATTTAAAACCAACATAAACAACCATACCATTTGCATAGGGTGTCTATTATTTACTACTGATTGTAGTAAGTATAGTATTAAACCTACTAAGGCGATTCTGATTATAATAATATTAGCAAAATTAATGAACTGCTGAAAAAACTAGTTGCAATGTAGTAGATGTAAACTAGGGAAACAGTAAGCCCGAACTAGCTAAGCGGTATGAAGAAGAATTAGGGCTGAGAGCTTATTTTGTAAAGCAACAAAAGTGGTTCAGGACAGATCTGTTGAGAACCTTTTCAGACTGCTTTAAGTCTGTTCTCAACTGCTCTGCTCAACAAGCGCAAAACGTTTTGACGCATTTACAATTTAATTTTTTAACAGAAAGATATAAAATTCGAAAGCTTGACTATAAAAGCGATTTCGAATTGAACTGTGGTCTCCATTTTTTGATCAATCAATTACCTTATCGAGTTATAAGCGATTTTGATCACGTGACACGGCATTTTATTCCTCTTACTGACAGGATTTTCTTCTTTCGTTCGGAAGTTTGGTTCAAAATGCCAACTTTGACAGTATTTTATGAAAGATCTATTGCGTTTACAAGAAAACGGAAAAAATAGTTCGATGACATAGTTTCTGAATAACAACACCTTCTAGTTTCATGCATTTCCGAACAAAAATGAATTAAAACTTATTTCAGAAAGTTGACCCTCTGGATTTGAGAACAGCCTTAAGGGTAATAGTGCAAAACATCCTTTCAAGGATGTAGCAGATATGATAACTCGTTATGATAGCTACTACGTATCTTACGACACTCGACTTGCAGCATTCAAAATGACTCTGTTGAGTCGAGCAGTGCATGTAAGTAATTTGTATGTGTCTTACCTACTATTTGATATGCTATTGTATGACAAGCGGCATAAGCTCTTGGGAGAAAGAAGTACTTTTGAGGTAAATTTAGATATGACGGGGGAGCGCCGCTCATTTATCCACATAGCAGTGGAGGCCATGGATTTAGAAATGTTACGCAGATTAGTAGATCTATATCACTCCCCCAGATACCTCGTCAGGGTCCTTGTCGACGGCTATCACGGCCTCTCCACCTGGCCCCACTATCACACCTACAACCACGACCTCATCTGCCCCGACTCTTATGACTACACGGCTACCGCAGTTATCCCGGATACGACGGTTACCATGGCTAAAGCATCAAGACGTATTGAGCTCCAAATAGACGTATCAGTCAACTCACGGTCTTTTCGTTCTGGTCAGGCGGCTCTTTCTTGTAGTTACGCGTCGTTTTTCAACTTTTATGGCTTTACAGGGAAAGTACTGGACGTCCTGCAACATCCTGCTAAAAGCAGAAGTTCAATCTAATCCCCTTATATCCTTTTCATTGTTGAACCCATTGTTGCAGCCCCCCCCCCCCCCGTCCTTTTGTTCAAAACAACTTTTACTGCTTTACCATGACAGGAGAACTTTTCCTTTCTGAATTCACCATTACTCCCACACGGGCATAGAAGTCAGGCAAGTGGACTGACTAAAATTACTCTCCTTAGTAGGTGAGTATGTTCTCCGGAGATCTGGGTATTGCTATGTAGCTCTGAGTATTGCCATATACAGGGTGACAATTATTGAACTATATGAAATTAAACCATCATAACTTCTGAACGGTTTGCGTGATGAAGTTCAAACTTCGTGGTTGGCAACAGGGCATGATGGGAGTTAGTATGCGCATGCGTACGCAACTTCTTGTTGTCGAACATTTACAAGTGAAAATGTCACAGTACAGCATGCCTGAGCGTATATCGCTTGTGCAGATCACTGTGCGAGCAATAACAGCCCGATTGCGACTCAAAGGAAGTTTGCGACCGAGTACAAGCTGAAGACAACCGGTTCAAGTGCGCTAACAATCAAGAATTTGATTCGCAAGTTTGAGAGAATTGGTAGTGCTTGTGATGACACTGTTGGAAATGTTAGTCGACAAACAAGTGTGAGAAGGCCTAACAACATCCGGAAGACAAGCGCTGTGTTTCAAACCAGCCTCTCTGGGGTACCCAGAAGCCACTGGAATGGGACTCGCTTGGCCGCCATATTCTCCGGGTCTGAACACATGTAACTTATTTTTGTGAGGCTACATTAAAGACAATGTGCAGAAATAACCTCGAAACCATTGCTGAGCTTAAAACTGCCATTCAGGAGGTCATCGACAGCATTGATCTTCCGACACTTTAGCGGGTCATGCAAAATTTTGCTATTCGTCTGCGCCAAATCATAGCCAATGATGGCAGCCATATCGAACATGTCTTAATCTAAATCCGAATATCTGTAGTGACGTTTATATGTTGAATAAAGTTTGCGTACTCAGTAGTTTTGAAATAATTTACGTTTTAATTCATATAGTTCAATAATTATCACCCTGTACATACTTTTATTTAGTGAGCCTAATTAATTTTTATTGCCTCTGTCGAAATGTATGTGACTATAAAGCAGTTAGGTGAATTTTTCCAAAAATGGCATTGCAGAAAACTTCTTCAAAGCACGCACGAATATTCAGAATGTATCATTTAATAATAAGAAGAAAAACATTTTTCATTTTTATCAAAATGAAATGAATTTAGTTCCTGTTGCGCATTACACAACAAGGAAGAGTATCGCCATTTTTAACACTTTCCAACAAAGTTGAAAAGTGTTTATGAATTGGGTTTTTCTGTACGTACTCTAATTCGCGTTAATATAGTCCGATTTCCATGAAATTTATATATGTTATTGGGGTTTAGTATGGCATGTTCGGTATGGAAAAAGAAGTGTGCAACACTTACGGCTCATTTACAGGGCCACTCAAAAGAATTCCGTTATATTACTGTCTATGGGGAAAAAATCGTTTGCGGCGAATTTTAATGGTAGTATTATACTATTTAAAACATATTGAAATTGATATTTACCACTGAAGTGTACTACAAGATTCTTACTATAGAACATGGTGAGCATAGAATTTATCGTTCATTTGCAGGGATACACAAAATAATTTGGCTATAGAAGAAAATAAACAATAAATGAACTATTGAAGCCTACAAACAATAATTGCTGGAAGTGCATGTTTTCAGTTGTGATATCCGTTTTTAAATTCAATTATTTTTAAATATTACTTACTGTGTATAAATTCTAAAGATCATATGCAGGGCTAGACAAAAGTTTTCAACATCCGTTTATTGGCGGAAATTGCTGAATGGAAATTTTTAACTGTGCTATGCGCTTGACTGAACGAACTTCAAACATACTATGCAGTATACATACATATCTATAGATCATATACAGGTCTGCACAAAAAATTATATATTTTCCCGACTGTTCATGGTAATAGCAGAAATTGGGTATTAAAATGCGTTATGCGTTTTCCAAATTTTATATTTAGACATAAAATTAGACGTGAAATTTTGTTATAGTAATTCTGAATGTGTTGGAAAGTGTTTTATAATCTATGCCGTACACATAATCTTTAGTTCTTGTTTATTTCTAAATGCAAAATTGAAAATTAGGCGAATTTTATGTCATCTGAGGCTTTAAGTGAAGCGAAAATTTGTATTTGAAATGAAGTTGTATTAAACTACACACCCATTAAAAATTCCCTGATGCATGTCTTGTCCATTGAAAAATAATACTGAACTCCTTTTATAAATGTTGTTTAAATAAGATGAAGTTGCATTTTTTCATGGAGAACTACTACATCAATTTCTAACCATTTAAAACGTAGGTGTTCCAAGGTTGCTTTCACATTTATTATTTTCAGGAAACTACACCTGCTGTAATTAACATAACATCGTTTCTTTTTCAAGGTATTCTCAGAAAAATTGCTTGTATTTTCAGTTATTACATGATCTCAAAATTAACAAGACAGCATGATGAATTTCGTGCTTTGAAATCTGCTTTGAAGAAGTTTTGTAATTATTGAAAAATGTAAATTGGTAATAATTCAAACTAATATTAAACCTACTTTTTTTTTTTTTTTTTTTACCTAGAGTTTGGGGATCAAAAATGTTGAAATTGTTTTTTGGTAAAGAGATAAACTCTGATAGAATGGTTTGTAAAATTTTGCTGTTGTTCTTGTTTAGTTCCTAGGTAAAAAACTAGTCGGATGTGGCAATCCTAAAACTTCCTTCTATCTCATACATGTTAATAATTCCTGATAAATGTAGCACAGCAACGCCACTGGTTCAGTGATTTACACCAAAATCTAATCAGCAACAACTTACGTGAACTTCTAATTGATTTTGAAGTTTGAAAACAATCTGTGCATTAGTTTTTGAGATAGAGCTATTGCGGAGATCGTGAAAAGGTCTGCACAGCAGTGGCACCTGTTGGGCAATTCACACCAAAAACTTATCAGGTTCAATTTACATCAGGGACTAACTGAATCTAAAGTTCGATGAAAATTTATGCATTAGTTCTTGAGATGCAGCTATTGAGGAAATCGTGAAAAATGCAACATAGTAGCGCCTCCTATTGGGCGATTTACACCAAAAACTAAACAACACTAATTTATATCAGGGGCTAACTGACTCTAGTGAAAATTCGTGCGTTAGTTCCTGAGATAGAGCTATTGCGTTAATCATGAATAATGCAGCATAACAGCACCACCTGTTGTTCGATTTACACCAAAAGTTATCAGCATCAAATTATGTCAAGGACTAACTGAGTCTGAAGTTTTCTGAAAATTCGTGCTTTAGTTCTTGAGATATAGCTATTGTGGAAATCATGAATAATGCATTATAGCAGCGCCACAAAAAATAATCAGCACCAATTTATATCAAGAACTAACCGAATATAAAGTTTTATTAAATTTCGTTCCTTAGTTCTTGGGATAGAGCGCCCACAAAATTTGTGTCACACACAGACAGACAGACATATTGTAAAACATGTTTTTTCTGATCTCTGCCCCTAAAACGTATAAATCCGTCGAAAACCGGAATTCGAAAATTTTCACGAATCCAATAATTTCTTCCTGTAAAGATAGAAGAAAGTAATAAATAAATTGTTTAATATAATTTTAAAGCCTTCCTAATTATATTTTTGAATAACTACCATAGCTGCCACCCCTGCACCCGCGTTTTTTTAAGAAGTATTTTCTCCGTAGCCTCATTATTTATGCTTTATTATTTTGACAGCAGTTCTGCTAATAAAAAATACGAAGGTTTATAATAAAATGGTTTGAAAGTTTTAAAAAAGTTAATAATACTTTGAAACAAGTTAATTCGAAAAATAAGGTCTTAATAAACGGGAAATGTTGGCGTGTATGTATTTAGTGAGCCTTTACAAATTCAGCAGATTTCAATGCGTGGGATTCGTCATGTTGTCTAGTTAGTTTAAAGATTAAAATATTGAAAATTCAAACAATTTTATAAAAATTGAAATTTCAAAGAATTTTATAAAAATTGAAAAGTTAAACGATTTAAAAAAAATGAAAATTCAAACAATTTTATAAAAATTGAAAATTCAAAAAGTTTTACAAAAATAAACTAAAAAAATACCTTTTTAAAGTCTGTACTTAAAATTCGAATATAAAGTAAAATGCTGTATTTTTTTATAAGAAAAACGTATAACTTTGGACTACTAATCATATCCTACTAATAAATAAACTACGTAGCATAGCACTACTTTCATCAAAAGTTGAAAGTCTTCTCACTCTTGGCCATAGATTAGTACAGGCTAAAATATTTTTCTAGTTAGAAATTTTAATGGGAAAATTAACCGATAAACGAGATTTGAAGTTAGTTATTGTGAAATCTTTGTTTCAAATTATTGGAAATTTAAATTATTCAAAATGAAAAATTGGAAAACACAGGTTTAATCTTCTAGTAAATAAAATTTTTATGCAAAAAAGTCTTACCTGCGCTGTAAAATACCCGGATGTTTCTTAATCACGGTTAGGAGAATATAATATAATCATGTACGAAAATATACAATAACCTCTTCCAAGTTACCCATGATTTCAGAACGCTTTAGAAACTTCCGAAACCAACATACATATTTTAGAAACTTAATGAAACATTTGAATGGGTTCCTAATATAAATGCATAAGTTATACGTCTTATAATTTTACAGATTGAACAGATTTTAGTTTCTCGATTTTTTTTTTTTTAATATTGAAGATTGTGACCGGAAAAGAAGTGGTACATTACAATTGAGCACATTCCAATCCGGAAGGCTATGTTGGATAGATACTGTACAGTAATGTATGAAGAAAAAAACTTTTATTAACCAACATGGTGAACTTAGAGGTGGCTCTCGCACAAATTTTTATTTCTGAGCTCTTTGCAAGCTGTAATCCAAGCGGCCGAGAAACACTTTCTTGTTTAATGCCAAGATTTAATCTAGTGCATCCATGGTGAGTTCCAAAAAAATTGCCATTTGCAAAGTGCCTTACATTCAAGCAAATGGGGGAAATTTTAATTCTTCAGGTTTTCAATAAGGCGTCAGTTAATGCCATGGCAACCCTATAGACATCAAATCAATTTAAAGGCACCAGATAGAAATTATTAATAAACTTAATTATATCTAATGACCGTAAATGATTACCTTTGCGTGAGTTATGAGTTTTTGATCATATCTAAATTTACTACACTGCAAAAAAAAAAGTTGATTTTACAGTATAATGCTGGCAGCTGAGGCGCCAGTATTATACTGTAAAATTAACAGTAATTAACAGCATTAATACATGGAAATTATTCCAGATGGAAACATTCGCCTTGCATACAATATTTCAAATGAAAATCAAATTTCAAATTAATTGCTTAAAAGGCGCGAAGGCCAACATAGTGAAAAAAATTCCAAGCCGGGACTTGAACCCGGGCCATCAGTATAGCGCACTGACGTTCTACCGACTAAACCACTTGGAACGATACCCAGCAAGGAAAATTTCTCACTATTATATGTTGGCAAGACTACAAACGCAGCACAAGATGGAATATTTATTCGTTCCAAGTGGTTTAGTCGGTAGAACGTCAGTGTGCTATACTGATGGCCCGGGTTCAAGTCACGGCTTGGAATCTTTTTCACTATGTTGGCCTTCGCGCCTTTTAAGCAATTACTTTGCAATTTGATTTTCATTTGAAATATTGTATGCAAGGCGAATGTTTCCATCTGGAATAATTTCCATGTATTAATATAGTTTCTATCGATGCTGGATTTAATTATGTTCCGTGTTTTCCCAGGTCGGTGGCTCACGGTAAATATTCCATCTTGTGCTGCGTTTGTAGCCTTGCCAACATATAATAGTAAGAAATTTTCCTTGCTGGGTATCGTTCCAAGTGGTTTAGTCGGTAGAACGTCAGTGCGCTATACTGATGGCCCGGGTTCAAGTCCCGGCTTGGAATCTTTTTCACTATGTTGGCCTTCGCGCCTTTTAAGCAATTACTTTGCAATTTGATTTTCATTTGAAATTAACAGTATAACAGTAAAATTAGCAATTAATAAACCATTAAGCAGTAATATACGGTTTAATGCATTTATACGACGGTATATTACTGCTTATTTTATGGTATTAAACTGGCGCCCGAGCTGCCAGTATTATACTGTAAAATCAACAATTCTTTTTTGCAGTGTAGATCATATAATATGTATTAGAAGTAAATTTCCAACTGGGCGAAAAAGGGCGAAAAGATTTAGTCATATAATATGTAATTATTGGATGCGTGACATGCTTGCAAAATAATATTTTCGAACTTACCTATTTAGATAGAAATTGAAATCCTTTTCAAACACATAAAAATGAATTATAAAGAAATGTTGATGTTTATTTTAAATTGCACACATCCTAAATAAAGAAAGGCTGTTATATACACTGCTCAAAACAATTAAAGGATATTGAGGTTGTGGATGGATCTTCCTGCTGTGGAATTGATTAGATGACTGATATATAATCGACAGCGTGGTAAGCTATATGAGGAAAAATACATATGTTTGGTGGAAAAAAATGCATTTTATTAAGCATTTGGGTACAAGAGGAAAAAACACAATTTGTGTACATGAGAAAGGCGAATAAAGAAGGTGTTTCCTTCAAAGAAAATCATTTTTAGTAGGGGGTATCCCCGAACGGCCAGCAACGTTGAACACCTTTGAGGCATGGATTCAATGGATTCCAGTTTAATTAAGTATAAAAGTAAAACCATTAAAGAAAGAAAAACCTTTCTATTTTAAACTTTCAATGCTCATCTTGAAAATCATTCCAAATTTTTTGACTGCAATTTATTTTTTACCCCAAAAATTTTCTTTACAATACCTTATTAGAAAATTCCATTGCTTTTTTTACGATTGGTAGAAAGTGCAAGAAAGTGAATTCATTAAAAAAATATTTTTTTTTCTCTGGTGTCTTTTATGTAAATTTCATAAGAAATAACTACTACCTATTTCAGACGTTACCAATGGCGCGACTTTTGAATGCGCGACTATGTATGTATGTATGTACTGAATTTTGTCCGCACGATAAAAGTCGCTATTATGCACGGATCGTCTTCGAATTCACGAAAAACATTGAGATGGCTAATATCTCGGCGGGGATTGCAAATAGGCAAAATCGGCCCAAGGGAGTGGAAATAGGGAGGGGTTTTGTAAAAGCAGGAAAAAAACTCATTTTTAATTGCAATGCATAGCAAATCAGTTTTAAGTTATTATTACTTCTAGAAATAGGGCCAAAAATTTATGTATGACAGATTTTTGATAAAATTAAAAATGGGCTCGAGCAGCAAATAAATAAATAAAAACAAAAAAAAATACAAATAAAAATAAAATAAAATAAAAATAAAATTACAAAAGTGGGGTTTTTAGGGAGAAAAAAAAATCATAACTTCGTTAATTCTCAAGATATTAAATCTAATTACTACAACTTTTATATTGACAAGTTTTTGATAGAAGCAATTCTTACCGCAAATTTTTTTTGAACGAAAACAAAAATGGTGAGGGATTGAAGGAGAAAAACAATTTGATAACTTCGTCAATTCACAAGATATCAAATCCAATTAAATTTATTATAAATCTTCTTAATATTATCTACAGCTTTTATATTGACAAGTTTTTGATAGGACCAAATTTTACAGAAAATACAAATTAAGAATACATAGCGGTTAAAAAAAAATAATGTATTAACATTTCTGATAAAACCAGCTCTGACAGAAAAATGATATTAAAATCTCGTCAAAAGCGACCAGATAAAATTGTTAAGCTGAGTTTATTTCTAATCTTTATTTAGTTTTTGTTGGTGAAATTAGTATTTAACTTCGAAATCTACCTGCGCCTGTAGGCCGAAGCGGCAAGGATTTATTTTAAGATAAGGCAGCAGGGAAGAAAAAAATGAGCATTATTTAAAATGTCTTTTTAGGATTTCTAAATTGATTTCTCAACGTATAATCGTCAATTAATATTAAGCTATTAATCGACAAAATGTAATTTTTAAAAACTATTGCACTTTTCATTTCTTATTTATAATTTACTAGGGGGCCTGCCCCCTGCAAGCTACTCTCGCCAATCCCCGTTCAGACACCGCAGAATATAAAAGCACGCTAATTTGATCGGTATTAAAAATATTAGAGAAGATTGTATTGTAATGAATAAACCTATAGCGATCTCCCTGTAAATTTCCATTCAATTCCCTTTGATTGCGAAAATTTAAGGCCGAATCAGTTGCTTTTAAAACATCCAATAGTTGCTTTCGTGTTTGATTAAAGAAGACCAGTTAAACATTTGAAAGGAAGCTAAAATAAAATGAATTAAGTAAACAGAGTTTTTGCCTACCAGTATTTTTTAACAGCGTTATAAAACGATTGACTTAATACAGTTTACTACAATTTACTGCTTTAACCCCTTCAAGGTAGGTGGTTCATTTTTGGACCACTTAATTTTAATTCTTAAATGCCACACTGGCACCAGAATATTGGAATGAAAATTTTCCTTTTATTAAGTGAGTGAACAAAAGCATTTTCGTATTTCGAAACTTGTTTGTAAATTCTGGTGCCATTCACTGATTTCAACATTTTACGAATAGAAGTACTTTGCCCCTGAAAGGTTTAAACGCATATTAATGTATTTATTATTTTAAAGTTTCCTTTCACTTTTAATATTCACGTGTAAATACAATTTTCAAGACATAATTTTCAATATTTTCCTGCATTTAACACTTACTCATTTAATAGTAATTTTAAAGAGTTTTTTTTTTCATGATTTTAATAGTCACGTGTAAATAAATTTTTAACCATTAGGAAATATTATTCCTTGCGCTGTTTTTAGAATGGAAAACAATCTCTATAATAATAGCTTAAGTCATGTGACTATTATCAACAGTTCCGGGAGGATCCCTTCGCTGTTTATATTCCAGGCAGCCATTTTGGTACTTTAATGTTAGCCAGCCACAAGCGATAAGTCGCCAAATATTATTCTATCGCCATCATTTCACTTATATTATAATAGACCAAGTTATGTAATTGCCACAAACAATTACAACTCTTCGCTTTTCATAAGAAAGTTTTCCATTTTGATTAAAGAATCAAAGGTATTTTTTCGAATAAAACTACATAAAAGTTGCCATTATCGCAAAGAATTCTTGGTACTTTTATGGTAGCCGGGTGAAAATCTCGCCAATAGCTTTTTTTAACTCACCAGTTCGCATTTTTTTATTTTTCGAGTGGTAAATTTAAACGGTACTACTTGGTTATCCCATCCACCAAAAATCTATCGCCAGACTATAAGATTAAATGCCAATAATGGCTTATCGTAAATGTCACATTCACTTGACATTAAACACATTACAGTGTTTATTACATCATCAAGTGTTTTCTAATTCGACGTTTTATTTGTATTTTTATTAATCTTTTACTAATTTATTTGTTCTTTCGTTATTTAAAATAAAAATTACGTCAATTTGTATAATTTGGTGAGTGGTTTGGCGATTTATATAATTTGGCGAAATTGGTCGACAGGATAACTAAGTAGTACAATTAAAACATTGCTTTGAATATGAAATTAAGTGTCAGGATTTGTTGTCTTATTTAATCGGGTTTGGCGTGATTTTTTTTTTTTTTTTTTTTTTTTTTTTTTACGACAATTTAGCGAAAACCTCGTTTTCGAATACCAGTTACATACATATTTTTAAATTATTTTCTATTATTTTTAAAATGAAATAACAATAAATAAAAAAATTAATTAACAACTGTAGAACAAAACAATTTATAACATTTTTTTAAAATAAAAGAAAATAAATGTAAATAAACATTTATTAATAAATAAGCAACAATAGCCGGATTACCCTGTCAGGCAAAATAGCGCCATTTAGGTATCCCGGTGCGTATATGACATCTGCGCCTAATATTTTTCGTTTCGTTTCGTTTAAAACAAAGAAAGAAGTGAAAGCCATTAATTTTAAACTTTTCAGTTTTAAATGAAAGTTTTGTATTAAATAAAATGATTAAAAAAAAATCGTTGTTCTTACATACATTTAAGGGAGGCCAATCTGGTCGCCAAATTAGTTTAAAATAAAAACCTTTACTAAACTATGAAAAAAAAAATATCTGTTATGATTAATATTTGAGTTGAAATCATTAGAAAAAAGTATTTAAAATTAGAAAAAAATTAATATTTCGAAAACCATTTCGAATTTAAAAATTCGAATACCAGTTTTGAGACCTGCTGACCAATACCGATCTTTGGTGCTAATTTCATCGTAAAGTATTCATTATTTTAGGAGAAATCGTAGCAAAACGTAATCAGCTGTTTAATCAATAGTTTCATACACTGTAAAAACAAACTCCAGTAAAAAAACGGAAAAGGTACTGGCAGCAGAGTTGCCGTATCTTTTCCGTTAAATCACAGAAAATCAGTTACATGACTTTTCCGTTTTGTAGACTGAAAAGTTCCGTTTTGGAGACGGAAAAGTTCCGTTTTGGAGACGGAAAAGTTCCGTTTTAGAGACGGAAAAGTTCCGTTTTGGAGACGGAAAAGTTCCGTTTTAGAGACGGAAAAGTTCCGTTTTAGAAACGGAAAAGTTCCGTTTTGGAGACGGCAAAGTTCCGTTTTGGAGACTGCAAAGTTCCGTTTTGGAAACCGCAAAGTTCCGTTTTGGAGACTGCAAAGTTCCGTTTTGGAGACTGCAAAGTTCTGTTTTGGAGACTGAAATGCTCCGTTTTGTAGACTGCAAAGTTCCGTTTTGTAGACTGAAATGCTCCGTTTTTGATACTGAAATGCTCCGTTTTTAAGACTGAAATGCTCCGTTTCTGACTTAAACGCTCCGTTTTTGAGACTGAAACGCTCCGTTTTTGAGACAAATATTGATTTTCAGAATAAAATTTTCCATTCCTGAAACAAATTTTAGATTTAAGCATGGTTATTTCAACCTTTACAAACTGACATTTTCAAATTTCTCCTTACTGATCGAAACCTATTGGCACATAATAGATTCGCATTTATGTCAGTAAATAGCTATTTGTGACCAATTCTTTCTGTGTAAAGAATGTTTGTCAAAATATTTCTAAAATTATAATTGCATGTATATCAAATCAAAGAAATGCTCAAATAAAATTATATATTAGAAATATTTAGACAACAAAAAGAAAAAAGCTATTCAAGAAAAAGTGCAGAGAAAAAAAAAGTTGAAAATATTAATTTTATTAGAATGTATACATTACACATTCATTGGTTTAACATTAGAGGTAAAATAGAGATGTCACCAACAATGCAGCTGATATTTATGTACATAGTATTTACTCAAGAACTAATTATTTTACTTATTTTTGGCAATATAATTTGCAATATTTAGATTAGGGAAAAAAGATCCATATCAACTGTTTTCCATTGTCACAAATTATGTTGCCCATATTGATTTTGTTGTGAATTCAACACTGCAGAAATGCAATTATGTGTCCCGAAAGGATTAAATATGTAAATTGTTGCCATTTTCTTTGTTTATTTATGTGTATATAAATATATTTAAAAAATAAAAATGTTTTCACACATGTGCTACAAATGTAATAAAATAACCAACGATTTTAATTTATTTTCATATTTAGAGATATATTTTGAAAAATTATTAAAACTTTACATTTCAATTGCATATAACAGTAGTTTTAGTGTAAATAATTTAAAGTATTTTGATTAACTGTCTACAATTCACTTTGCATTTACTTACATAAACAGAACTCATTATGAAGAAAAGAGGCGGGGGGGGGGGGTGATAGCCTAATTGTTCTAATAATGAATAAGCTGTTTGGACATTTGTCCTTTAACACGTTGACGGACACCTGCATCTATAGCCGTCAAAGCGAAGTTCACTATGTGGCATAATGATTGATTGACACCAGGATTTACATGAAAAAATATGAAAATAAGTAAAAGCTTAACTTCACGTACATTAAATAATGCAAAATTTAATTTTAAAATACTGGTGCCAATTTAGGAATTAAGGGAACTTCGCTTTGACGGCTGTAGACGCAAGTGTCCGTCAACGTGTTAAAAAAAAACCCTAGCTTGAAAAATTATCGCTTTTATATTTAATACATTTTCTAATTTTTAAATATGAAATCTGATTGTATAAGTTTCTGTCTTT
The DNA here is from genome assembly GCA_963932465.1 of Maratus speciosus. NCBI lineage: Eukaryota > Metazoa > Arthropoda > Arachnida > Araneae > Salticidae > Maratus > Maratus speciosus. Next base: position 69,226,715 of record OZ010788.1, on the reverse strand, counting down.
TTTTTTTTTTTTTTTTTTTTGCAAATTTCTTCATAACAGAAACAAAATAAGTATATTAAACATTTTGACCATATATAACCTTGGCAAATTGGATGATTCGGACATATACACCAATAAGAATATGCTGCAATAACTACAGAAGGTATGCAGTTATCCAGATTTATGTTACATATTCAGTAGAGAAATGTATTTTACTTCCTATAAGAGAGTATATTTTCTTACACGGCAAGTGTATTTTTAGTTAATCCTTGAAAAACTTCACGTTATATAAGGTATGCCAAAAACATTTACTTAATAATAATAATAATAATAATAAATTCATTTTAATTTCTTTTAATTTTAAATGAGTCAAAACATTCCGTCGACATTTATGGATATGAAGAACTACCTTAAAAGTATAATAGCTCCAAATCCTTTAATTATTTTAATTAAATGAAAGCAAATTTTATTAATTTTTTTGTTTCATTTTAAAAAGCAGCATTTCTTTATTATAGTCCATTCTGAACTAATTTTATCTTTGCATATTGAAAGCTTCAGGTTGAAATACCCATTATCAGAAAGTTAATATGTAAATATATATAAAGTAAAGCATTTTAATTTTATTTTAAAATTTCACTATCATTTGCAACTTTAGAATCAATATCAGATACAGACAACCAATTCATGTGAAGAAATATCAGTATGACACTATTTTCTGCTGCTAAAACTGCCCGGTTTTCAATTTGACACTTGAAGAACCCTGGTAAATGCAGACTTTATTATCAAGTAGTGAAAATTTTCTAAATCTTTAAAACTGTAAACAACGAATTTTAAAATTGTTCTATCTTAAATATTCACCTACACACAAAAGAATTTTTACTGAAGACCACGTTTCTTAAATGCAATATTACATTTTCATTTGGTACATCTTAAATTCATGAAAACTCTAGATTGCTTAGTTGTACATTAACACAAGTGCTTATAACTAGGACTTCCCTCAGAGGGATTAGTCTGAGCGATATTACTGAGAACATAGATTTAATAATAACATGTGGAAGCAAAGAAAATGAGATGTTATCTTTAATTGTCCATATACTGCGATAAACTAAAATGATGAAAATAAACGAATCGTAGAATTACAAAATCTTATATATAAATTCGTATACACTGTTTAAAAAAGTGGGAAATCAAACCATTCAAGACAGTCATGCATGGATATAAAATTGAAAGTACGCAATATATTAAAAGTAAAATAGAAAATGAAACACTAAATTACTTATATCGGAATTTTAACTGTATTAAATGATGTCAAGAGCATAATCAGACGCTCCGCACCAATTTGAGTAACTTTAAATGACAAATATATGATGTTTAAAAAGAATGGACTATACTTTATATGGTGTGTGCTCCCCCGGAATAGTTAATATTGTACAATATCTGTTTTCCACGGATGCAATGAGGTTGTCGATAACATTTAAGGAATTCTCTCCTCAAAATCTAATATAGTATCAAAGTACCGAATACATCAACAGTGGCATGCAATGCTTCGTTAGAGTGTGTTTTAGATATGCTCGATCGGATTTAAATGATGAGTGTATGCTGGCCACTACATACGCTGTATTGTTTTGTTTTCAACATATTCTGCACAAGTTGAGCTGTATTTAGCGTGTATTAAATAAAAGAAATCGGTAATGATTACAACATAAAGTATGACACAAGATCTGAATATATCGTCTGCATAACTTTTGAGCTGTCAAAGTGTCATTTGAAGTAAATTACAGATCCATACATATTTATTCAGGAAATCATGCATGCTAACATACGCCAATATAAACCCGATTATAAAATTTCACCAGAATAAGTTAATATATAAAAAAGCTACTAATGATAATTGAGAATATGACCTTATGATAAAATGTCTAGAAAAATGAATCGGATAAAAAATTCATATCACATTTAAAATGACACTTCCCTCTGTTAGTGGCCTTAGCGAGAGAGAGAAAAGCCTAGAGAAGGAACACTTTAACAAGTACTTTCGGGCAACCTACTCACTGTTTCATACAGGTCTTTATTCAATATTTACACAATTTATTTAATGCTAGGTGGGTATCTATCAGTTTTGTTGCATTTAAATTGCATGTTTTGCGGAGGAAATGCAGCATTATGAAATATTTAAAGTTGCTGTACCTAATAATTCCAAATTAATGGTAATTTAGATCGCTTTCCATTAATTTCCTCTTTTTAAATTTTTAATTTTTTAGAAACCATTCATAGAGACAATTGTATATTTTAAAACTAACCCGAAGTAAAATTTCAAGATTTTGGGCTCAGCAGTAACACAGAAATAGAAAATTTTTGAAATTTATTTTGTTTTTGCACTGTTTTATATAGCGACATTTTTAGAAATTGTTCTATTGCTAGAATTTACGTCATGATAAATACAGCCATGTCAATTTTCATGTTTATATTCCTAACAATTCCATGTACTTCGTTACTTAGATCATCTTTAGATCTTTTTCCGCTTTGTTTAGTCTTTCTATTTTTTAGAATTCGTTCTACAACGAGCATTTACATCTTATTAATTACTACCATGCCAAAGTTCTAGTTTCTAACCCCAACAGTATCCCAAAAATTTCAGTATTCCAAATAAATCATAGTTTAGAAACTTTCTAGAAATTTTTACGTTTATCCGTCAAATTGAACCTTTAAGAGAGCGTTCATTACGAGTATTTACATCTTAAAAGTAACTACCGCACCAAATTTAAAGTTTCTAACCCAATCAATATCACAGAAATCGCAATTTTAGAACTTTTTTGCTCCTGCAGCGATGTAGGTTCTTGCACTGACATTTTTTTTTTTTTTCGGAGCAGAGATGGCCACCAACATTTTTTTAAGTTGGCTATGTAGTTTCAGAGATAACACCTCACAAACGTACAAGCATTAATAATATTATATACTTTATAATATTATAACGCTTTATAATATTAGCATTAGATGTACAGATACAAAAGCCATTTATCTGTTACAAACTAAAGTGCCGGCGTTGCCCAGAATTTGAAGGATGTTTGTTCTGAAAAATCAATTTCAAAATTTAACATACAACACAAAACATACATTAAAAAAAGCAGTCGAAATGTTGTATGAATGAATCATATGAAAACGCTATATAAAAATATATAAATGTATATAACAGACGCAAAAGAATACAGCTATAAATGAACTTATTTCAATTTATAATTGGAGCAATAATGTTAAAATACGCCAATATTTCCCTAATCGGGTTTTTATCATGCTTTAATACATTTTTCACACTCATATGACGTTATACTATATCCACCACGTCCTTTATATTTCCAATATGACGTAATATTTTCCTCTTTCACGTGGAAACCTTGAAATAGAAAAGTTATGAAGTTATATTCACTATCATTTAAATTCGTCAAACCATATATTTCATTTTCATATTTCACGTGAATATCTTGCAATAGAAAAGTTATGACGTAATATTCACCTTTTTTTAAAAATTCGTCAAACTACTTATTTCATTTTCATTTTTCACGTGGAAATCTTGCAGTAGAAAATTAATTGTTGTAGTAATAATTTTATTGTGTTTTTTAATTGTTGCCAACTGCTATAACGAAAAATGTTTAAATTTGATAAGAAATTGCTGTTAAATTGGTGGTTTTTTATTAATTAAAAATTAACTATAAATTATTTCGATTCCGGATTACTTTAGTAGCCTCGGCCATGTTTTAATACACATGTACGTATCTTTTCGCAATTTTGGCTTCCAAATTGGGGATTTTTATAGAATTACAAACAGACAGATAGACAAGTTTTCATTTTTATATATCTCTCTATTCTAAAAAAAAGTAACTAACGCTGTCACCGCCGCCGCCGCCGGTTTTGAATTTTTTGTGACCGGAGGTTTTTCTCCGTTAATATTAAGAAAACTATTGCATACAAAAATATGAAAATCGGTGGTATTATAGCGAAATGTTTGATCAACACGCTAATGCATACAGTTTTCAAATCGAAGAATTATTTTAAGATATATTTAATGCTAAAGTAGGACAAAATCGTTCCATTAAAAAAAAATTTATAGGAGCAAAAGCTATACATGTGAATTTAACCATTTTTAAATCATTTTATTTAATAGAAAATCCCGGTGTGCAGATTTCATTAATTTTTTTAATTTGACTCATTTTTTCAGGTTTTATTTCTATTTTAAATTCAAATATTCAGCATCTTGACTGATATTTTTTACATATTTTAGAAAATGGTATTAATTTAAACTGTTGCCAACTGTATAAACAGCGCAAACAATAATTTTTTGCTTCAAATAAAAGAAATATTTACACGTTACTATTATAAACAGAAAAAAACCCTTCAAATTAGAATTAAATAATTAGGTATAAAAAGCAGGCACTTATTGGAAATTACGCCATTAAAACTATATTTACATGTGAATTTTGAAAGAGAAAGGATATTGTAAAATAAATTCATTAACATGCGTTAGAAGTCTGAAATAGAAGAAATTGCATCACATTACACTTATTATGCAAAATGAACAAAAAATAGTATTGCAAAACTGTTTAAATTTAAAAATTGCGCGAGACAAAATATTAGAGGTTAAATATTAGATTTTTTCAAAATTTTATTATTTGTCGTTTGATGTGAGGTGTTCAGCTATAAGTATGCAAATTTTAATGTCTCCAACATAATTAGGCGCTGAGTTAGAAAAATTGCTTAAAATACACAAGTTAGATCCCAGAGGGTTAAATATTAGACTTTTTCAAAATTTTATTATTTGCCGTTTGATGTGAGGTGTTCAGCTATAAGTATGCAAAATTTCATGTCTCCAACTTAATTAGGGGCCGAGTTAGAAAAATTGCTTAAAATACACAAGTTAGAGCCCAGAGGGTTAAATATGACTTTTTCAAAATTTTATGATTTATCGTGTTATCGCAAGTGTTCAGCTATAAATATGCAAACTTTCATGTCTCCAACTTAATTAGTGGCTGAGTTAGAAAAATTGCTTAAAATACACATGTTAGAGCCCAGAGGGTTAAATATTAGACCTTTTTCAAAATTTTATTATTTGTCGTTTGATGTGAGGATTTCAGCTATAAGTATGCAAAATTTCATGTCTCCAACTTAATTAGGGGCTGAGTTAGAAAAATTGTTTAAAATACATAAGTTAGAGCCCAGAGGGTTAAATATTAGACTTTTTCAAAATTTTATTATTTGTCGTTTGATGTGAGGTGTTCAGCTATAAGTATATAATATTATATATAATATTATAACGCTTTATAATATTAGCATTAGATGTACATATACAAAAGCCATTTATCTGTTACAAACTAAAGTGCCGGCGTTGCCCAGAATTTGAAGGATGTTTGTTCTGAAAAATCAATTTCAAAATTTAACATACAACACAAAACATACATTAAAAAAAGCAGTCGAAATGTTGTATGAATGAATCATATGAAAACGCTACATAAAAATGTATAAATGCATATAACAGACGCAAAAGAATACAGCTATAAATGAACTTATTTCAATTTATAATTGGAGCAATAATGTTAAAATAGGCCAATATTTCCCTAATCGGGTTTTTATCATGCTTCAATACATTTTTCACACTCATATGACGTTATACTATATCCACCACGTCCTTTATATTTCCAATATGACGTAATATTTTCCTCTTTCACGTGGAAACCTTGAAATAGAAAAGTTATGAAGTTATATTCACTATCATTTAAATTCGTCAAACCATATATTTCATTTTCATATTTCAGTTATACAGTTATTTAAGAGTTGGTAATCGAAAAAATGTTCGCTAAATAGAGGTATCCACTAATCGGGTGTGTCCGCTATGGAGGTTTTATCAGTAAAACCTCTGAATAGCGAACACCTCGGGAGGACAGAATTTGTCCTCTATTTGGAGGTGTCCGCTACTGAGAGTGAAAAATGTACAGTTATTTAAGCGTTGGTAATCGAAAAAATGCCCACTAAATAGAGGTGTCCACTAATCGGGTGTGTACGTTATGGAGGTTTTACTGTATAATAATATCATCATTTACAAGAAAATTGCATGCTGTATGATAGACAGACAGACATCAAGAGAAAGATAACCTCCCGGAGCAATAAACACTCATGTCTTTTGTTTTAATCATCCACAATTGTATGTCATACAACAGGCCAGATTTTATACAACAGGCTAAAAACGGTCACCGTGGTACGGAGTATGTATTATTATTTGTTTGCCCACCAAAACTGGTTGCCACGGGTTGTTGCAAGGTTTGTGATGACGTGGTTGAAACTAATCTATTCAATATTAATGCGTGATTATTTTATTTATTTATTTTTTTTTTTTTGCTCCATGTGTTCAAGCCAGTTGTCTACGAAAGCTTCAACCGGTGAAAGTGACGCACACCAAATTTCTGTGACGTATGCAGATAAATTGTGCTTTTTTATCAGTTTTTTCTATATAATTTTTAAACGGTTTGGAACTTATTTTTCATAGTAGGTGCATTCAGTAGGCGACCCTCCTAGGTACCTTCTGGTGCAATCAGAAACGAAATCCGACAAAAATTTTTTGAGTTATGCTTGACGAAAGGTTTTTATTAGGCTTTTTTTTTAGTAGGACATGGCGTTAATATCCATCGTAGTAGTAATGTGTCCGGACAGTAATATTTCGCTGAGTATTAGCCTTCGCTTCGCTCAGACAATAAAACCATAACAGCTGAATGTGTACAGATTAATATACAAATGAAAATGCAACTATTTCAAATAACAAAATTTAGACTTCTTGTATCACCGTACAAGATGACAAATATCCTGATAAATTCACTGTAATTTCTTTACTTCCCAACAATGGCATTTGTGAGAAACAAGATCATAATCATAATTACCCTGGTGAGATCAAACTACATTGAAAATATGAGATAAATATAAAATTTGCAGTAAAGAAAACACTAAATAAAACAAAAAAAAAATATTGATTGTTGCATTACAAATTAAAATGACTTTTAAAGTCTGTAAGTCCATTCACAAGATTTATAATTGGATTGGCAACCATATTATTTCTTTTCCCTTTCATCCTAGGTGCTTTGCTACCTTTATCCGGATTAATATTGGCAAAGATTCTGAAAAATGAAAATACGAAAGTTTGTAATAAAAGACACTGATAAAGTTAAAAGATGTAAAAAGATATATGATACACAATTACCACAGTTATACTTCTAATTTTATTTTACAGTAATCTTTTGTCATATAAGAAATCTTGCATGCAATATAACAGACAAAAAAAAAAAATCTTAAAAGATGACTTACAATAACTCATACTCTCACATATAAGGATTAGAGTTCACACCATTATACATAAATTAATTTTGGGGGGAAAAATGACTTAAAATTAATGACCAAGCTCAAGAGTTGATACAGTTTTTATTCTTGGGGCTGATTTTGCGAAAAGTAGAAGTTACTTTTTGTGAATTTTATTAAACATTTTGTAACGTTAATTGAAATCCAATTATTCAAATTCGAACCAAAAATTTATTAACAAAAACTTCTTTATATCCCCTTGCTAAAGTTTTTGTTTTTAAATCGTTTATTTACAAGTTACGCATTTTAAAAAACTTTTTATAAAAAAGAATTTTACGAAGGGAGTCTATTTTATAAAAAGGAATTTTGTGAAGGGGCCTGTTTTATTAAGTTCATTTTTGTGAAAGGGTCCATTTTAATAAATTTATTTTTGTGAAGTGGCCCTAAATAGGCCCCAAATTTTGCCTGGATCGATCCCTGAAGCTGCATTGCATTTATAAAGAAATTAATTCACCATTTGGGATGGGTATTTTCTGATGTTCAAATTGATTCTTTGATGATTATTACAATGCATAACCACTCTTTTTACAATTAAATTCTTATCTTTCACTTTCTATATTTCACCATATGTTATTTCACACACACACACACACACACACAAAATATATAATCAGTATCGGATATATGGTCACCCATGCGGTCCTGAAAATTATCACCATATAAGCGGGGTGACCTTATATGCGGTGTAAACAGGAATTTTACTTTGACAAAATATTATTGTGTTAGTTGTATTAGTAAAATAATGTACAAAAAAAAAATATGAAAATATAATTTATAAGAGAAGAAGTATAAACAAGAATTTCTTTACACTTAAATTTTCGAATTGTTGAGCATAATATATAGTAAAGCTTTATTTTTTATTTAAAATAATCTTTTATGCAGATTTGTTTATTATCATGATTGTTAAAATTAGTTTTATAATTGACGAACGTATTTAAAATATTCCTCTGTACCAACGGAATTGGTTAACACATTGAGTGCACGGTGACTGATACTGAAGCTGAAAAATTTGCAATGTTTTAAGTAATTTTTAAAAAAGTATAATCCTGTAATAAATAAAAGGCAAGTAAATTTTAAATAAATTTAAAGTAATTACTTAAAACAATGTATATATTTTTATTTTTAGTTTTATGACATATTTTAGACCGTCAGTCATCGGTGAATGACGTGTTAAAAAATATCTGAGGATATTTAGTGTTTTGAGAGCTTCTGCTTGCGTTCTCAGTTCAGCTTCAGACTCACTCTCTTTATCATAGCTTCCATCAGTGTTTTATTTAAAACTTCCGAAATAATTTACGGTATGGAAGCTTCACCAGTAGTAGTGACCTCATTGTCAATAACTGCACATGTCAGTTCGTCATGTATTGTGCAGCCAGCATTCCGTAACTTTTCTGCAAGTAGGAGCACAGCATTATTTCATTGTTGTCGTCTTCGAACGATAATTCTTCACATTCTGGAAGCCAATCATGTCAAAAGCAATTTTCAATGGTTTTCTTTGATACCATATTCCAACTCTAGGCTACTTAATACATGACATCTAACACAGACAGGTAAAAGTTATCTTTTTGATCAATTGCGGCAAAGAAGTATTTTAGAAGCAGCTTTCGTTTATTTATCTTAACCCTCCGTCTACCAGACGGGTCCATTGGACCCGACAGGCACATACAAAATATTCATTCAAACCAGAAATTTCTTTAAAATAAACTAAGTATATAAACCAGACAAAAATAAGGTAAATAAATAAGTTAAATAGTTTTAAATAAAAATTCTGGTGTAGAACGTTTTATTAAAACTTGAATAAAATTCCCGGTAGATCTAGGGTTAAAATTTTGAATAATTCCTTGATCTAAGGGTTGTGCAACACTAGTGCAGTTTGGAAGCAATAAAACGAATTCAATCTAATTTAAATTGCGAATTATACAATGACCAATACAGTTGTCTGCGATGATGGAGAAATTCAAAGAGCCATAGAATGTTTCTCTTATCTCCTGCGACAGGAGTAGCCATATCAATCTTCGACTATGGAAAGCTTTGACGCGGAAAATGAGTTCTTTCGTCCTCTCCCGCGTCTGCCATATTTGACTGACCGTCAGCAGTCAAATCAGCAGTCTCCAATGCAAGAATCTGTTAAATATGACGGGCGCAAGAGGGCGGTATGAACGGCATCAAGTGACGTCATTTATGACTGCTTCATCTTTTGGAATCCCCTGGCTGCAACCTGCAAAAATAGATATTATTCGGTCAGCTGTGCCTTCTTTTCCACAGTGTGTATACACTCAGCGAAGTCAAGTGGTATGCAATATTATCACAATGTCTAATGGGTGTATGTCCTGTTTTGTTTGTATCTGATCTGTTCACCTGTCAAAAGGTAGAACCTCACTAGAAAATGAAAAGTAACAGTTCAAATATGAATAAAATAGGACAAACATGCTGTACGTCTGGTATCATCTACAATAAAATCAGGACTTACACCATACGCACATATCACAATTCTTATAAAAACTATGTATCAAATTGCATGTATTATGATCCTCTCTGTAAATAAATTTTTTACAGTTGAAAATGTTTCATGTAAACTTAATAAATACTTAAAAACATACTTATGTAAATGATTTAGAAAATGTATCACCTTTAAAAATTTTTTTTAGCTTTAACCGTTTTCTCTACGCTTTCTAAATTTCATTGAGCAGAGTATTTTATGTGTAAAGAAATATAGCATTATTTATAGACTGAGTAAGTGCATTTTAGCTTAAATTTACTTCAATGGTACTTTAAAATACTATTTAACTGCTAGTGCATAAAGGGTTTACTCAAAAATAGAATTATTTACTCCCACTTAAAATAATTGCATATAGAATGTAGCCATTTCATATCTATCTACTATATGTGCGGCTGGGGCTAACGAAAAAGACAGGCTATGGTGGCATTACATTTTTTTTTTTTTTTTTTTTTTTTTTTTTTTTTTTTTTGAGTTCGACCAATAAAACTCGAGGTTTTTATGCGCCAGAATAACGAACCTCACAATTTTTTTCTGTGATCTATTGAAAAATTGGGATTTTTTTTTCCGTTATTAATCAACGAAATTCTCAGGCCACAAGTTAACCCCTCGTGGGCCACTTTACCTAATTTACAAACAATTGCAAATGCTGTAATCAATTAGTGTTGTATGTTATTGTCAGGGTTTGCCCAAGTGGGATTACCGGGTTTTTTCGGGCGGGCCCCACTTGAAAAAATCCATTGTGGGTTTTTCAAATTTTCTCGTGCTTTCACAACTGTATCATTATTTAATCTAAGTAAAATATTGAATATAATTTTTACAAGAGTTTATTAAAAGAAATTTGATTTTTAATTGATTAAAGAATATTTTTAATTAATCAATTCTTGATTTAATTAATTAATGTTTTAGAGAATAAAAGATAAAAGCAAATTTCAAAGTTTCCCCTTGATTTAAAAAAGGGCAGGGTGCTGCCGGTGAGAAAAGGGCACTTTTTTATTCTTAAGGGCATGTTTTGGATTCTTAAGACCACTTTTTTGATTTTTAACCACTTCACTGGCTGCCCTGAATCGGGGGTAAAAGCATTGTTTCTCCATACCTGTCCCCGGTGAAGTGGTTAAAGTCACTTTTAATATTTAAAACTTAGATACAGTAGCCTCCCGCTTAACCGGCCTAAACGGGACCGAGGGTTAGCCGGTTAAGAGAAAAACCGGTTAAAGTGGAGAAGTAAACAAGTATCTGCATAATTTAATTAATTAAACCCGTGAGATGCATTAAGTTTTTTCAATTTGTGTAGTTTTAAAAAAGTACATATTTTCTGAAATTAATACTATTTATACTTAACTGAATTGACAGAAAAATTATCACTGATAACAAATAATGCAAAATATTTAACGCAAATTAAATTGTTGAAAATCGTATCACACACCTTTACAAGAAGTTGAAATTATTCTACATTATGTATATTTAAGTTAATCAACCATAAAAAAAATCAGTGACCTTCTTCTGTTGAAGGCAAGATGGCAAACAATTTGCAGCATAATCTCTCCATTTCTTTAGCATCATAAGTTTAACCGAGGAAGCTGTTAGCCACTGCTTAACATAGCGTAGCGCCAACTCCAATGCTTTTATCCCTTCCGTATGTGGAAATTTAGCTGTGTCAACTTCAACTGGATCCTCATAATGATCGTCTTCGTATTGAACAACATCAGTTACAGTCCTAATTATATCCTCGTCAAATAATGTTTCATGCTTGAGATCTTTATCAGACTCAAACAACTCTTATACATTTTATACGGTGATCTGTTCGCATCCCTCCAGCTTTTTAAATTTTTGTACAAAACAGTTTGCAAATAGATGAGACATTATAGAGTTCCAGGGGGGGGGGGGGGTGCACTTTTGACTATTAAAAACACAAAATCTCAAATCTTCCGGGGGGACATATCATTGTTTCTGGCAGGGGGGAGGGGTATGCCCCCTCCCCGGGCCGCACCCTGAATTCAACGTGTATGCATTTAGAACCAACGTTCTCCTTTCTGAATTTTGCCTCCCTCCACTCGGGATTCCACTTCAACTCGAAAGCGTAAGCTGAGTTCCCGAGGCCGTCATCCCAGGAAAAAAGTCGTCCGGTTAAAGCGGATTTCCTGTTAAGAGAATCCGGTTAAGAGGGAGGCTACTGTATCTCTTTTCAAAACAACATTGAGTCAGATTTTACTATGTAAGTAAATTTTTTAATGCAAAAAAAAGGCCCTTTTTTTAATGGAGATGCAAGAAGGGTGCTATTTTGTAAACCAAAGAGCAGGCAGGGTGCAGCACCTTCCTGAAACTGCTGGGGTGAAACTCTGCAAATTTAAATATATTTCATATATAAATTTAAATATATTATCATAATTTATGATATAACAAATTTAATTATTAATTTTTTTTTTACAAAATGTTTCTGTATCCAAAATCATAATTTTTTCTTAGTTTTAAAAATTACCCATTTTTATTTGTATATTAAAACTAAATTTTGAACTCCATTGGTTTTTCTTAACTTTTCTATATTTTGTTGACATTTTTATATGCTAAGTAAATAGTTTTATGAATAATTACATATCTTATACATTTATATTCAAATAACTTTTACAGATCAGTTATCAATTCCTTTTGTCTTCAATAATGATAATAAAGCTTAAAAAATGAAATTCTTACAACTACTCGGTATTGAACTCGGTAAACTGGTTTAGTATGCAGGGTACCGAGTAAGTACCGAGTACTCAGTACAATCCTAGAAAAAACCTTTTTCAAAGGGTTGTGGAAAAAACAAGAACAAACTGCCACAAAAAAATGTGAACCGCAAATGGTCACGAGAAAATGCGATTTTCATAAGCGCAGTGAATTTCGTCAAATGGGAGATGCACAACCTGTGGCCCGCGATGGGTTTAACTTATGACACAATTAACTTTTGCCAATTAATAACTGAAAATAATCAATTTTTGGCAGTAGGTTGCAGGGAAAAAGTGCAAGGTTCGTTGTTCATGCACTAAAAAATCTCAAATTACATCAATCGAGCTCGGAAAATTTCCGAGTTTCGGCGATGGGGCTCGGAAAAATTGTGAGGTTGTTGATCAGGTGCGAAAAAATCGCGAGGTTCGTCAATCGAGTTTAGAGAAAGCACTGGTTGGTGAACATTTTGCCAATCGGCAGTTCAAAATTACAGTGAAATTTGTCAATCAGTCATTAGTAAAAAAAATTACCCTGAATTTTGTATAATCATGTATCCTTGTCTACTGAATCGGGTAAGCTGACTGGCTAGAATTTAGAGGGTAAAACTGTCCCACCTCTGAAATCATATTTTTAGTCTTATTACACCACAGATTCCCCCTCCAATCCCAGAGGGCCGAAACTAAGGAGGGGACAGAGGAGGCATGGCGTCCCGGGCACCAGTACATGGATGCAAGAAGTATATATCAGCCAAGGCTGAAAACTTTTCTGGGTATTAGAAATAACCAAACGAAAATGGGCTGGAAAATTTCTATGCCTTGCATTATGGCTAACAATTGATCTCTTACAATAAAAGAAAGTGATTAAAAACACTTGATAATAAAATTGCTATTATTTAAGTATATAATGTAGAATTTTCTATCAGACAAAAATCTCTTCAGGACAAGGTCTTGCACCCAAGGCGCCAGAACCAAGGAGCGCCAAATGAAGATTTTGTGTGGCGATTTTTCTCATATCTATATTTAGCGCAGTATTGTTAAAATCGTCCTGTCTGAGGTATGCCAAAGCATAGAAAAATCTAAGGATAATATAGCATAAGGATACTGTATAAAGCGGAGTTGTTTTTCGATTCTTTTTCATTTCGTTTGCAAGATTTTGATGAATCAATAGTTGACAAAGCAGATTACGTAGTTCATTATTAGGGATTGACCGAAGCAGCAATTTTGCCGAATACCGAAGTTTCGGTCAAAGTGTATACCGAATAAATTTTTAATACATATTTTTGCATATATTAACTTTTTTATAAACTTAATTAAAATCTTAATAATTTAATTCAGTTACATTTGTATTGTTAAGTGTAATTACTTAAAAAAAATAATGACTTCTTTCCACTAACCAATTCATTAACTCATCACCTATTTTTTGTTATTTTATCACTAGTCATTACCCAAATTAACCTATGAAACTATTAAACTGTACAGTATTAATAAGGATAAGGATTGTCAGAAAAACAAAAGTTCGTTCAAATAAAAAGAAAAATGTTGTCATTAAGCTGATTTACTGATTGTCTAAGTCTAATTATAAACATATTGAATTGAATAGGGATGTTCTCAAATACAAAAGGTATATCAATTCGTACATTTAACTATTTTCTCTCAAATTATTGATACATATTTATATTTTGATTAACCTCTAACTAATGTTACCGGTCTCTCAGACCGCGGCTTTTTTCAATTTTTATAGTTTAACTTGCAATTTTCAGTTTAACTACAAACACTACCGAAATTTTGTTCCGTTTGGAACTTAAGTACTATCACCAGAGACTTTTGAATGGGTGAATTGTAATTATAAAAGTCCTGTTCAAACAGTTTAGTACAAAAACACAATCCTATGAGTTAATCGTGCCTTTTATTCATCTTTCGACGGAGTGGTCTCACAGACCGCTTCACACTAGTTATGTGGCAATTTCTGTGACATCAGTTAAAGGTTAATATTTTAACATTATGGTGATAAAGATAACAAATCTGAGTGATTTTAATTTAATGGTTATAAAAGCTAATAGGATAGGCATATGAGTATAAATTTACTTGTGTATTTTTTTAATATACACCTTAGATATACAGAGATGAAATTTGATATACTTATTTGAAATATATATTAAAGAAAATACATTAAATAAATTTAAATTAAGAAAACTAATGTAGAAATAATTAAAATTAAATGATAAGGGAAAGATACCCATCTTCCTTATTTTTTTTTTTTTCTATCGTAGACAGTTGTTCCGATTTCACGCTTATGTAGACTATTTTAGGTATTTTTTTTTAAATTAAAAATGGCTTTGTCTTTTTTTTTTTTTTTTGCAGTGCAGCTGAACTCTGAACTCATGCACATAATATTAAAACTCATCATTTAGCCTATTCTACTTCTAAGAAAATACTTATCCGCAATTATTTGGTTCACAATGCCGAATCACCGAATATCAAGTCGACTATTCGGTATTCGGTCAATCCCTATTCAGTATTACATATTTTAAATTTTAAAATAAGTCGGCTATTAAAAAATGAGTAAATTTCTCTTTGTAAATATACTTTGCGGAAAAAGGGGGGGGGGGCAAAATCCATGTTTGCCCCGGGTGCTAAAAAGGTTAGTTTCGGCCCTGCACCCATCTACCCGAAATATAAATTGATGTGGCTCTCGACAACCCAGACATATTTGCAAGTGGCCCTTCTCTTGAAAGGTTGTGCATAATTAATTCCGATGGAAATCCTCGTGATTGGTTAATTTTCTTAAATAATACTTTACAAACAACAAATAAATAATGTAAAAACATTATCTTTTATTTAAATATGATTCTGTTTCTAATTATTCTGAATATCTTTATAAATTAACTGTTAAACGTAGAAGTTGTATAAGATTTTTAAAAATATGTTTTTTAAAAGTTTTTCTTTTTTTTTTTTTAAGTATTTGGCAACATGGCCGAATATCGAATATTCGGTGCATCCCAAGTATGTTTTAAAAAATATATTTTGCACTTCTTTAAAAATGAAATTGCGCTAATATTTCCCCGTGTTTTTATTTTTTATTCCGAGAAAACATTTTTGGAACAAAAACGTTTATTGCAGAACATTGCAAAATATTCTGCTTGAGGAATAGTAACAAAACTAGTAAATCTGCAAATCAGTGGTCCTAAACATCAGTTCTGGAATGTTATGAAAGTTTGTACACAAAAAAAATTCAACCTGCAAATACTTCTCCGCCCCCTCCCCCCCCCCCCCCCAAACACTGTCTCAGTTTGATAACTTCCTATCATATAGTAATTTAAACCTCTATCTGAAATAATTTATTGATCTCGAGACAATCTGAATAATTAAATAGTGAATCATTCGCAAAAACATAATTTTAATTATTGATATTCTAATTGTTAAATATATTATATTTGAAAATAATTTTACTAGTGTACTTTTATTAAATTCTGCTAATACAATCATAAAAACAATTCGGTAGTACTTTTCATTGGATGTTCCATTACTGTAATTTTGATGTATTTCTGGAAATGTATGTATTTGATATATTAATGGAAAATTAACTATGAAAATGGCTAAATATTGATAGATTAATATAATATAGAAAAAACTGGAATATGATAATTATAACAGTAATTAAAAAATAGTTCTGAAAAATTCAGTAAACTTAAGCGATTAAAGAAAAAATTTTTAATTTATATTTCAGTAAAAATTAGGGGGGAAAAGCTTTTTTGGGGAGGGGGAAAAAGAAAAAGAACAAAAAAAAGCTTATCTTATAAAAATGAAAATACGTGTCCCACTTTACATTAAACATGCTATAGGCTAACAAAATTCATAGTCTACTACTATAAAAACAAAAATATTGCAAATAAATAAAGGTATAAAATGGTTAAGTAAAACTAATTCTCAGTAAAATTTTCATCGAAAGAAGATTAAACATTTTCTGCTTCCTGGCTGGTAAAGATTGCTAATGATAACCCAAATTAGTAAACATCCCAGAGAATCTTTTATACTAGCGTTAACCTTTTTTTTATACGTGTAGAGGAAAAAAAAAATATTTGTCCCTCCCAAGAACGAAAACATTATAACCGCCGATCTTGGATACCATGTATCGGTGTCTTAAAATGTATGCTCTATAGGCCAAACGTGCAATCGCAGAAATAAACAAAGTTTTATGTAAAACACTTATATAAAATAAATACAACGTTCATTATAAAAAATAATTACAAAATAAAGCTGAATAACTTACCTCTTTTTCACAAAAGTAACAGAAACATGGAGCAGATCAGGAAATAAATGTAAACAAAACAACGTATTTAGCGAGCGCGGAAAGGCAAGACAAACTCCTTTTTCAATGATTTCAAGATGAATCAGCTTCTTTTTGCTGCAACTAAATGTCAGAATGACATCAAGTGATCGCAGAAATTCCTTCTAAATGTAGCCCGAACATTGATAACCGATGATAATTTAAAATCAACATGGCTGTCGCCGGAGTACTTGTTTAGATACGGAGACGGAGATATACCGTTTTTAGTGCGTCTACTGCCAGATATGGAAACTCTGAGAGTTCAAGGCCAACAGAAAACGGAACATTTCCTGGAATTCCAGGAAAAGTAAGAGTTTTATCTAAAACGGAACTTTTCAGTTAAAAAAGGGAAAAATCACAGAATAACACCTGTTAATTTCAGGACATTTTTTTACAGTGTAGAATCGTTTCATAAATTCGTTACATTTCAGTCGTTTCATATATCCGTTTCATAAATTCGTTTCATTTTGATTTTGTATTTATAGGGTAGATTTTTAGGTAGATTTCGTATGAAATACTACCTATTAGGATCTCCCCTACGTTGGAATTCCGGAAAAAGTTTTGCAAATCTACACCGATCATGACCCCTAGAACCGAAAACCACCCCGAGTAAAAAACTTTATCTATCTATCTATCTATATATATATATATATATAACTTTTTTATGGGCACGATAACTTCCATAATTCTGCACAAATCTTTTCCAAACTTATACATAAAATCAAGGGGCATAAAATCTCGGTCAAGTTTGTTAATTGGCGGAATCGGTCCAAGGGGCTAGAAATAGGGAGAGGTTTTGTGAAAAACGAAAAAAACACCATAACTTCTTAATTATAATACATATCGACTCAGTTTAAAATTATTATTACTTCTAAAAAAATTGGCCAAAAAATTATGTATGACAGATTTTTAATAAAACTAAAAATGGGCTCAAGGGGCGCAAAAAATAGGGTTTTGGGAGGAAAAAATTTCTTACTTCGTGAATTCTCAAGATATCAAATCCAATTAAATTGTTTTATAAATTGCCTTAACACTATCAACAACTTTTATATTGACTCGTTTTTGATAAAACCAATTCTTATGCAAAAAAAAAAAAGGTGGGGGGGGGGGGGGTGTTGAAGAAGAAAAAATCCATAACTTCGTCAATTCACAAGATATGAAATCCGCAGGAATTTAATAATATAGTCTTCATAATATTGTCTACAACTTTTATACTGACAAGTTTTCGATAGGACCAACGCTTTCAGCAAAAATTAATTACATTGAGGTTGACGAAAAAAATATCGTATGAAGATCGTACTCAAATCGAAACTGCTTGTTTTCTGACTCATTTTTAAATTCATTTTTGTTTTAAAATGCATCAAATTGGTAGGATCTCTTATTCAGAAACTATATAATGTGCTGTAATGGTTTATGTTTTGATAGAAGCAGAATATATTTTTAAAAATGATGTCAAAGTGAGCATTTTGAACAGAATTTCTCAAAGAGATTGTGTTGGAAACGAAAAATATGTTCCGACTGAAAAAATAATTTTTATAAATTAAGTTCTAATTAATTGAACGAAAAATAAAAATAGGTCGCTTATAAATGTCTTAAAAAATCACGTCAGCAAGTTTCATGTTTTACATTTTAAAAATGAATCCGAAAATGCGTCAGAAAATTTCGAGTTGTTGAGCATGAAAAATATTTTTGGATACTGGCCTTAACACGATTCTGATAAAACCAGCTCTTATATATAAATGAAATTAAAAACTGTTCAAAAGTGGCCAGATAAAATTGTTAAAGTGGGTTTATCTCTAACCATTATTTAGTTTTTATTGTTGAAATTAGTACTTATCTTCGAAATCTACCTGGGCTTATAGGCCGAGCCGTCAGGGATTTTCAACATTTTACCTTTAACCTCTTCAGTTCCGAAGCTAAAATAATAATACAAATGCTTATTCATTGTTTTTTTCCAAGCAAAGTGACATTGTAAGTAACAGAAAAAATATCTTTTCTAAAATTGATCCTTTAGGCGCTTAATTGTTTAGGTTCAAAAATATGGATCTAAAACTACAATTAACCTTATGTTGTTGTTAAATTGATGTTTTAATCAATTTAATAACCATTAACCTAAATTAACTCAATCACAAATTTAAGAGCTTTAAACAAGTAAATAATCTACAAATCCTGGAAATTTTTTATTGAAAAAGATTAAAGTTAAATACTTATGAAAATTTTTTCCTTTCTTGGTCATACTGTCTTTTGGGCATTTTTATGCATTTTGAAAACTCAGATTAAAATAACATTTATTATTTGTGGAATCAGCTTAGATGATGCCATTTATTCGTTTGCTTTGAACGCAAAAGACGTTCAGCTGTTAAGAAGTGATGTAAAAATGTAAATAAGTAAAAATTTAATTTAAAAAATCAAAAAACCCGACTGCGTAAAAAGCGAACTAATTAATTATTTCTCATCAATGTGAAACTATTTTTTTATATTACTTACCTATTTTTTTTATTTACTTGTATTGATGACTTTTAAGTTATGTTTAATTGTTTGCTCCCATCCATAAACAATGTTTTGATGAGGACTATAGATGTCTATGAAGGTTAGAGTTGCAGTAAAGCTAGAGATCCTACTTACACAACTTCCAGGTTGTGTAATATTTAAATGGAGCTTCTGACTGTAAAATAGTCAATGAAACATCGCCTTCATTTTGAAAGATCTATCCAATGATATGTCACTCAATAGGGTGCGTAAAAAAAGTTTTTTCGTCTCTACCGCCATTTTTTATTTTATGGCCGCCATTTTGAATTTATAAAAACAAAACCTAGCCTATGACTTTCTGGCGGTTAAAACGAATCGATAGAGACCTCATTCATTAAAATCCATCCAACCGTTGGGATGTTTCGAGGGTATAAAGAAATACACATACCCAGATACGCGTGAAACACATAACTCTCCTTAGCAGTCGGATAAAAATCGGATATTTTAGTTTTTATATTTAAAAAAAAAAAAAAAAACAGAGGTCTCCGTATGGGCACCCAGGGGCCGAACAGGTTATAATGCCTCATTGTTGCTGTTTCGCAGCCATTTAATTTATAATTAATTTCTAAAAATATTAAAACATTGTTTTATCACCTGAAACACATCTGTGAACGTAATTTTTATCATTCTAGCATATCTGGAAGTGGATTATAAAAATCGATTACAAAACTCCATATCTACATAGAAAAAAAAATTTCTTATGTTTCATAGATATTGAAACAAGTTGGAAATTGCTCATCAAACGTGGCAAATGAGGTGCGTTCGTACTATAACTAGTTTTATAAATATTTTTTGCACCGCATATTGTACTGAATGTATATTTTAGTCCACTTCATAAGTGTATATCCCTTTCATTCTGTTCGAAAGGCTGTAACATAATTGAAATGCACTTGAAATATTTTTTCCCATTGGCCGCAATGTAACGGAAAACTTTTGACTGTCCCTGTAATTAAACTATACATCCGATTTGCATAAAATTTGAAATGACTCGACAAAATTTTGCAACAAATCTATATTTAAAATTTCAGACCATTCGGCAGGGTAGTTTTTACTTTGTTATATGCGGACGGACAGACAGACAGGCGGACAGACAGACGACCGAACGGCGACTATAGGTGCTACGTATTTATATAACTAGTAAATCTGCAGATCAAGAGCCTCAACGTCATCTCTGCAACTTATTGTTTTTAGCAAATTTTGCTTAATATTAATCTTTCTACAAAAACAAAATTTAAACTTTTAAATTACACAAACATTTATAGAAGGAGAAAAAAATATTTCGATGGTTTCAGACATTAGAAGCGTTAAATTAAACACGTTGTTATGTAATGATATTCTGAAATTCTCACAAGCTACTTATTCTAGTAATTTTTATATAATAAAGCAAATTTCTTCAGGGGGGTGCCCCCCCCCTGAACCCCCCGTTGTGTAATTTATTTTGCATTTGTAATTTTCTATTGATTGAGTTAATGATTATCCTATATCTTAGATTCATTTTTACACTGCGATTTATAAGGACAAGCAACACGCGGTCCGCGGAACAGACGGACAGACAGACAGACAGACAGACAGACAGACAGACATACAAACGGAAATCAAAACTTTTCGTGTCTCCACAGTAAGCCTTCACTGACGTTTCGGCAATTACGAATGCACCTAAAAACAGGTATAGTTAAACAAAAGAGAGTAAACATGAAAACGAGAGATGTATGTGCAAGTTGTTTCACTTGTAAAGAAAGTGAATAAATTACGAAAATAATATGGATCAGTGCTAAATTATCTTTATTAATTCATTTAAATAAAACTACGATATAGATTTAAAAACAAACATAAATTGAAGTTGTCAAAATTAATAATCGAACGCATAGTTGAAACATCTTAAAGAGCGCTTTACATCTCTGGTTCCAAGAGCACTTTGAACACATGTATATAAAAAAAAAACGATTGTTTTCAAAAGCACATCAGGTAATTTCCGACACATTTCTGAATACTTCTTTGTTCGGAAACGCACGAAATTGGCAGCTTTTCTCATTCACAAACTATGTAATCGAATAGCGCTTTCCATTTTTTGGTAAAGGCAAAAGATCTTTTTAAAAATGTTATCAATGTTTACTTTTTGAGACGAATTTCCAGACATGACAGCGCGTTACAAAAGAAAAGTATGTTGTCAACTCGATAAGTAATTTATTTATCAAAAAGTAGAAACTTCATTCGATTCCAAATTGGTTTAACAGATGAGTTGCCGCCCATTGCTGATTTTTTTTTTAGAAGATTTCGCTTCTATATGAAAGCAAAATGCAATCCTTTTAGAAACTTGTATTTTTTGTGTAAGTCAGACGTCTGTACTTTGTTGATTAGCAAACTGATTTTGATTTTTGTAGTTATTAAAGTATTGTAAGACACGAATAAGAGGTGAAAAAATGTTTATTATCCTTAGTACAGCAAAAAAAACTGAGAAAAAAGAACATTAAAGAGATAACGATCGTCATCAAAGTGGGTGTTTGAAATTACAGCCCCTGGCCGTGATGCATGGACACATATACGGCGTATGGAAGATCTAATGTTCTCGAAAATACCTGGAGTGTTCAGGACTTCCCCAGCAGCTGCCACGAAAGATGCAGCAAGTTCCTCAGCATTTTCCGGGAATTTTTGCAACACTAAAAATAATAAACATGTTGTCTCTCCCTGTTTGTGTTTTTCCTTTCTTGTGTTTTGTGTCGTCATTGCCGCGTCAGGAAAACGTTTCCGACCGTGCATTGCTACGCGATTTCCTATCGTCTAGGTGCACTCTGTCTGTCCTGAAAGTTTTTAACCATTGTACTGATACACCCTAAAATTGATAAAGTATTTTGGGGAGGACGGGCTCAGGGGGGCGATTAATCGTCCATCACCCGTCGCGAAAGTTATTACGTTTTTAAAAATTAGTTAAAATGTAGAAAAGTAATAAAAAAAAAAGTATATCGGCACCGTGAGTCTATTTTTTTTATAACGAAAATCGAGTTTCGATATTTATATTAAGTAATGAGTAACTACCTACTATTTCAATTTTCTCATAGGTTAGTGTAGGATTTCGGGATCCGGTGGGCATGCCCATATCAAATAAACGGTCAAGTGCGAGTATTTCTCGCGCTCAGAGGGTTCCGTATAATAAATATATGAATTATAACTATATTATTAAAAAAATCATTGCTAAAAGAATAATAAAACTTTGTAAAAACCTATACAACGTAGCGTTGGGTATAACTACCGTTATATAATGTTACTACCTGTATATACTAGAAAAGTATGAATGGTTATAATATAAAAGTTCAAAGAGATATGAAGCCAAAATATTATCAAATATTTTTTTCTGTATAACTCTTTTTCAAATGTTATCCTAATCTGCTAAAGATGAACTTAATTCGGTACTGACAATAAAAATAGTGATATTTAAACATCATTTGGCCTTTCATAAAACTAAGTTTAGCATAGTAATAATCTTTTCTTTTTACAGTGTAGCTAAAACAAAACTCTTGTGCAGAGTTTAAACTTGGCATTGTGCTAAGCGCGCCTCGAATGGAGATCGCGAAATTGGAACGCCGCTTTTGTCCGTGTGGAGTTTTTCCAGATATGTTTGTAATTAATGTTTAAGGTAGAGATTTGCACGGGCCGGCTCGTGCCCGAAGCCCAAGCACGGCCCGGCCCACGCCATACTTTTTTCTGAAGGCTCGGGACGGGCCGGGCCTAACATTTTTTTTTTTTGTACAGAGCCGGGACTGGTTTCATTCCTAGTCTTCACGGCCCAAAATTTTCAGTTCTAATTTTGACCCAGCCGGTATGAAAATCATTGTCTCAGCGTAGCCTGGTCTATTCAAAGGTTAGTAAAATTAGGCCTACCCCAAAATTTTTTGAAAAAAAAGCTTCAGTTTTTAAATCGCCATTATTTTACACCTAAATATTAAATTTTATTCTTTTTAAAGAATGCTAGATTTTCTACGCTTATTAAAATACAGCTAAATTATAGTAAAACGTGTGAAAAAAAACCTGCCTATAACGGAGCCCTGTTTTAAACTGAAAAATGTGTTGATCCATGCAAAATTAATATATTGATCGATAAGAAAAGAATATATACTGTATTTACACTACCTAAGAAGGGAATTTATCTATAACTCATTTTTATTCTTTTCTATGCAATTCCGCTTTAGAAGATTTTACTGCAGCATTTTTCAGATTTTTAACTCTTAAATATATGGAATATGGATTAAAAATATTAATGGTAACTGAAACATTTACATACAAGAAATAGAGATTCAATAAAAAATAAATATCGCAGCCTGCGGCAATTCTATAAAAATGAGGGTTATAAAAAGGCAAAAAAAAGTTAAGATAAATATTTTTGGTCAGAACTCTTCGTACGAGACAAATTTATAACCAAATCGACGTAAAAATCAACGTTTTGTAGAAATTTACTTGGGCTGGGCCGGGTTTGGACCGAACATTTAAGTTTTTTACCGGGCCGGGCCAATAATTTTTTTCTACGGCCAGGCCAGGTAGAATTTTTTTTCTATGAGTCGGGACGGGTCCGGGCCTGGAAATTTCGGCAGACCTCTAGTTTAAGGACCCGGGAGGCGTATTCAGATATCTATTCAATGCAATTGGGCGTGAATTTCATAGTATTTATGTGATTGATTCTAATGAAATTAGTCTGTTTTTAACAGTTTGACGTTTATTGCTTTTATACTGCTACTGGACATTGCATTACTAAATATATCATTAAAAGTTGTTATCTAGGCTTTAAAAGACGATGGTACATAGAGTACGCCGCCCATGTCATTATATATGTCCAAACCGTCCGTGTTTTGAAGCGTTAATATCTCGGCTAATTATCTACGACTTGTTTGAAAAATCATTATCAACAATGCTTTTACACTTTTGTTACGATGAGTACCTCCAGTGCTCCTCAACACCTTTACTGAATGCACACAAATCGACATTTGAATGTAACGGAAAAATGAGTTTTCTTCAAAAACTATGTGACTTAGGGTAATCGCTGTAATTTTCTTTCAAGGTTAACAATAACGTTTATTACCTCTAATTGTTTCATAATTGCCGAAACGTCAGTGAAGACTTACTGTGGAGACACGAAAAGTTTTGGTTTCTGTTAGTCTGTCTGTCTGTTCCGCGATAACTGCCGCAAAAAGCATCCGATCGGCTTGAAATTCACTAGGCATGTTGATGAGGTACCCGGACTTAGCTGTATAGTTTTTGGTTAAATTTGGTTCATTCGTTCGGGAAATATGGAACATTTTATTTTGCTCTATAATGCTTTTCAATGGCAAGTCAGACGATTTTCAGATTTTCATTTGTTCAAAGAAATGGCTCATATGAAAAATGGATTTAAATGGTAAATTTTTGATGCTGAAATTTTTAAATAACATTATTAAATTATTCCAATAAATTATGTCAATATATTTGCGAGATTTTTTTAATTAGGTTTATAATATTGGGGGGAATTTTATGCATGTTTTGCAATAATATAAAGGATATTGTTTTATCAATTTGACATAATGCTTATTTCATTTTTTTCCTTTACTTTCTCTGTTGCCTAGCAACATATTTGGTCCTAATAATATTAGTATAATTGCGTGTATAATGCTTGAGTAAAGCCAACGTCAAAACAGATGAATTATGCATTTGTATCTTTGCATATAGAAGGATTTTAGCCCAGAAATAAAAATAGGCAATATTTCTTTTATTTTATTTATTTTATTGAAATATTTTGCTTAAAAATACAAAAGTTCATTATTTTCATAGAGAATAACGTAACATTTTCTCATAACATTTACCAATATTTCTTTAATTGTTGCCAAGAAAATCAAAACCCGGAATAATATTTTCTTTTAAACAATTTTCAATTGAAATGTTTTGTCGTGAAACAGGAAAATGAAAAATAAAATTAAGATTAGAAAAATTAATATGGCGGCATATTGGAAATAAAAAGAAAACTCTCGAGTATTTCTTAATATAACAAGATGAAAAGTTTTGAGTAAGTACGCATAGCAGGTGAATTAGACGTCATTTATCGAAAACAAAGATTCTGGAATAAAAAGATCTTGGGTAAAATAAAATTAACTATTATTCACGGAGGAAAGAGATAGATGGTAATGCAGTATGCCGTAAAAACAGTTTGCAATACGATGTGCGTTATCGCTCAGATTTAAATGCCCTCATTCGGCCCAAACCAAAACAAGCACGTGGAACAGGGACCAAATTCTTTGACTTCATCCGTTTTTTTTTCGTTTTTTTTTAAGCACGTCGTTGTGTTGTGCCGAATGTAGCTGATTTTAGGGTTACATTTTTGGCGTCCTTTCAAGATTTATTGTCTGTGTACGGTTAACATGAATATTTTATTTAAAATTTAAATTTTATTAATTTATAAAAAAAACTTATGCTTATCCTATAAATCACAGCGTAAAAAAAATCTAAGATATACTATAACCATCCGCACAATCAATAAAAAATTACGAATGTAAATTTAAATAGACTACGGGGGGTTCAGGGGGGCAGAGCCCCCCTGAAGAAATGCAATTTTTGATTTAAAAAGTTACCAGAATAAGTAGCTCATCAGAATTTCAGAACATCAATGTACAACCACTTGTTTAACACTTTTAATTTCTGAAACTTTACGAAGTATCTTGTATGCTCATAAATATTTATGTAATTTGAAAACTTTAAAAAGCGATTTGTAGGAAGTTGAATATTATGCAATGAGTGTTAAAAAACAATGACTTGCAAAGATGACGTTGAGGCTCCTGATCTGCAGATTTACTAGTTAAAAGGAGATTTTTACCGAAACGTCAGTGAAGGCTTACTGTGGAGACACGAAAAGTTTTAGTTTCTGTTAGTCTGTCTGTTAGTCTGTCTGTTAGTCAGTCTGTTAGTCTGTCTGTTAGTCTGTCTGTCTGTTCCGCGATAACTGCCGTAAAAAGCATCCGATCGGCTTGAAATTTACTGGACATGTTGATGAGGTACCCGGACTTAGCTGTATAGTTTTTGGTTAAATTTGGTTCATTCGTTCGGGAAATATGGAACATTTTATTTTTCTCTATAATGCTTTTCTATGGCAAGTCAGACGATTTTCAGATTTTCATTTGTTGAAAGAAATGGCTCATATGAAAAATCGATTTAAATGGTAAATTTTTTATGCTGAAATTTTTAAATAAGATTATTAAATTATTCCAATTAGTTTGAAATTTTGTCAATATATTTGCGAGATTTTTTTAATTAGGTTTATAATATTGGGGTTAATTTTATGCATGTTTTCCAATAATATAAAGGATTTTGTTTTATCAATTTGACATAATGCATATTTCATTTTTTCCCCTTTCTTTCATCTATTGCCTAGCAACGTATTTGGTCCTAATAATATTAGTATAGTTGCGTGTATAATGTTTGAGTAAAGCCAACGTCAAAACGGATGAATTAATGCATTTGTATCTTTGCATATAGATGGATTTTAGCCCAGAAATAAAAATAGGCAATATTTCATTTATTTTATTCAAATATTTTGACAAAAAATACAAAAGTTCATATTTTCATAGGGAATAATGTAACATTTTTCCATAACATTTACCAATATTTTTTTAATTGTTGCCAAGAAAATCAAAACACGGAATAATATTTTCTTTTAAACAATTTTCCATTGAAATGTCTTGTCGTGTAACAGGAAAATGAAAAATAAAATTAAGAATAGAAAAATTAATATGGCGGCATATTGGAAATAAAAAGAAAACTCTCGAGTATTTCTTAATATAAAAAGATGAAAAGTTTTGAGTAAGTACGCATAGCGGGTGAATTAGACGTCATTTATCGAAAACAAAGATGCTGGAATAAAAAGATCTTGGGTAAAATAAAATTAACTATTATTCACGGAGGAAAGAGATAGATGGAGATGCAGTATGCCGTAAAAACAGTTTGCAATACGTTGTGCGTTATCGCTCAGATTTCAATGCCCTCATTCGTCCCAAACAAAACAAGCATGTGGAACAGGGACCGAATTCTTTGACTTCATCCGTGCATTTTTTCTGGAAAATGAAAATGATCTGCTTATATTTAAGCAATAAGCATTCTAAGGTAGCATTTCATTGTATTATGAATTAAAAACTCTATTACTAAAAATATTATTATTTTTTTTTTTTTTTTAAGCATGTCGTTGTGTTGTGCCGAATGTAAGGGATTTTAGGGTTACATTTTTGGCGTCACTTCAAGAATTATTGTCTGCGTACGGTTAACATGGATATTTTATTTTAAATTTAAATTTTATTAATTTGTAAAAAAAAAAAAAACTTATTCTTATCCTTATAAATCACATCGTAAAAAAATCTAAGATATACTATAACCATCCGCACAATCAATAAAAAATTACGAATGTAAATTTAAATAGACTACAGGGGGTTCAGGGGGACAGAGCCCCCCTGAAGAAATGCAATTTTTGATTTAAAAAGCTACCAGAATAAGTAGCTCATCAGAATTTCAGAACATCAATGTATAACCACTTGTTTAACACTTTTAATTTCTGAAATTTTACGAAGTATCTTGTAAGCTTATAAATATTTATGTAATTTGAAAAATTTTAAAAACGATTGTAGGAAGTTGAATATTACGCAAAGAGTGTTAAAAAACAATGACTTGCAAAGATGACGTTGAGGCTCCTGATCTGCAGATTTACTAGTTTTAGTTTCAGTAGATTCGGAAATAGACGGAGGGGGGACATATTTTTGCACTACATTTTCAAAGATATCTCTGAAAATATAATACCTAAAATTAAAAGAAATGTATTTTTGAGTTCAGCGTTACGACAGTTTTCACACGATACCCCACACGATATGCAAAGAAAAGAATTTTTTTTCAAGTAACTTAATTAACCCCTCTATATTTTTACTAAATATATTTGTGAATGTTTAATAATCTGTAAATATGTGGGTCAATAGTCTTTATTACTTACCCCCAATTTGAACTTTCCACGTTCCATAGTTTAGGAGTAAAATGGCTGTGACAGACGGACAGGCAGGCAGAGAAGTGATCTTATAATGGTTCCGTTTTTACTTTTTAAGTGCTGAACCCTAAAAAGCATCTCTTTAAGTTGCTTGTGAATAAGTAAAGACATCGCGAAACAGCACCGAAAACTGGCGATATGAAACTATTAAAATAATAAAGCTTTGTAAAATATCACCATAAAATAAAACAAAACATAGGACGTGTTTCGAGCTAAAAATATTAACAGCTCGTCATCAGCTACAGTAAACACGTGTCCGAAGGGGACAAGGTCGACCTTGTCCTAAATTCCGTTAGAGTAAAATCAGACAGAGCAAAATTTCCATTATAACGAAATGTTTAGAATGTTCTTGCAAACTTTTCATATATGAAACTAAATTTCATTTGAATGGAATTTTCATTATAACAAATTTTTTCCACTCGCTTGCAAAACCTTTATAAATAATATGTAATTCCACTGGAACAAAACTTGATTATAGCAAAGAGAGTTTCGTGGTCCCATGGAGTTTCTTCTAATGCAACAGGGCTATGATATAGTCTTAGTGCATGGCTGCAGGAAGACTGAAACCTAGGAAGTGGCAAAATTGCTCGTAGTCCGCATCCTCGCAGTACTTTTTAACCCGTTGGGGACGAGCGACACGTATACGTGCCGCATGAAGCGCTCAGAATCCTTGTTTTTCCTCACCAGTAAAATTTTACTGCAAAATTTGCCTTATTTAATCAGCGCTTTCTTTCTCGATTCAAGAAGACACAAATTTCTGTTTTTAAAAAATGGTGACAAAAGATTAAAAATTTCGTAAAAGGCTCCCGTCCCGAAGGGGTTAAAGGGAAAATATGAACATGAAATAAGCTATACGAAGAATTTTTTTGTCATAAAACCCCCTCCCCATCCATCCGCGTACAAGACAATCTTGTACAGAATTATTAAAAATCCAAAAGTACATTTATACCTCCCCCCCCCCCTCTCCCCAAACAATGAATGGAGAACTGAAAATTTTCTTCTTCTTTTTTTTTTTTTTTTTTTTTTTTTTTTTTTTTCCCCGAGGGCTCCTTCCTCTAAACCCTCCCAATTCCATTTAAAATGAATTTAAAAGCAAGAAATGCCGTGTTAAAAATTGTCTTCCATTATGAGTTTAGCTTCCCGGACGAAAATTCTTTAGATCTTTTTCTTTATGTCACATAGAAATAATACATTTTGCTATGTCTTTAAAATTCACTTGAGAGAGAAAATTTAGTTAAATAAATTTAATAGAATCTATTATTATCTTATTACAAAATTCTTTTAATTTAAAATAGGAATTAAATAGTACATGTTTAAAAAATTTCAGTTTTCTTTTACTTATATAAATGGGATAAGAAAACAAACTGTAATTATAATTTGTGTGTGAAAGTAAAATATGACTGATATGGGAAAAAAAATGAACAATTTAGTAGTAAAAAAAAAAAAAAAGAAAGAAAGAAAAGAAAAAAGATAAAGAAAGAAACGTGAAAAGAAGATAACACTGTAAATTTGCTTTTGTTTTTCGTATATTTATTTATCTTTTACAGATTTTTTGAAATAAATTTACAGTTGAAAGGGAAAAAAAATGTTCTGAAACCTTTTTGAACACAAATAATTTTTTTCTTAGTAAATATAGATGGCAGCACCACGAAAGTATAATTTTCATGCTATTTTTTCCTTGGAAAGTGAATGAAAGTTGAGAAACCCAGCTCCGAAATTAAAGTTTATGATACTGAATATATATACTAATCGTATTCTACTAGAAGTAATAATAATAGTAATAATAACAGACTAATTTAAAAAAAATGACATTGTATTTCTAGATTCGATTTTATTGCTTTTTTGAGAATATTAAAAATAAATAAATAAATAAAAAATAAAATTAGAGAAAACATTCGAGGATGGAAGCTATTTTTGAGAATTATAAAACAAAAACATTTAAAAATTTAGTATAATAAATTTAGTATAATAAGAAAACGCATAACACAGTTAAAAATTCACTACCAATAGGCAGAAACGTACTTGAATTCTTTTGTACAGCCCTGTATATTACATATACATTTTTATGCACGTAATATAAAAAGTTGAAATTTAATACAGGCAAAAACACTCTTAAAACTCTTCACTCCTCATTTTTATTTATTTATTTTTCTACTCTCCCATTACCTCCCTACTTTTCCTTTCATTTTCTTCCTGCACACTGAATTTGAAATACCGTATTTTATGGAAGAAACGCCGCACCCGTTGTAAACGCCGCATCCATCGGAACGCTACTTTTGTCGACAGCCTCACATTGACCTAACTTTAATCAAAGTTTTCTTAGCAGTGTATTAGGATGCCTCGTTTTTAATATCTTAAGATGTCTGAAGTTTTATTTAAAATATTTAAATTCGATTTTAAATATTTTTATGAATTTTTAAATTAAGGAAACTCAGTTGGTATTTAAGAAAAATCTTAAACGCCGCACATTGTGTAAACGCCGCACTTGGAAAAAAATTAACTTTTAAACTCGTAAACGCCGCGGCGTTTCTTCCATAAAATACGGTACTATATTATTTTGGAATATCTAATTGTATATAATTTTCTAAAAATCTACTGCCACATGCCGAAACCCCTCGCCATTTGAATGTGTAAATACTGTATTTAAGAAATTGATACTCTATACTAACCCTTTCGGGACAGGTGAGCATATATGCATCGTCAAAAGGTTCATGTGGAATCTGTTTTTTGAACCATTAATAAATTATTTTTTTGTCTTTTTTAATTACAGTTTTGTTTGGTATTTTACAAGTAAAGGGAACGATTTAAAAAAAGCGGTGCCATCCAAATAAAATTTGTGCAAGGGATTCCGTCTCGAAAGGGTTAAAAAAGGTCTATTATAATTCAATAGTTTATAGGTCTTTAAATATATATATATTTTTTTGTTTTGATCCTTGAAACTCTTTGATTTATATTTAAAGAAACGAATACTAACCCTAAATGAATATTTTGACATAGTGAAAAACTTTAATTCACCTTTAAAAAAAATATTTTGTGAAAAAAAAAAAAACATAAACGGTTTAAATTTAAATGATTACTCTAAAAATAAGAGTTTTGAGAATTAAGATTTTTTTTTATTGTTAAATGCAATTTGATGTATTTTTCCGTTATAATAACTTAGCTACATAGCTAATATAAATACAATCTAAAATTGAATATAAGAATTTAAAACGTGAACAATTATGAAAAACTATAATAGAACTTATTGGAAAATTATTGAAATGAACTACATAAAGATTTAAAATAATCAATTTAAAAGCATGGAAAGAAATTTTAGTTATAAAATTACGATTCCTGAAAATTAAATGCACTTCTAAGCAGGGCCCGACCTCTGAAGCTATGGGAAGCACAGCTTCATTTCGGTTCCCCCTTTCATCCAAAAAGGGTTTTCTAAATTGAAACTCACAAATGCTATAAATATTACTCCAAAGAGTGGCTTATTTGAGTTCACATATGGCCATAAAAGGTTTAAATTAAAATTAAACACATATAGCTAATAAAACAACTTTTTATGTTCTCTTATATATACTATGAACAGGAAAATTGGACGCAATCAAGAAAAATATGGAAAAATAATTTTGCATAGTATTGACATAAAAATGTTGAATTCAGCATGTATGCTCAATATAAAATATCAATACTTTGAAACACTTCTTTCAATTTTAGCAGTAGTTTAAGTTACTAATATTTTATGTTGTGCATACAAGTCAAATTCAATATGTAAAATAAACATACATCTAAAATAATGGACAAACTGAAGAATTGTAATCATGTGGTTTAAACTACTGGTGTATTATGTACATGAAAAATGAATGTGTTATGAAAGACATTTTCATGAAACCCTTATAAATACACACACACACACACACAAACACATATATATATATACAATTTTTGAATGGAATTAATTTAATATAACATTTGGGGCCTCCTGCTTTCTCAGTTTCGAGTCATGTTTTCTCAATTTCGAGTCCCTTCAAAATTTTCTGAGGGAAGCAAAACCTAAACGTGGCTAAATTGACTTTGAAAACTTCTCTCAGCTATTTCTATCCCCTCTAACTATTCCCCCGACCCAACTTTTATTCCTCCGCATGTTTTCCTAACCTGCCGAATTTAGATCCATCAATGTCAATCAAGTGATCGTTCAAGTACTTCCGTTAGGAAGGGACCTGAAGTCGTCTTCGATGTACTTTAGGATAAAAAAAATACCAAGCCGGCCATTTTGTTTCTCCTGCAAACTTAACTATTTCAAATCTCCCCCAAAACCAGAAATCCATTAGTGAATGTCATTAGGAGTAACCCTACTCAATAAGTATAATGTTTCAAATCACCAAAACAGCAATCCATCTTTCTCCCGCGTATCTTCGTGCTTACCTTTTCCTGTTAAAAAGATTTCGTAAACATCTTTTTGTTTAACTATTTATATAACGAATCGAAATAAAGACAAAATTGTTTTTTTTTTATCGTTTTTGAATTAAAATACAGTTCTTAATGCTGAACCATGGATGCTGATTTTAAAAAATAACGCTCAATAATTTAAAATCTTTCAATATTGTTGACGGACAGTTATTTATCTTATTAAAAGCATAAAATTAGGAGCCAAACTATGCAAATGATTTGGAATCAAACAGCGGATTTCAGTTATTGATAAATTTATTACATATTGAGTTATAATTGATTGAAAATCGACTTTGAAACTATTTTATGAAAGGTAATTTGTCTTTATAGAAAAAAAAATGTATTGGGATTTCTTGATATCCAAATAAAAATTTCTGCAAATTTCGTAAATTATACAAATAATCATAAATTCTTTGATTGTATTAGAAAGCAGCAAGTATGTATTTGAGAACAGCTTTATAACTAGATTCAAGAGGTTTTTTGAGTTGCTTATTACACCTTGAATCTTAATTTAAGGCATTTTACAAATAATTTATTCTTTTTGGCGAATTGAAAAAAAAAGGAAACTTCTTTAAAATACACGACCAAGAGCGAGTATTACTCGCGCTCAGAGAGTTCCGCATAATAAATATATGAATTAATTAACTGTATTATTTTTACTTTATTATTACTTTCAAACTATGCAAGCTACAGCTTTAAAAAATTAGCCAAATATCCATTTCTTTATAGTCTTCATGCTAAAACCAAAAAAATTCACATATTTTGGTTATTTATTTATTTAGTTTTTTTGGCAATTGAAAAACTTATTTTTTTTTTCTTTTGTGCAAAAATTAAATTTAAAACCTTTTTGCATATATTATGGTTTTACTTTAGAAGTAGGTGTGTTGTGATTCTATTTTGTTCAAAAATTGTTTTCTATATGCATAATTTAGAGTTTTATCATGCCCGCACCAATTAATAATTTTAATTCACGCATCAGTGAGTTAAATTTTTAAATTTAAATATCAATTTTGTATATACAGCATTTATTTTTCTGGATAATATAGCCAAGGATATATGCTTTAGGCAGAAAGGGATCTTAACTCCATATTATTTGTGTTTTGATACATTGAAAAAGGCGATGTTTTTTATCGTTTCGACAAACTCAAAAGTACTGTGCCCCGTTAGCCCCACCAGTGGCCGATAGGTTCTGCTCTCGAAGCTGATAGACGGGAGGTGCTGGGTTCAATCCCAATCACGCCCGTCGGCCTAATCGTTCGGAGTTTTCGTGGTTTTCTTTGAACCTTGGTTTTCCAAGCGTAAATACGGGTTAGATTCCCTTAAAAAGACACCCAATAAGGGCACTCTCCACCTTATGGCCTATACCCTCGTGCTAATAATTGGCCGTCATAAACACAACCAACGTGTGCCGCCTTAATTCAGTACTGACAATAAAAGTAGTGCATATTAAAAATTCATTTTCATCTGAAGCATAGTTCTGCTTACACTTTTTGTGAAAATTCTAACAACCTGACTACTTGCAAGAAATATTAATATGACACGCAAAAATTATTCTCAGTTGAACCCGACTCGCAGAAAGAAAATGAGAATCACCCCAACCTGGAAAAAATCTCTTTCGGCTCGGCCTACAGGCGCAGGTAGATTTCGAAGTTAAGTGCTAATGTCAACAACAAAAACTAAATCATGATTAGAGGTAAACCCACTTTAACAATTTTATCTGGCCGCTGTTGACGAGTTTTTAGTTCATTTTTGTATAAGAGCTGGTTTTATCAGAATCATGTTAAGGCGGTATTAAAAAAAATATTTTCCCATGCTCAACAACTTTGAATTTTCTGGCACATTTTCAAATTCATTTTTAAAAGAAAAAAATATGAAACTTGCGGACGTGATTTTTGAAGATATTTATAAGTGACCTGTGTTTTCAATTTTCTTCCAATTAATTAAAACTTGATTTATAAACAATTATTTTCTCAGTAAGACAATATTTTACGTTTCCAACACAATCGCTTCGGGAAATTCGATTCAAAATGCCCAATTTGACATCATTTTTTGAAATATATTCTATCTCTATCTAAAAAATTGACCATTACGATACATTATATAGTATCTGAATATGAGAATGTACCAATTGGATGCGTTTGAGAGCAAAAATTAATTTAAAAATGAGTCAGAAAATAAGCAGTTTGGATTTGAATACACCCTTCAAACGATGATTTTAGTTGGATTTCGTATGAAATACTACCTATTGGGATCGTTCCTATGTTGGAATTTCGGAAAAGTTTTTGCAGATCTACACCGATCATGACCCCTAGAACCCAAAACCACCCCGCCCCCCAAAAAACTATATCTATATACATACATCACTTATTTATGGACACGATAACTTTCGTAATTCTGCACAAATCTTTTCCAAACTGATACATAAAATCAAGGGGCGGAAAATCTTTTTGCGCCCCTGGAGCCCATTTTTAATTTTATCAATAATCTGTGATATATAAAATTTTGGCCTTATTTTTAGAAGTAATAAAAACTTTAAAAAAATTTGATATGTACAAAAATTAAGAAATTATGGCATTTTTCCGGTTTTCACAAAACTTTCCATCCCCTTTGTCCGATTTTGCCCATTAACGAACTTGACCGAGATTTTATGCCCCTTGATTTTATGCATCAGTTTGGAAGAAATTTGTGTAGAATTACGGAAGTTATCGTGTCCATAAAAAAGTGATATTACATATGTATAAAGTTTTTTTACTGAGGTTGGTTTTGGTTTCTATGGGTCATGATCGGTGTAGATATGCAAAATTTTTTCAGAAATTCCTACGTAGGAGATAATGTAATAGGTAGTATTTCATAAGAAATCTACCTAAAAGAAAATTAGGGACAACCCGGCCCGATCCGATGTAGGA
Organism: Maratus speciosus; assembly: GCA_963932465.1. Classification (NCBI taxonomy): domain Eukaryota; kingdom Metazoa; phylum Arthropoda; class Arachnida; order Araneae; family Salticidae; genus Maratus; species Maratus speciosus. Next base: position 69,190,909 of record OZ010788.1, on the reverse strand, counting down.
CTTTTATTCAACAATCCCGGAGTGTCCAATATTTAGAAGTTTTACTATATTTAAATAGTAAAAATATAGATTTGTTCTTTTTTTTATTAATAAAACTTAAGATTGGTATAGGAGATAAATTCTAGATTTAGTAAAGTAAACATGATTTACTTTCATTTCATTTCGGGTTCGGGTCGGGTTGCGGGTTGATGAAAATTATTTTGGGGGTTTCAGATCGGGTACGACCGGGCCCACCCAGGACTCTAGTTTAGGTGCTACTGCGAAACTACGAACCACAAATACGTCTCAGTTGCACTGCACTGTTTCATGTATTTGGATGTTAGTTTTTGCGAAATATTGAACATAAGAATTTTCACAATCTGCTTATTAAATTTTTATGACTTTAATTTTCTGTCAAATAAATCATATGCACCGAAGTCTGATGAAATTGAAACTTATCTTACACTAACGCGTTCTACGTTGTCTGTAATGGTGTGTGAAATGTTCAAGATTTTTATTGCTATTTTTCAGTTCGAAAATTCTCTAATATTTGCATAAATATGTGGATACTAGTACACTTTTATTAGACGGTAAATGTAAGATAATTGTTAATATCGGAGGATCTCTTTGCTTCCCAATCGTAATCCCCTAATTCATCAAATTATTTCCATAAACGCATATTACAGATGCATCATACAAATGAAGAAAGGAAAATGTACTGTACAGTGTAATGCAAGATTATACAACTTTTATATTGGTTTGTTGCATATTTTCATGGATTTAAAAGACACGTTGAAATTAATTGCAGGTAAAATGTGTATTAAGCAAGAACGAGTTTTTCTTTTATTTAAACCTTGTGTATTTGTTTTTTTAAATGCCTCCTATTACAAATGCATGCATATCTTTTGATAGGAACAACCATTACATAAGTAATAGTTCTTCATCCGAAAATAATTTAAATTAAATAATTACAGTCAATTTTGTAGAAAATTTAAATTATTTATAATTTAAACATAATTAGTAACAGCTCTTAAAAAATAAATCGAGTTGATTTTCTTTTATAACATGATCAAATCCTTTAAAAGCATCTTACGATATTGTTTTAAATATGCCCATTAAAAAAAATGAAACTATTTTAGGCTAAATGTTGAATATTTTTTATCTATTTTGTGTTCTCATAGTTGTATCAGGTAGTCTGCATAGTGTTTATTCGCGTTAACAAATATTTTAAGAAAACTCTTCAGGGAACCAGATATGTTCTGTTCATTAATTTTTGCTAATTTTCATACTATATGCATACAAACCTGACTTTAGACTCACTATATATGTTATTGGTTGTAGAAAAAAGCCTGTATTAAAAGTAGAAATTATTTTAATCATAAAATTTGGAACATTAAATTACAAAAAAGGGAGAAATGCTGTATTAGAGTTGTTCTTAAAAAAGAAGGGGGGGGGGGGGATTGAGGAAAAAAAAACAGTTGATTTAACACAATACTTATATGGCGCATAATTTACGAGGTACTTTCTAATAATTAGCAGCATGTTATTTAAACTTACAAATGTTATGATGGATTATAATTCTATTAAAAATTACTCTTTGAAATACTATTATTGTGGGTGAAACAATTTGATAATACCATATTCTTGCAGTGAAATATCGGTAATCTGTTAATAAAAGATGAAAATTCTCTTATTTTGACGATAATTTATACATTTGAATGAATCGAAATAGTAAAGTAATTAATTTTCAAGATATTATCATGTAATAATTCCTTGAAATAAAACATATGATTAAAATAAAAATGTTCCATACTTGCTAATTCACCCCCCCCCCTCACCTCTGAAATGCGTTACTTTAGAATTAGACATTTTATGCACGACTATAACACTTAAGGCTTTTTTTTTTCTCACAACTCAGCAACTCAAAACTGATGTATTCACCGACTCATTTTATGCATAAATGCATGGAAATATCAGTCATTACTATTGAGATAATTTAAAATCAAACAACATTTTGCATTTTCGATGATTGTATATCATATTAAGTTCTAATTAATTGTTTTCTAAAAACAAGCTTTCGCGGGCTGTAGAATCCCGAAAATCGGTTTAAAACACAAACTTGGACGGCATATTCCGCAATATTTTTGTCTTTATAAAAAGATGAAAAATGCTGTTCGATTTCTTAGTTCATGAAGAACAATTTTTGCATTAACATAAACTACACACTAATACACTTGTTTACACTAATACTAATAATCACTAATGCATTTATTGCATTAACAATAACTTTGTGAATATGTCAGAAAGCAGCCAGTTTGGATTACAATGTTTCAGTAATTTTTCATTTTTTTAAATATTTTTCCCCATAAAATATGTTTACTCTCTCTCCTTTCTTTTAATAACCTTAGAAAAGTGAAAATATTGCAATAAAGTTTGGAAGAGATTGATCTTGCTTTATGAGAAATGAAATAGGATCAAGACAAGCTCCAGAAATTTTCACTTTTCGCGCTCAAACAACAAGAACATGTACTGCACATTGAATATGGTTGCTATTATTTTTAACACTGATTTACTGCATTCTTCCTGCATTTTTCTTGATGTTGTATTTCAAATAATGTGAGGCTAAGTTCACATTATTAGTACAATATTTTCACTGTTATTAACTATTTAACAGAAATTTATCTAGCTATTTTTTTTTCTAATAAAAAAAATATATATATATATATATATATATAAAAGCACTTTCTCTTGATATTATATTTCAAATAATGCGAGACTAATTTCATATGCTTAGTACCATATTTTCACGGTTACTGTTTAATAGAAATTTATCCAGATACTTTCTTCTAACAAAATTATTAAAGCATTATTCTGCAAATTTCCTAAATATAAAGAAAATATTAGTTTAGTAAATTGGAAGCTTTTCCTTATTTCATTTTCTGCATTATTTATATTTACGGTAAATGTTGAAAAATGAAATTCCGTCAGCAGTTGCACATTTCTTTTCCATTGTAGAATTCAGAAATAAAAAATCATTTCCTACTGGTCAATTACTGACGAACCACCCTATATGTAGGTACATGGTATATATAATTTAGATAGAACATACCGATTTGCTTCGAAATTGTTTTCTTTTTAATTATTTTATGCCGTGTCTTATTATTATTACATTATATAATATAAATTATGAATTTTACTAAAATGTTTACTTCAAAATAAGCTCCAAATTTAACGGATTTTATGAAATTTCCTTTGCTTTTACCAAAGATTGGAAACCACCGCACGATTACCCAGTTTGTGAATGTCAATACCTGAAGATATTTTCAGTTTAAGATTGCAAATCAATCGAGCAATCGTGACAGAAGGTAGCCACTTTCGGGGAGAGGGGGGGGGGCTGTCCATACATAACTTTATCAACATTTTGCTAATTTTGACAACCCCCCCCCCCCCCACGTACCACCATCACCTGATGAAATAGTTACAAGTGTCAATTTTTTTTCTTTTCTTTCGTCTGCTTCGGAATAGCATTCAGAACCACGGGGTTGAAAAGCGCTGCGTTTTGAAAATTTTCGCTTATATTTCATATTTTGATCGAGTTTTAAATATTTTCAGGAACAAGTACAGCTTATGCATGAATTCTTTTCTCTATTTTATTGCATCATCATGCACATTTCCATGTTATTATTAAAATGTAAATCATTTATTTTAATTAATAAGTAGATACGAATTTTCTAGTTATGTATTTATCGAATAGCAATTGGTATAAAATAAATCGAAAGTATTTTGTGCATGCATTTACCTTTATTTATGCTGCATCAAGTGATGAAATCTATAAACAAATTTGCTATTTGCTAGCCGCACTACTTGTACACCATGTGATTTGCAATGTGAGATCCTATTAATATTGTCCATAAGAAAATAATTTTAAATGTATGATGTAATTTTCATCCTTTTAGGGGCAAAGCACTTGCATTGCTAAAATGTTGAAATGAATGATTGGCACCATCATTTACGTACAAATTTATTTGCAAATAACAAAAAGCGATTTTTCACATATGTAATAAATGAAAAAAAAAAAAAAAAAATGCAAAAATCTTGGTGCCATTATCGCATTTGATAATTAAAATTAAGTGGTTACATAAACATACCACCGCCCCTGAAAGGGTTAAATGCGTTTCGTGTGCAAAAATTTAATTACAGCTTTTATTTCCCCACTATTTTAATATTCACGTGTAAATATATTATTCCATTTAAAAGTGTTTGGGAATATCAGTATTTGAAATTTTTAAATATATGACCTAATTTTCCCTATTAAAAGTTTTTCACGCATAATAATTTAATTATTTTAGGCATCTTTCATATGACAACATTAATTTTACATATGACGTATTTGTTCCCATTAAATGCGATTCGCGAGCAATAATTTAATTATTTTAAGATTTTCTTACTTTTTTAATATTCACGTGTAAATACAATTTGTATGACACAACTTTCCATATTTTCTGCTTTTAACAATTGATCATTTTATTATTACTTTAAAGTTTCATTTCTGTTTTTAACAGTAACGTGTAAATACATTTCTTATTTGAGAGGCAATATAATTCTTTCTGCTGTTTTACAAATTAGCATCAACATAAAAAATTACCCTTTCTAAATATGAAAAGAATTCTCTTGAAATAATGAAAATTCGAATAAAAGATTGAAAAAAAACCCTTCATAAAATTAGTAAAATTAAAAAAAAAAATAAGCGCAGTTTCCACACCACTAGCTTAAAGAAGTATATCCCTAGAAACATATATTAAACTCGTATGCATAGCGTGGCTGAGAGGTTCTGCTCTCGAAGCTGGTAGACGGAAAGTGCTGGGTTCGAACCCAATCGCGCCCGTCGGCCTAACCGTTTCGGAGTTTTCGTGGTTTTCTTCGAAACCTTGGATTTTCATGCGTAAATACGGGTTGGGTTCCCTTAGAAAGACCCCCAAGGAGGGCACATCCCCTATGGCCTATATCCCTCGTGTAGATAATCGGCCGTCAAAAATTAACCAACCTATGCATAGCTTTGTTCCTAAAGAACTTTTTTAATGGACCTATTCTGACAGACTTTAACATTGAAAATCACTTTACATAGTTCTTTGATTTAAAAATTGTCTACTTTAGCGTGCTTATATAAGATTTCTCTATAATACTACCAATTTTCATATTTTTGTGTGTAGTAGTTTTCTTAATATTAGCGAAGAAAGACTTTCGGTCACAAAAAAATTCATTTACACCGGCGGCGGTGGTGTATATTTTTTTTAGAATAGAGAGAAATCTGACAGAAAGGTCTTTTTTCCCCCTTTTATTTTTATTCTAGTAACAAAAACTAAGTACAATTTTTTTCAATATTTGTTTAATCTGTAGAAATTACTATTACTACTACTACTACTAATAATAATAATAATGTAATAATAATAATTATTATATAATTTTATTATTAAATAATAATTATTATATATTACTATTATTGCGAGTCGACACACTAATAACTTAGCGGATTCGACGAATGAAAATGTTTAAAAGACAGTGATTGACTGAATTTATAAAAAGCTAAGAAAAATAATTACAATAATTAATCAATAGTATATTGGCTAACCTAACTCTTAAAACAAATATTATTTTAAACTAAAGTTTAACATAGAAAGACCGGAATTTTTACTCCAGTTTCATAAAAATATTTAATACCAGAATTTTTATTTAAAACTGTTTGAGTTATTTAATTAACCCTTCCTTTCTTTGTATCATTTAAACTTAATTCCTAAATAAATTTCTGAATCGGAACAAAATATATTCATTTGGTAAGGGCCAAAATGGCCCCTCACCATCATTCTAGTGTTACTTTCAACTTTTATAATTATTGAGACATTAAACTTTATTTATATACGTTACAATTAACATGCAATTAAGATAAAGAAATCAAGAAGTTACTAATTATTATTATTACTATTATTATCATTCATGCATTAAATATTCGCGATAAAGACATTTCTTAATTATTTTTAGCAAGGAAGATTGTAACAAATTCATTTTTAATTGTCTGAAAAACATACGAATTTCTCACTTGTATTTCAGACTAAGCATATAAAATACAAGTATTAAAATTTAATAATTTAGTACTTATACAAAATAACCATATTTGTTTCTAGCTGAAAAAAATAAAATTTGATGGAATTTTTCAAGTTGAACTGTTAAGAAAGATAATCAACAGGAAACGATTAATGGTTTTCAGAAGTGCCATCTTGAGAATAACCATCACCCAGCACCTCGTTGAGTATTTGTAATTAGCGACCACCTGGCTTGCAGATGTATGGGGGAGAATATTTTTCTGAAAAAGGATCGAAATGTCGCATTTGTGAAGATCAGCATTTGAGTTTTTTGTGTTGTGTTTTTAACCTTTTTTTTTCGCTTCATACGTGTCATCGCCGTTCGTTAATAGGACCTACCAAGAAACTGCAGGGGGTTCTGGGGAGATTTTTCGGCGAATTTGGAATAAATAGCCGGAGTCCGAGCAAACGCAACGGGGTGTCGCTCCCCATGGAGTGATGGATTATATCGAAGGGGAAGACACTGAAATCATCAGAATAGAAATATATGCGTTTTGTTTTAATTATAGCTCCCTCCCTAATTAATTTCAATGAAATATTTTTATATCAATGGATAAATTGGAAACTGTACATTTTTCGTGTTTTTTTTAATTTCCAAATGACCTAATAGAACTGCCATAATTTACAATTTAATGAGAGGTAGAAATTATTTTGGTCATGCTCCGAGTATTTCACGTAAAATCAAATATTTAAAATTATTTTTAATATAAAATGAAAACTAGGATGAAAAGTGACAAGTTTTAAGAATTGCATACAGAAAACAAAATTCGAAAATCTTAATTTTTTCATGAGATATCCTTAGAAAAGTGAGAAAAAATATTCCCATAGGTCTACATAGAGAACGGAAAACGGGATTGTAAGTGATCAGCACGCTTAAGGCGACAATTCCATATTTAATATAATTCCCTGTCAGTTTTTTTAAATGTAATATGCAAATTTCAAAGGTGAGTTGTTTAGTAATTTGAAAAATATATTAAAATATTTCAAAATTATAATAATTATTTAAAACAAAAGAATTTAAAAGTTCCGAATAGAATAATAAATAGAATAATTTTATGAAAAGATTTTCAAATTTTAAACTCTTTGTTAGTATGTGCAAAAAATTATGTTACATAAAATTGTATAACATTTTTCCGGTTACTAGTATTTAAAAAAGAAAATTATACATTTTTTTAAAAATCCGTTATTGAATGTGTCCTGTATTTGCATATTTATATCCGTGTAACCAAGAATTTTAGTACAGTAAGTAAATTTTACAGGTTTATTCATAGATTTTTATAACTAACTTTTACTGTTTATGAGTTATTTGAAAAATTACATATAAAAATACACGTTTTTTCCTCTTTTTTTTCTCACTCTTTTTTTCTTCTTTTTTTTTTTTTTTTTCTTAATACTTCTTTCTGTAATTCGTTAAGGATTTCCTGTTCAAACGGAACGTATAAGATCAAGTAAAGATAATTTAAATTGAATTCTGTTAGAGTAAAATTTCACAGAACGAAATTTCCATTATAATGAAATGTTTAGCATTCTCTTGCAAACTCTTTACAAATTAAAACTAAATTTAAATGATAACGAAATGTTTAGAATTCTCTTGAAAAATTTTCGTAAATAAATGAAATGCCATTTGAATTAAACTTTCATTATAACGAAATATTTAGCATTTCACGATTTGCATGATATCTATATCTTGGCATAATTATGAGATGGAATTGCACCAAACTCAATAAATACGATGCCTAAGCTAAATTAATGCTGGTTCAAATTTGGTTTTGATCATTATACCCTGATGCTTTACTGATGATACTACTTTGATACTGATGATACTACTTCGATCATTATACTGATGCTTTTTCTGATGAACAATATCATTGCGTTTCATTTTCTACCGGATAGAAGTTCACAAAATTTTTAAAATCGGGTTATTAACTAAAAAATATACATCTTCTGGTCCGATTTTGACTTTCAATACTGTAGAAGGGGTGCTACTGTACTAGAGGTCTGCACGGGCCAGGCTTAGTCCAGGGTCCGTACTAACACCGTTTCGATATATAAAGACGGTCTCTTCGAGACGGTATTGCCCGGGCCGGCAAATTAATAGGAACATTTCAAACGGGCCGTGCCGGCGGATTAAAGACAACTTTTATAATGGTCAGGACCGGACCGGGGAAAAAATAAACGGGCCGAACCGATTTAAAATTTGGCCCGATATAAAATTTAAAAGGATCAAACTAAGTCAATAAAATGTGAACAGTTTTCAATGGACATGACTGAGGCGAGGATAAGTATAAATAAGCTGCATGCACCGATGCTTGATTGACAACATCAGTACAGAAATATAACAAGTCCACCGTAGAGATCGGCACTGGCACTTTCATCATGTTTGAATCAGAGCTTAATACATTGAATGCCAAGTCTATTTTGCCTGTCTTTCCGTTTAGGCCACGAAATAAGACAATATAATGCAGAATCTATAAGTGACAGTTACCTATGATTGACGCGGCCTAAATGGAAAGGCCAGTGTCAGTCACCGGTGATTGAGGTGGCATTCAACGTGTTAATTATTTCAGAAGATTCGGGACGGGCCAAGTACAGGCTTACATTTTCTTTCTACATACTGGGCCCACACGGCGGGGCAATAATGATGCTTTTCTGCTTTCTATGGCTTGCGAACTGTGGTGCGATATAGTAATCTATAAAGTTAAATCTTCTCACAAATATATATGCAGTATTCTAGAAAATCTGAATTGCATGTTAAGAAAAATCGGTATTTTCTGTGGAAATTGAGTCAAGTCTGAAATCAATGATTTTTTTCACGGGCCGGGCCTGGGCCTGGAAATTCCGGCTTCTGGAGACATCTATACTGTGTTTTTTTTTTTTTTTTTTTTTTTTTTTTTTAAACTGACCACTGTAATCTCATGTTACATTCAAAGAAATGCATTATACTTCATGTTCATAATATAGTTAGTATGAGAATGCTCTTTTTAAATTGTGGTTCATTTTAATTCAAAAATATAGAAAAAAGTTTTACGAAGGCTTCAATACACTAATTTGATTTCATTGAGCTCTTATTAACCATTTGGAAAAATGGTTATTGGTCTATACAGTAATCTGTATTTCCCTTTACTTTCAACAGAGATGGATGCTTCTGTTGCCACTATGACAAAAAAGTAATAAAAACTACAAAAAAAAAATAATAATAATAATAACTCAGAAACAAATTGAGATACAGCTTTCAAACAAATTGCATTTAAAAGTACATTTTTTTCTCTATACGACGGTGTAAAAAGTAATTTTGTGGGATATTTAGATGTTTAAGAATGAAATTTAATTTAAAATGGATTGTCAGATTTCTTGGACGATGGAAAAGCCTTTTCCCGAACAGCCAATGAAATGTTTGGATAATACGCAAGTTTCAGGTGGATAATACGTACGTTTTAAGAAATCTGACGGGCCGCAGGCGATTTTTGTCACTTGCAATTTTTACGTGTAATAACACTATTAATGTTTAATTCATGGCGTACGTAATGTATGATCAACTCCGTGCGATTTTTTATGTCTTAAATTTTAGTCTTCGAAAAAGTAATTTTCCAAATGGTCGTTGTAAATTGTTAAATTGCTTTTTTTTTTATTTATTATTATTTTTCAGATTTTCAATGCATCGATGGTATATCTTTTAACAGAGCTTGGAAGATGTGTTATTCTAAAGAAATTGAGCTATAATACATCGTCTTCCCCGAAAATGCCACAACCACATGCAACTTAGGATATAAAACAAGTCAGAAATTGTACGTCAAACGTGGTAAATGAGGTGTGTTCGTACTATAATTAGTTTTAAAGTATTCAGATCTTGTTGCAATAGCTGTTGCCCTCCTATACGAAATTGCATGAAAACAAAATTTATTACGATTATATATTAAATTTAGTAATACGGAAAAAAATAGTTTGATGTGCCAATCCCTAAACTTTCTTTTATCTCATATATTTTAATATTTCAAAATGTAGTTACTGATGTCAATATTTCATTTTTAATAGTTCAACACCATATTAACTTTGACTTTCATCTTAAATTTCTGCTTCAGTGAATTAATCGGAGTAAAAACGAGTTAATCTCGATCATGATATTTATTAAAATCACGAATAGTCAGCTTATCAGGATGGGAAGTTCACGTCGATTCACGAGCCACTGGTGTACAATAGAACTACGAAAAATTAAGAATATTACACAAAAATCACTATTACAGCGCCTTCTTCCGACGGAATTTTTACACATTCAGGAAGGACCTTCTTGCCATGGCTAAAAACATACACAAAAAATTGGTTAAATTCTATGCATAACTTCATACGCTTTTCGATGGTACAATATTGAAAATGGTACAAAAATCGCTATTACAGCGGCTCCTTCCGGCGGAATTTTTCCAAATTCAGGGAGGACTTTCTTGCCATGTCCAAAAAAATACACAAACAATTTGGTTCAATTCTATGCATAACTTCATACACTTTTCGATGGTACAATATTCAAAATGGCACAAAAATAGCTATTACAGCGCCCCCTACAGGCGGATTTTTTCCAAATTAAGGAAGGACCTGTTTGCCAGAGCCAAGAACTTAAAAAAAATTTTTGTTCAATTATATGCATAGCTTCATACACTTTTTGGTGGTACAATGGCGACAGACAGACGGACACACTATCAGACATTTTCTAGAAACATGCTTTTGGCATCTCTGACCCTTAAAACGTCTAAATCCGTCGAAAATCGGAAGTCGAAAAACATTTCGATTACAATAGTTTCTTCTATTGAAGATAGAAGAAAGTAATAAGACTTCATCTTAAATAGGACGTAGTCCCCATGGCAACCTAGAATCATTACCTATAATGGAATATCATTGAATTAATTACGTATGGTAGAATTTAATAAGATGAAGAAAATTTTTATTAATATCTTTTTTAAGTTTTGATTCGATTTTCATATAATTTGAAAAACTCGACAAAATCTGGAAATATTAAATATATTAAGTTTGAAACCATTCGGTTGGGTAGTTTTTGCGCTGTTATATGCGGACAGACAGACGGACCAGACGTTGACTATTGGTGCTACGTATTTATATAATTACGAACGTACTTAAAAAGAGGTAAAACTAACATTAAAATAATATCCTAGGATAAAAATACTGCAGAAAAAAATTAAGCAATTTAGAAATTTTTAAATTAATACTTTTATGCTTATTTTAGATAATTTCTTGATACAAATGAACTATCGCCTGATGAAATAAAAACCTGTATGCAGTTTCTTTAGATTTCAATCCCACCGTTTTGATATTATTGTAAAGAAACCGAAAGAATCTTCAAAAATCGCAACCAAAAATATGCCGAAGACTTGGATGATTCACTTACTGAAAAAATATCCTACTTCCTGAAATATACCCCAAAGAAACGCGGGGTTACGGTTTCTGGGTATTTTTTGCGTTTCAGCTCAAAGGAAATTTTATGAAGTCTTTACTAACACCTGCATATGTTTTAAATTATACTTATCAATAATTATTATTTTTTTAGGCGAGATTTTTTTTTACATCCGTAAAAAGTACCAATGTATACTTACAATCAAAAGTAATTGACAGAAAACTAAACAATCTAGTAATAATGCACATTGAATCGTATGTACTACGTTCAATGGGTGCACGTTCAACTATTGATACTTTTATTAACAGAAAAAAAGAGACATATTTTTGCTTAGACACAGTAATTTACAATAGTAAAGCGAATTTGAAGTTAATGTGCAATGTGAAATTTACTCAAGTAAAATTTATTGTTAAACTAAGAAAGTTCTCTTGAGAGACTAAGAGATTTGACACATGAATGTCAGTAAGAAAATGCATTAATTTATAAATAATTTGTAAATCCATCCTGAAAGGAAAAGTATGCAAAGGATTAAAAAAATGTTTTCAGAATTCTCTTATACTAGTTGATTTAAATAGATGTCTCCTGGATTATCTTTTAAACCGCTTGTGATAGAAACATACTTCAAATTGTTTTAAAAAAAGTATAGAATTCAAGTACAGCTTTTAGGTATGGCATTTTCTTTAAAAAGGGCTGAATACATATTAAAATAAGAAATTTTATTCTTTATATAGTCTTTGTGTCCTAACAACATGTTGTCTTATATCGAAGAAACCATTTAAAAATTCCCATTCTTTTACGTCTAAAACTTAACGAATTATAATATTTTGAATTTTATGAAATTGCAATGTTTACCTGCACTAAAAGTACTTCTTTCTGTTTTTAGAGCCAGAAAACACTGAAATTACATAAAATTCTAAGTATCATAATCTGGTAAGTTGTGGTCGTAAAAGAATAAGATATTTTTTACGCCCTTCTTAGAAGAATGCCAACATTTTTCTAAATATAACTTATAAGATCCAGGGACCGTATAAAAGTAAAATTAATTATTTTTATACGTATACATACCCAGGGGCGCCCTTTGAGGGGGTCTGGGAGGGGCTATTGCCCCCCCCCCCGCAAGGAATTAGATATTTCAGAAAATTTATCAACCATCAAATGGGATACTCACACAAAAATTAAAAAATTGCTCATACTCTAAAATAACTAATTAAAGTTGATTGCAATAAAAACATATGCATTAAATAAATGCTTTACGCAGTAAAATATCAGTAAAATTTCCGAATGTCTTACTATGAACTTCCTCAACGTGAGGCATATATCGTTAATGAGTACTTTGGCTAATTTTAAAAATACATGTGAGAAAATTATTTTATCAATTGCTTCTCAGCTGTGTACAACTTGATCAGAGAAAAACTCGTTCTCTCAGGGCTAAAAATTCAGGGGTGGAATTTTTTCAGTTAATTTTTTTCAGGGGGGGGGGGGGGTGAGCGGTTATAATTCAAGTTCTTAATTATCAGACTTTTTTTGCTTTTTTGGATCATTAGTATCACATTATATTTACAGAAATCATTGCAATGCTATAAAATTATTTCATTATTTGCTTTATTAAATCATATCATACACTCTCGAAATTTTACAACGCCTAGGACTGGAGTCTGCGCGCACCCAATAAAACGATTTCCTCAACCTGAAAACCGACAGACTTTCACCAAAACCCGAAGTAAAAGAAAATTACCTTATACTTTAAAACATTTATAACAAAGTAGTCTATAATTTTATTCTTTATGTACAACAATATTGTAAATGTACATCCATTAATAGTCAAATATATAGTTTTTTCATTTGGAAAATATTCAGGACTGCCTTTTAAAAAACCAGGTCATTCCGAATCCGACCGAAAGAGAGAAAGCACAAAGACCCGCAACGAAGAAAAAACGTCAACCTGTCTTGATGCATGACTGTAATTTCATGTACAGTGGCTCACATTTGTTTTTGGACTCTTGTGTTTTTGAAACTTACTTATAAAAAACATTACCTAAATATGAAAGGATCTGCTTAGTTTTTTTTTTTTCATATAAACTTTCTGTTCTCTATAATAAAACCTACATATTATAATGAAAATAAATTCAAAACTTTTTTTCCAAAAAATTAATTTACTGAGAAATAGTTAAAAACAATCTCACAACAGTAATTGGACACTTTGCACATTAAACAAATGTAAATTAAAATATGCAAATAATCAAACATTTTAATACTTTGTTGGGTATCCTTTAGATGAAATTACATTTTTAATACGTTTTTGCATGGATGCAGCTAGTTGTTTTGTGTAAGAACATTCAATTTTGTTCCATTCTTCTGTTAATATTGTTTTAAGTTGTTCTTTCGAAGAAATATAAAGTTTTTTGTTTTTTTCTCCAGTTCACGCCACACATTTTCAATTGGGTTTAAATCCGGAGAATATGGTGAAGTCTTGATAATATAGGACAGTTGTACAGCAGCCATAGGCGTACATTTAGGACTGTATGTTTAGGATCATTATCTTCATACAACTTAAATACGTTTTGAATTCCAAGTTTTTGGGAAGATATTTTTCAGTTTTCTTTCAGGATATTTATATACTTATATTGGTCCATATTATTTTCAATGAAAACTAAATTTCCCATACCAGAAGCAGCAAAACATCCCCAAACCATTATGCTTCCACCTCCATGTTTGACAGTTGGGAGTAGATTTTTCGGATTGAGCTCTTAGGCTTTCTCCACACAGTTATTCGCCCATCAGTCTCAAATATGTTACATTTTGATTCATCCACAAATATGACGTTTTTTCAAAACGATACATCTTTGTCTACCAAGATTTTTGCAAAATCCAGACGTAACTTTCTTGCTCTTTCATTAACGAAAAATTTTCTTCTGGCATCTCTACTGTTGTATCCACATAATCTGATAACTCGTCTAACAGTTTCAGGGTTTACTTTTATTCCAAATCTGTTTTCTAATTCTGTTGTAAGTTTCACTGCACTAATTCTTGAATTTTTCTTGATTTTATGCATAATAAACCTTCGATTCCTAGGAGTTAGCTTGTGAGGAGCTCCTGATTTTAATGTTTTTTCAACAGTTCCACGTAGTTTCCATCGTTTTATAATATCAAAAACAGTTTAAGGACTTACTTTAACAGGTTTTGCAATAGTTCTTGTACTTTTACCATCCTTAAAGTATTCTATGATTAAATTTCGAATAAAATTTGTTGTAACTTTGCAGCGCCTGGCCATGTTCCCTTCCAATATAGAATGTAAACAAATTTACATAAATAGTAGTACCAGTGGCGCACCCAGGGAGAGGGCCAGGGGGCCCTGGCCTCCTCCAAAAGAAAAGGGAGAAAACACTAGAAAAAATATCTAAAATATTTACGAGACCATAGTTCGTTTTCTTTTGTGGGTGTTCGTTTGTGTAAAAAGTTAATTGGCGCCCTATAAATACGCGGGTCTCCCCAGCCAATTTCAAAGGTGCACAACCAGAGAAACGCGTTTGCTTGATACCACATTTCTATACATCATTGGTGACTCACATAACACGGCTGGCTACTCTTATACGTATTATGAAAAAAACTGCAATGTTACCATGCAGTTAAAAAAACAGACTTCAACGTTTTTTTCCCCCCATTATTGCATGCAGTTTTAGAAAACTTTTTTTTAATTGCGAGAATGAAAACAGAAAGTTACCAAGAAAGCTATCACCACCAAAAAATGACATACTTTTCCTTTTGGTGATTAAAGCTGAATAATGTTTGTTTCAAGTTTCTTCCGGTCGAACAATTGAGATCCAGCGTCTAGATTCAGAATGGTGCAGATGTAATATAGTCAACTTTGGTTTGGATCATTATAGTGCAAAACCTTCACTTGTTTCGGTTGCATCCTTATCCATTCCTTTTTCTTTTGCTTAGACTTGGAATACTATACAGATTTATATGCGAGTACACAAAAGTTACACAAAAATTTATTTTGTATTTTACATGGCTATTTTGCAGTGACTTTATTGGCAATCATATATTAGACTTCAAAGTAGTTTTATAGCTGTTATAAGTAATCTGCATGAAAACTCTTCACTGACATTTGCAAATTAAATTTGTAAAATATTTATTTTATTTATATATTTTGTAGATTTTTTTCTTCACATCATGACTGAAAAACGCAAACAGAGTAGTTTATTGAAATTGAATTACTTCAAAATACAGAAAAAGGATGATTTAAATGCTAGTAGTAATGACGTTATTAACAATATACCGATTTGGATTAGGTTTCCCTAGTCGCAAATCAGTCAAAGCCTTTGAATAACCTAGAAGAATAGTATTTCCTTAGCTGATAGCAATTATCAAGATATCGTATTGTTGAAAGAACAAACATTCAATACTGACGATAATTTAAATGTTATGAAAAAGTTGTGGGAACCAGAAACAAATTTTAATTTTCCCGCAACCTGTGCTACAGCTGCAAATCACAAACAAAGTTTTCAATACACATGGTTTAAAAAAAAACTTGGCTTGTGTATTCTCAAGTTGAAAATAGTGCACGTTGTAAATATTGCGTATTTTTTGCACCGCCTATCATTGGAAAATCTAAATCAGAAGTAGCTGGGTAGCAAGGGTATAATAATTGGACGAAAGCCATTGAGAAATTTAATAATAATAATAATTAAAAAATATATATATCATTTCAGGGCTATTACAACTTACGAAAAGCTACAGAATATTCGAGATGGAAAATATATTTCAGTCGGTCAACAAATTGATTGAGGTCAGGCATCACAAGCTGCAGTAAATCGGAAACGATTAGAACTGGTTATAAAAATTGCAATTTTATGCGATTGAGCAGGAGGCAATCGCCAATGAAGGCAACTTTCGAACTTTGCTAAGAACAAGAGTCGATGCGGGGAATGAAAACCTCACTGACCATTTTAAGCATTCTGCCAAAAACGCTACCTTTATTAGCTGGAACATTCAAAACCAAAGTATAAACGCGTGTAATAATATCATCTTGAATCGTTTGGTAGAAAGAAATTAATTCGGCAAAATGTTTCTCATTTCTTGATGATGAAACTTGTGACATTTCTACTACTGAACATCTTTCCTTGTGTGTCTGGTATATAGATGAAGAGAAGGACAATAAAATTTGTGAAGAATTCTTGCAATCTATTCCTGTAGCAAGCACAGAAGGAAAAACTTGCCAGGCAAAATATTAGAAGGATTAAAGACATATGATATCGATTTGTCCTATTTACGCAGGGGCAAGTTTATGATGATGTCCCATCAATGAGCGGAAAGTTTAACGGATTTTAGTCTCACGTATAAATATATATCCGCAAGCTTTATATGTTCATTATGTTTTACATAGCACTTGAAGTGTTGTATCTCTGACAGAAATAAGAAACTGCATTGGTATAATTGAAATGGCACACAATTTTTTAATATTCCTAATAGAAAAGACGTCCTCTTCAACAATATTGACAAACATACACCGAAAATTAACCCTCTCGCTGGGGAACCCAAGATAAACTCGGGGATGCATTTTTCAGTCTAATTAAACCTTCTTGATCATTCCCACCAGTTATTTTTTTATTGTAAATTTTACCTTATTTAATCGGAGCATTTTCCCGATTAAATTAGACAAAAATTTTTGTTTTGAAAAACCGGTGACAAAAGAATAAAAATTCTTAAATAAACAATTTTTGAAGCTATTTTGATAAAACAATTACGCAGCGAGGGGGTTAATAACCAAAAACTACAAAAAGTTTGTCAAACTAGGTGGATGGGACACCATAAAGCCATTATGACCATGATAGAAAGCTTTGAAACAATCGCAACTTGGGAAGACTGAAACTAGTCTTCTAAGGCAAAACTTTTGAAAAATTCGTTATGTGAATTTGGTTTCCTAATTTATTTATTTAGCTTACAGAATATATTTGCATACACTTTACCATTGTCTAAATTATTTCAAAAATTTGACAGTGACCTTTTAATTGCCTGAAATTTCGTTGACGGCTTTGTGGCTTACTCAGATACCATTTGTAAAGCCCCAGATATTTCTTTCAAGGATATTTATGATGAAGATTGTATGAAAGCCAATAACTTTCATATTGAAATTAAAATGCCAAAAACTGCATCAAAACAAATACAAAGGTCCAATGTTCCAGCCGATTCTATTGAAAAGCATTTCAGGAAAAATATTTTTATTCCATTCGTTGATCAAACGTTCACTCAACTTAATGAACGTTTCACTCGGCACCGCAACAATTATGGATTTTTGAATTTTTTTTCTACATTATGGAAAAATGCTCCAACAGCAAGTGAAATGAAAGATTTTCGTCAATTGTGTGAATTTTATTTGCATGATTTGCTTTCTACAAATTCAGAAATTTTGAATGCCGAATTGGAGTTCAGCTACAGAAAATTTGAGAAATAGCTTTCAACAAATGGATGCAAGAATGCCATTGAAGCAGTTTTGAAATGGAACAAAATGTTGTACCCCAACATCTACAAATAACTAAAGATACCCGTTACAACTTGTCTCAGCGAAATGTAATGTTTGACATTACACATTTTAAAAACTTACTTTAGATCCACAATGACAGAATCAAGATTAAATGGACTGGATTAAATGGGCTGGCTTTGTTACATATACACAGAGAGATTAATGTAACTGCGACTGAGGTAATTCAAAGCTTCGTAAAAAAAAGAATGTGTAACAATATTTTTAATTGAATTTTATTGAATTTTTGAAGTAATTTTTCATCCGTTTAACTCAGACCCATAGTCGGTTAAGCCACTGCGGCAATAGGGGCATCTACCCTTTCCACGACTATAGACAATGCCTCGACAAGAATTTACTGTCATGCTCCACTAGAGATTAAATTCTTTATTAGCTTATTAATTCCCATACAATTCTGAGTGACGGGTTAAATTTTGAACTAGCCCAAAAATTTGCGTATAATAATTTATCTCGTCAATGCTATTTTGGATATTTTTCTGAAACTACAATATGTCTCACAATTAGGTAGATATAAATAGGAAATTCTATAAATGTTTATTTATGAGCTCTTTAAATGTTTAACTTCTGCACATTCAACAATTAGTAATTCTTTAAAATTATTAATTATATTAAATTTTAAGTATAATAATTTTAATTTTCATTAAAATAAATAACCAATTAATTGATACTGAATTAATTACGGTAATTTTGTGATTAATTAGTGTCTCTTTGTAATTTCCTACTGTAATCAAAACTAGAGAAATTTTGCCTCCACTAAATTTATTTTGTTTCGCCGCAAATGTTCGGCCCCCTCTAAGATAAAATCCTGGGTGCGCCACTGAGTAGTACTTTCAAAGTGCAGACGATAATATTTGACATATGTTTCCATTTATAATAAAAATAAATGACAAAAAATATCGTCTGTCAAAAAATTTAGCAAAGCTTTCAAGTGTCCAATTACTTATGTGAGATTATATTTAACACTTTCTCGGTATTTTTTGAAAAAAAAGTTTTGAATTTTTTTTCATTAAAATATGTAGGCTTTATTATAGAGGAAAGAAAGCTTCCCTGAAAAAATGTGTAAGTAGATCCTTTAATATTTAGATGATGTTTTTCATAAGTAAGTTTCAAAAACACAAGTGTCCAAAAACAAATGTGAACCACTATAAATATGAAAACCGCTGAAAAGATTTCCATTGAAAGGCAACCCAACCCGAAATGAAAAAAAGTTAATCCATATTTTAATACAATTATTGTAAAGGAAGTCTATAATTAGATCTTTAGTATAAATTTTACCTTTTATGTAGAAAAATGAAGATTATATATAGTATTCATTAATGTTCAAATATGTAGTATTTTCATCAGAAAAATATTCAGGATTTCTTTGAAAAATCGGATTTACACAAACCCATCGCAAAGTAGTGAAAACACAATCCGAAACAATTTACGCTTTATTTTATCTTTACTTGCAGAAAATCAATAATGAAAATTTTCTTATCGCTATAGATCTCAAAATTTGCAAGTTTTGTGATCTATTCATGACGTTCATATGCTAATTATCTCATGACTGATTGAATTTCAGGATTTTTTTTTTTCGCGATCATCTGACAAAATTTGCGGTATTTTGCGCGATCATTTCACGGAATTCACGATTTTTTTTCTGCAACCGTTATACGAAATTGATTTTTTTTCTCGCAACTATCTGTCGAAATTCACAATATTTTTCTGCGACCAACTGACGAAATTCCATATTTGTTTCCGCGATCTTTCGACAAAATTCGCGATTCTTTTTCACGATCATTTGTGGAAATACGTGAATTGTTTTTCAACCATCGACTAATAATATTTGTAATTTTTTGAGATTAGATTTTTAGTTAGATTTATGGATGTCATTTTGGGATCGTTTCACGAATTCCCCTCGATTTTATTGAGCGATTATTTGATTAAATTTTCTTGATTTTTTGCGCAATCTTTTGACGAAATTCGCGATTTTTTCGTCATCCTTTTATGAAATTAAAGATTTTAGTTTGTGCAATCATTTGATAAAACCTGCATAGCCTTTCTGTGATCTCTGATGAAATTAGCGATATTTTCCACGGTCGTTTGAAGAAATTAGCGATTTTTTAAGCAATAATTTGTGGACTTTCTTTTTCAAAGTTCGCGATTTTTTCTGCCACCCATTGACGAATTGATTTTGCGGAATTCGAAAGAAAAAAATTGCAGACTATCACGAAAAGTAAAAAAAAAAAAAAAAAAAAAAAAAAAAAAAAAAAAAAATTGCTGAATAATCACATGCTTGTGTAAAACGTTAAGGAGACAAAATCGCACAGAGCATTTTTTATTGTGCGGGATTTTCCCATTTTCTGTGTTATTTTTGCGTTCCCTGTTCCTCGAAGAAAATTTCTCCTTGTCCTTCGCCGGAAAACTTTTGAAATAGCACCCTGTAGTAAAACCTCAAAAAAAAAAAAAAAAAAAAAAAAAAAAAAAAAAGACTCGAAAGGGACTAGAAAAAAATTCCATACTAGACAGTCTTCGTCTTAGCAAGTATAATTGTATTATGTTTTTTCATTAACATTTTATTTTTTTCCCTCCTAGAAAGAAATCTATTATAGACAGATTTCATTTTCACAAGTTTTACTGTAATACATCTGTCTATAATAGAATCCTGTCTAAAACAAAAAAATTTCATATTCAATATATTATAATTTTACCTGCTAAGACGGAAACCTGTTTAAAACGAAATATTTAATTGGTTCTTGAGTTTCAGTATTCGAGGTTTTTACTGCTTTTGTAAGTATGATTCAGTATACGTTTGTCGTTCGGTGGAGGGAGGGGGGGGGAACCCCGGATCCTACCCTTAGCTATATAACTTCTCTCAAAAAATCTTTGCCCCCACCCCCCACCCCCCCAAGAAAGCTCTGAAATGGCGCCCCTGTACATACCTTTGTAAAAGAAATGCCGTATCTGAAAGCTGTACTTGATTTGTATACTTTTTGTAATTGGAAGTATGTTCCCGTAAACAGTGCTTTATAAGATAATTGAGCAAACAAGTATTTTGAAGGATGGGAGAGGAACCTCAAAAAAGTCAAACACAGGGCTCACACGCTGTGATGAAGTGCCTTCCTTTGCAGACATTTATCGCATACAATGTGCGAAAGCCCAAACTTATTATTCAATATATCTTGTCATGCCTTTTTGTTAATTTTATATAAACATCTAATTTTTATACATTTTTAATTAAAAAATATAAAATTTCAGTTACTTTTAAATAAAAAAAGTAACTTAAAAAAGAAAGAGTTTGGTGCAGATTAAGCATGTATTTTTATATGGACTTTCATTCAAAGAAACTTCGCCTACTGCCAAACTTGCATCTGGCGCAGATAATTTGAAAGTTTCTCAATACTCAAATGCCTACAGAAGAGGATTGTACGGTCGTGGAAAAAAAAAAGTTAGACCCCTACTAACTCCTCAACAAATTATCGTAGAAGAAAGTTACTGGTACCGAACGATTGGAAATAAAGTCGATTTTTAAATGATGTATATAAAATTTGCTTAGGGGGCCATCTACATATTAAAACGAACCATAACTTTGTTTTTTTCAATAGCAGTACCCAATTCTGACAGCATAAATGAATTCTACACCCTTCAATCAGCCTAAAAACGAATTTTTATGCAATTCGTACCATAAGTTTCCGAGAAATTAATTATTTTAAAACGAGCGTATTTTAAGGGCTGTATCCAAATTGAAGTTCCGTACTGGATTGTTAACCGAGAGAGCCGCTTCCTTGATCAAGGCACCTTAAGCGCCACTCAAGGAGTCAATGAAGCGTGTCAGATTACAGTACAGCGGAATAAATTTCAAAATGTCTACTCACTTCCATCATAGACGGCCCCTTAAACCATCATTTTGCCGTTTTTTAAGCATAATTTGAAAACTACTTGGAAGAAAAATGTGAAATTTTTGAATTTCCATAAAGCAGGACTTAATAAATCTAAATCCATCAAAAAATTGTAGGTTGCAATTTATAATTTTTTCGAATATTAATTTAATAATTCATAATTCATACCATAAAATTATAAAAATTGCAAATTCAGCTTATTTATGTTTGGGTATATTAGTATTATTACTACAAAAAAAAAATTAGCACATTAGGAGCATAATTTCGGAAGATATAAATAAAAATATGAAAATGTAATTTAACATTAGAAGCACTAAATTTTGAATGTTTATAATTCAAAAACTTATCATTCAAATGACTTGAAATTTGGTGTCTAGGCATAGTTTGAACCGAAGATTTGAAATATCTCGTTAAAATTGGGTATTGCCATTGAAAAAAAATGAAGTTCGGATTCGTTTTAATATGTAGATGCCCCCCTAAGCAAATTTTATATACATCATTTAAAAGTAGACTTTATTTCCAATCGTTCGGTACCAGTAACTTTCTTCTACGATGATTTGTTGAGGAGTTAGTAGGGGGTGTTTACTTTTTTTTTTCCACGACTGTACCTACGATTTTGCGAGATATAGTGGGATCTGAATTTTACAAGACTTAAATTTTGAAAATTATAAAAATTTCAAAACCATATCAAAACCCAGTTGATTAAAAAAATTAGGCTGAGAATATTGCTTAGAAGACGAGACAAAAATTAAAACAATTAAAAAAATTGAACTTGCATATATATATATTTTTTCGTTAATTACTGATTTTTCGTTTTTCCTACTTTGTGATGGTACTCTAGATTGCCAGTAATATTTCCGTTTTTTAGTCCGTTTTTTTTTTTTTTTTTTTTTTTTTTTTTTTTTTTTTTACAGTGAACCTTAGGAACATTCATAAAAAATTCACATATGTCATTATTTCAGCACACTGTGGATGAGAGAGGTAGTTAATTCGCCTATGATTAAAATACTGAAAAAAACCTCTCAAAGCTTCATCAAAATTGTGGAATGTAATATTTTTTCTCTTTTTGCATTTTACATTCCTAATCCTAAACTATACATTGTTTGTATGTAATCGACAGTGGTTTCGAAGCTATGGGTTGCAATATATGTGTTGGGTCGTAAAAGGATTTGCCAGGCCTTAAAAAATAATTAATTGTACCAACTGTAATAAAATAATGAAAACAATATGTTACAAATTAAAAAAAAATATTCATAAATAACTTGTGAAAAAGATAGTGTTTGATTAAACTTTGTGTTGAAAGCGACTTGGTATTAATATTAAAAATGTTCCATACAGATTCTGTCATTAGACACCGCACCCTGAATAATAGGCCTGAGCGCTGACACTAAAATGGCGGCTGCCGAAGGCGGATTTTGTTCAGTGTGTGTACGATCCCTTTAATTTTCGTACCAATATTTTTTAAAAGTTTTTTCAGCTTTATTTTTCTGAGATTAAACAAGCTAAAGAAATCTTTTATAAAATACGGGTGGCCACATTCAGGGTCCGTACATACGTTAAAAAAACCCTGCCTACGAAAGCCGCCATTTTTGTTTCAGCGCTCAGGCCTAATATTCAAGGGGCGGTGCATTAGAGCAAAATTACTTCAGAAATTGCATTGACTTTTAAACTATAGGGTAAAGTGCCCATATTTCGTCCCCCTTAACTTCTCCGCTTCTGCGAAAGTGGGGCCACTTATGACGCAAGGCACATGGGACGGAAGGTAAAAGGGGTATTGAAAGTTTCATTCGCCAAGACGCATACATAAATTAAAGATGCCGAATGTCCTATTTTTAGAAGACCCGAATTCTTATTGCGTAGTTTGTATAACGTTATTTACTGTACTGTAAGTATTTATTTCTTTTTCTTTGCATGTATTTTACGTAGGTAAGATGCTGACAGTAGCATACAGTGAGTTTTAGGACGCTCAGTTCATCTTACGGGAACTGAAGCTCCGCCATATTGGGAAGTAGTGTGGTACCAGTTTCTTCACCCTTGCTGTTCTTATTTTCGTCCCGGGGGCGAAATTAGGAATGCTTTTTCATAACAATTTTCTCCTCATGTTTGGATGGCTAATGTTTCGTTATGTTATTCTTCCACTGATAATTAGTACATTTCTATGTGCCTTACTTTAATGTAAATTAAATTACTTGCTCATTTAGAAATAAATTTTGACTTAATTATATAACTTAAACCTCGGAGTATTGGATTTTTTGGAGGGGGGTGGGGGGAACGAAATTGGGACCAATTTTTTTCTTTTGCATTTTTTAGATACTTTTGAAAAAACAATTTTTCGCTTTGTTAAATTTTTTTGTAGGATATATTTGCTTATGTTTCTATGTGCGTGGTTAGTTAGTCTATGTAAAATCCAAATTTGGTAGGTTTTCACTGAAAATTACAACATTTAGGGCCTAAAAGTGACTTGGAGACGAAATATGGGCACTTCACCCTATATTTTTTTCCAACACAGTCATCAATAAACTTATTTTGTCTTAAGTAATATGGGTTTTAGTTACTCCATATTCATTTGTCTATAATTGTTTTCATGTATACAATGTTGCCAGATATGGGAAATCTTTTATTCAAATTATGTACCACTTTCTCCAACTAGTAATTTTCGCATTATCAGTTATTAAATATATGTATGTCAGTTATTAAATAAAGCGAAGAGTTTATTGTGAAATAGTGGTGGATATTTGCAATTAAAATAATTTTGTCCCTCAAAAGAATTCCGTTACATTATGATCTATTGGGAAAATTCGTTTTCAGTGATTTTTAATGATGTTACACTGTTTCAAACACATTGAAATTGATATACATGACTGATGCTTAATGTAGAAAAGGCGTTACATACCATGTATCGTTCATTTATATGAACTCACAAAAGAATTCGGTATCAGTGCTATAGCTATAATATTGTTATGATAGTCTATGAGCGATAATTTCTATGACAGTCTATGAGCTATAATTGCTGGATTCGCGTTTTTAGTTGTGGCATACGCTGTTGTACTTAACTATTTCTTTGCATATCACTTGGTGTATATGAATTCTATAAATCAAATACAGGGTTACAGAATAGATCCCGAGTTCCTTTCCTTTTTTAATGTAAATTTCTGAAGAGGGATTTTCAACTGTGCTAGACATTCCCTAATTAAAATAAATTGTAGCATAATATGTTGTACGTATAAAAATACATATATATAGAGGTCTTCACAAGAGAATTCGAAAAATATAATGACTATAGACGGTAATTATTGAAATTAGGTTTTTAAATGTGTTATCCGTTTTCTTTACTTAGATGCATTCTTAAATCAATATCATCTCCCTAAATCTTCTCAAATATACCTCTCAACACGAAAGAATATCTAAATCTATTCTTAAAATCTGGTATTCCAACAACTTAACAATAAATAAATAAATAAATAAAAACATCATTTCGTTCTACCGCTTACAAAATCCCATGGACTTAGATTAATTTCCTCAATTCAAGCACAGTGCGTTTCTTCTTGTTTCTGGGGCTTATCGAAAAACCTCAACAGCAGCATTATGCATGTTAAGGACCCTCCTAATTCTGGCCCTACAGCTTGAAAAAACGACCATTTCGGGTTGAATTCAACGATTCGGAATCCCAGTTGCTAGCCACAATCCCTACAGCTATCAACCAAAGATAGCTATTATGTACGTACAGTCGAACCCGGTTAAGACGCACACTCATAAGTGAATACTCCGATTTCACGAAATTTTCTTCGTTTTTAGCGAAGCCGCTTCCTGGGAGATGCTCCGAGCAAACATTTCATCTAATTGAGGAAATTACTTTCTTCATTTGTTTGAGGGTACGGATTTCGTTAAAACTAAAGAAATGTTTTTTCTTCCTATTTTCGTCAAATTAGCAATTATTTTCATAGTTTTCAGAGCTCTAGTTTCGTCGGATAAATTTCGTTATATTTGAGGATACAATTTTCGTCAAAAGTAAGAAAATAGTTTTTCATCGTAGTTTCGTCAAATTAATAATTATTTTCGCACTTTTTAAAGTTCTAATTTCGTCACATTTGAGCATATTTTATAGGATTTGATTAAATCATTTCTTTTCGCATCTTAAACAACTGCGATTTCCGGATGCGGTGAACGTAAATCCTTAATGGAGAAGGAGAGCTCAAGGGAAATCTAGTCTTGCTATGTAAGACGAAGGAAAGCCCTGTTTTTATTACAGTATCACAGGTGGAAG
Organism: Maratus speciosus; assembly: GCA_963932465.1. Classification (NCBI taxonomy): domain Eukaryota; kingdom Metazoa; phylum Arthropoda; class Arachnida; order Araneae; family Salticidae; genus Maratus; species Maratus speciosus. Next base: position 69,164,709 of record OZ010788.1, on the reverse strand, counting down.
CAAGCCAAAAAATTTGTTCATAAGAAGTGTTTAGTAAAAAGTGGGGAGAATAAATTTTTCTATATATACAGTCAAACCTCGTTAACATGAACACGCTTAACGTGAATTACTTTTAACATGAATTGTTTTCACAGTCCCCTATAAAAACAAATATAAAGATTTGATACTGATAACATGAATTGCTGTTAACATGAACAAAATTTTGATTCCCCTTGAAATTCATGTTAACGAGGTTCGACTGTATATTTAGAATTTAATATATATTTTAGTTAAAATTTAGATTACAATTTAATTATGTTCAAAATTATTCCATTGATTGTGTTTCAGGACCAACTGAAATGATAACTAAAGAAATATGACTTCAAATGTTTCATATTTCTTTGTTGTCGATTAATATGTTACAACCAAAAATAAAACAACAAAAAAAAAATAATTTTCTTCTTAGTCTAATTTTTTGAACACAAAACAAAAATATTAAATCTTTTCAGAACAACACATTTTTAAAATTCATATTTAGTACTTGTGATAATGAGTAACCTTGTTAATCAGTCCTTGATTTTTTATGTAATAAGAAAAACTTTGCTTGTTAATCTTTGTTTAAAAAATGTGATTAGCGGGACAAAAAGTAAGCAAAGCATAGAAAACATAAAAGAAATATCTGAATTAAAAAAAAAAATCCCTCTAAATTGGCAACAATGGTGAAAAGCGAAGAAAATTCTCTGCTGTGAATTCCCGTTTTAAGCGAGATTTTTGCCTCAAGAGACCGAAACTTCATAGCGTATTAAGCGGCATCGCGTAATACCTGTTCACGTGTTAAACGTGATATTTTTGCATGGGTCTTATGGGGGATGTTCAAGGGATCGGAAAAAAATCACGTATTAAGGCTTTTATCAGTCAGGACGTAAATCCACGTCTCTAATGCTAAACCTACGGCCTTGTATACATCGGTATATTTTAAATTTCTCCAAGGGAAATAAAAGTCTTTATGTTATGTTTTCTGTTTGCTATTTTTGAAGAATGTTTCTTTCTTTTTTATTTGTCAAAATGTTTCTAAAATATATATTTAATTTTATATTTAAGTGTTAAAGTCTAAGCGAAGCAGGCGAATTGTAAGTAAGATTTTAGCGTTATAAACAAAACTAATAATGCAATTTAAAAATACCTTGCCCAATAAAAAAGGAAAACAAAATCTGCAAGAAGAGCAAACAGAACATAGAAGGTAAAAATTTTAATTTCTCGAAGAGAAATCTGACAAATTCGGATGCATTCCAAGCCCATAGTTTTATCATTAGAAAGGGAAATTTCCAGCCTGACTGATGAGGAGTTTTAAGCAAGATCGTATATAAACCGTGAGTGCCTTAACCGTGTACAACTGTAATTCAGTTTCTTATTTATTTCAAATGGGCGGACGCTTCACATTAGTCTGAAGCCTCGATTTATTGAAAATGAAACAATGCAGCAACTGGTTCCATTACGATTTACAGTAGATTCTTCCTCTTTCCACCATATTCCCCAAGAAAAACATCAAATCAACTATGCTAGGAAAATAGAAGCTTGAATGAAACTATGCATGTATTATGCAACTATTTGCACGCGTAATCTCTTCCCTCATATAACAGAGTCATTTCTTATGCATCATCGGAACATTTACATATTGTCAGTGAACCGTTGTCCACTTCCGTTCTTTCACTTCGTCTTTGATAAACTGCCATGCCCAAGTGGGGACATCGCTACACTTATGCTGTACTGTAACTCTTACATCGCACCTTCATCTAAGAAAACCACGCACAATATCGTTGTCTGCATGGTTCTGATATGCAAGGAAAAATTCCACTATGCTTCCAAAAACAATTGATTGTATTAGACTAACAGAACACAGCGAAAATGTCTTACAAAATAACGTGCCACACTTGGATCTTAGTGACTAACAGTACTCTCTTTTTCCACATCTTATCTCAAGTGTTTGATTTTATTGATTTCGTGTAAAAGACATTATCGCCATCGATATTTTGTGTATATCAGTCCTTCCATCCTCCACAGATCAAGGTGAAATCTTTTCCATTGTCACTATTTTTATTTATAATCTAGTGTCAATTATTATTATATGCAGTCTATTTCAACCGCTCAGTTATAGTAATTACTATTTGTGCCCTTTTTTTAAAAGAATTTCTTCATAATTGCTCAGAATCCTATGTTGAATTGTAAATACTCTCTATTTTATTGCTCACGGTATTATGCGGTTTAAAATATTCGTAACCAGTAGTTATTAATTACTTTCTGAAATTGTCAGTTTAATATTAGAACCAAATCTGTCAGAATTACTTCCCAAATGCTTTGAATCTAGTGTTGTGTACATTTTTCTAGCTCTTTAGAAATGATACTGTGTTTTGTAAATGTCGTAAGTATTTTCACTTTTTTCTGTCTATTATATTTAGCAATCAGGCAAAACATGTTGAACATGTATTTCTTCATTGTATCAAATTGTGTATTTTTGTACTAGGAGGCAGTGTTATAAAAAATTTACTATAGTTGTTCGTCGAAATTCACGGCATTAGAAAATGTCACTGATTTCAACCTACATTGTTTAATTTTTCTAACGTTACATGCATAAGTAGAATGAGCATTTGTATCCTAACTAGAGGTTCATTTAAAATTATTGAAGTCTTCATGTACTTCATACCTTGTATTGTTTATTTGCACGTCCAGACCCAATTGGTTTGCTAGCTATTATAACACTGTATAAACTTTTTCAAATGTTTCAATTAACAGGTGTCTTGGTAGGCATACTTAGGCTTGTTGTGCTCAAGCCATTTGGATGTCTTCCCTGCCTGTTCGGAACTTTAATTTATTTACATAGATATACGCCTTTTAATTTACTAAATGGTGAAATTTCGTTACAGTATTCTAAATATGTGATGGAAAGGGTATCAAAATCGATTCATAATGCACGATTTGAGGACTAAGAATGGAAAACGTTGAAAGTACAAAATATGGCATTTTTCAAGAGAGCGAAAAAAAAAAAAACTACTGCTTCTGGTACTTACAGCGTCTTCCATTTCACTCCTTTTGGGCTCTTAGTTCAATACTTTAAAATGTAGGTACCTAGCTTCCTTTCGTTTAGTGTTTAAATACCTAATATTATCATTTGTTATTTATTTATCATCTTTTATTTATATACTAGGGGGCTCTGCCCCCTACGAGCTACGCTCGTCAACCCCCGTTCAGACACCGCAGACTCTAGCAGCACGATAATTTAATCGGGTTTAAAAAGATTTCGGAAGATTGAATTATAATTTGAATCTGAGAATTATAATCTGACGTAATTTTCACCAAAATTTTCTTTTTCTTTTTAATATTCACGTAAAAATAATTTTGTTAGAAATGAAATATTATGATCATCTTAAAATATCAAATAAATGTCTCGAGCAATTTTTAAATTTAAACTGTTTTGCAATATTATTTTTTGTTCATTTTATATAATAAGTGTAATGTGACGTAAATTCTCCTATTTAAGACTTCTAACGCATGTTTATGAATTTATTATTTTACAATATTCCGTCTCTTTTAAAAATCACGTGTAATTATAATTTTTATGACGTAATTTTCAATGAGTTCCTGCTTTTTATATTTTCTGTTTATAATAGTCACGTGTAAAATAAATTTTTAATTTGAAGTAAACATTATTGTTTGCGCTGTTTATACAACTGGCAACAGTTTAAATTAATAACATTTTCTAAAATTTGTAAAAAATATCTCTCGAAATGCTGAAAATTTCAATTTAAAATTGAAATAAAACCTCAAAAAATCAGTCAAATAAGAAAAATAAATACAATCTGCACACCGCGAACTTATAACGTATAAAATGATCTAAAAATGATTAAATTCACATGTATAGTTTTTGCTCCAATAAAACTTTTTTAGTGGAACGATTTTGTCCAACTTTAGCATTAAATATCTCTTAAAATAATTCTTCGATTTGAAAACTGTCTGCATCAGCGTGTTTATCAAACATTTCTCTATGATACCACCGATTTTCATATTTTTGTATGCAACAGTTTTTTTAATATTAACGATGAAAGGTCATGCTTAAGCATTCAAATTGGATGTGGATCTACCCGGACTATCTACGCAGATTTACATTGGTCCATTTCCAAATCAAAACTTTTTTTTATATATAGAAGGATTTAATATTTTACACCTTGCTTAAAAATACCCCATTGATGTAAACAATAACAACATGATCAAGTTGTGTAATGGCCACCAATCGCCGCGCATCTTATCATTGGCACTTTCAGTGCCAGCACTTCAAGGGTTCTCCTGCTTGTTAAGCTTGGCATTTAAGACATTTTTCAGTTAAAAAAAAAAAAAAATGATTTTCGATTTTTTGGTACTTTCAGCATTTTTACTTCTAGTCCTCATTTTTCCTTCGTCTTCTTTCATGGAAAGCATCTGCATGAAAATCTTTTTTTATGTTCATCAAAAATGATTGTTTAGAATTATAATTTTTATTGGATTTCAAATTAAAAAATATATGGTGCAAATCATTTTAGATGCATCGAATAATTAACGATAGAACAAAAATGTTTGCAAATTATGAAATTCTTGTAATTGTTTGTAAGCAGCTATTACTTAGAATGTTTTGCTTACATAGTTTTTTGATTGATTCTACTTTTGGGGAACAACGTAGAGATTTTCATCTATATAAACATAACAGCCATTAAATTTTTGACCATATGCATTTTTCCTGAATTTAACCTACATTTATTCATTTTCTGAAGTACTGCAAATATACACAAACAATGTTCTATGGCGAATTTAAACGAAGTAATTTTTCATGCTTGGTTAACTGTGAAGCATATAATTTGAGTGGAATAACAGAACTTAATTGGACCACTCATCTTATCTTGAACATTGACAAGTACAGATGAATTTGCCTAATTAACAATTCGCTTCAGTCTGAGCTTATGTGAAATAATATGAATATTTTTCCAAGCAGCTGAACAGATTCTTTCACGTAATTGGGTAGAATTCAGTAACGCCTCTTCTGGCACCGATATCAATCTAAATTCCCCAAAATTAAACCTGAAAGTGACTTTTTACTTTCCCATCCCCCAAAATATATCAGTAACCACAAAGTCAACCGTCCTTGACTGGTGTTTAGATGACGCTGACTGGCGTCGTCTAATTTTTTTTCTTCTAATTCTTTCGCAATATTCTCTGCAATGTCCCACAAGGGTTGGGCAGCTTCAGGTTCAAGAACTCAGTGAAAGTTGTGATCTCGATTCCAGCCTTGAATTCAAATGCATTAACATTCGATGGGAATCACTCCCGAACTTCAACTTCAAAGTTCGAAGAAAGTTGAAGGCCTCACGTGCAAAGCTGTTAAATGAAAGTTGACAACTAGTTCATTTTTTTAATTTGTCCGTTACTTTTAAAAAGGCGAAAAAGAGTAATAGCCGCTTAATCATTTCATTCTGTTATGCAATTCATGATCCATGAGCTTGATTTTGAATTAATACCTACAGGCTCTTTTAAAAGATTACATTAGTCTAGTTTTATATAACTAATCTTTGAAAGTAATTGATGAATAATAATTAGTAGGCATATCATTAATAATTCTATTTTTTCACTTTGGTTTAATCGAGCGAACTTAATTGTGCTTATCTCAGTATTCTATCTAAAATGTCCGCTTAAAGCAATAAATATTTAAGTTGGTGTCCTCATTGATGTTTACATTTTAAATAAAGTAACAAGTAAAAATTAAATTTAAAAAATCAAAAAACCAGACTGCGTAAAAAGCGAACTAATTAATTATTTCTCATCAATGTGAAACTATTTTTTATATTACTTGCCTATTTTTTTTATTTATTTGTATTGATGACTTTTAAGTTGTGTTTAATCGTTAGTTTCTATCTATAAACACTGTTTTGATTAGGCCTATAGATGACTATGAAGGTTAGAGTTGCAGTAGAGCTAGAGATCCTACCTACAGAACTTCCAGGTTGTGTAATATTTAAACGGAACTTCTGACTGTAAATTAGTCAATCAAACATCGTCTTCATTCTGAAAGCCCTATCCAATGATATGTCACTCAATAGGGTGCGTAATTTTTTTCGTCTCTACCGCCGTTTTGTATTTGTAAAAACAAAACCTAGCCTGTAACTATCGGACGAGTAAGACAAATCGATAGAGACCTCATTCATTAAAATCCATCCAGCCGTTGGGATGTTTCGAGGGTGTAAAGAAATCCACATACCCAGATACGCGTCAAACACATAATCCTCCTTGGTGTTCGGGTAAAAATGGTTTGATATTTATGATGCCAAAATTACAGATCGACAGAATATTCGTTTTCGTTTTCGGCGAAAAATCTGAATTTCGCCGAAAATTCGTTTTCGGCAAAAATGCTAAGGAAAATTCAACCGGACCGAAACTATCTGTATTCCAAAAATCTCGTTTCTGCCTTCATAAATTTTCAATAATACTCATTGGTTTAAGCTGTATCGGCTAAAATGAGACACTCCTTATTTAATGCTATGAACCTCACTGTTTATAATTATCAGTCATGACTGACTCAAGACGAGAGTGTAAATTGTAAAGCAAGAATTGCATATAGGACTAAACTTTAACGATGCTTTTCCTGTGCTCGTTTAAAACTGCAGACTTAACTGTAATAGAAAATTTTTAGTTTGAAACCGCAGAAGTGTTTTGAATACTCTTTGAGAAAGTTCTTAGTATAACAGATGATCATTTACAAAAAGCATTACAAAAATAAATCAAGGTACATATACATAAAACATTTTTTAATTAGATGAAATTCGTATAATTACAAAATCATTCTGTGCCGTATACGAATAAATTACATGTTATTTTAAATTAACATAAAAGGTTTTGGTCAGAGGCAGAGAGCCAAACTTCTTGCACACGTATAATTACACGTTTAATTAATCAATAATTCTGTATATTTCTGTATGTATTAATTACTTAAAAAAAAATTTCGGACATTTTCTTTTTCTTTTTCCTTTTCGGCCAAAAATAGGAAGATTACCGAAATTCGATATCGATCTTAAAACCCTGTTTCGGTGGATCCTTAGCCAAAAATGTACACCAAACCACAAGACATTCTTAGTATGTTCCTTGCGAATTATTTCGCTACAGCTTTGATGACATTCCAGTTTTATCCGCTCTTGCGTTACACATTGTTAGACTCAATTTTTCTTTTACAAACATGTACTTTATGTCTCTCATACAAAGAAAACTGTTTAGAAAAGTTTTTCGATTATTCCTAGATACATTTTTTCAATAAAAATGTTTATCTTAGAATTTTAAAGAAAATGAATCGAAAGACGAAATCTATATTATATGTGGATTTTACTGTACAATTTTGAACCTTTACTAAAATATATATATAAATGTAACATTTGTATTATATGAATTACCAGGGAGTATCAATAAGTTTTTGCCATCACATAGAAATAATTGACTGAAATTTATGAAATTGCTACATTTTATAAGTCCTTTTCTATATAGTCAGTGTGCACAGTAACACATTGTGCAACAGGTGTTTCAAAGAGAGTGGGGAGGATGTGTTCCAGGAGGCGCGATAGTAGACCCGAAGGGGAGGCATTTTCAAAATTTTACCGACCCCCACATGTGACATTTTGTTGGAAAAGCCTGTGACCACTTATTCATGCTATGCACCTCCCGATCCCCTGCTCCCCAAATTTGTCCCCCGGGGGCACTTTTCTAAATTTTGCGGACATCATTCATGCCTTGCCACCCCCCCTCCCCCCATGTGAGGGCAAAAACTTATTGATACACCCTCGAATACTTCTATTATAAAAGAGAAGTAACTGAAATTACTTAAAGAGTTATATACAACTGCAGAATTTCAGTATCACCTGTACGAAAGGCTCATAACCAGGGCTTAATTTGTAGCAAAAAAAAAAACTCCCGGAGCTCTAATACTCTGCAGCAATAAGAACTATGTGCACACCCCGTCCCCTTCACACGCATATTTCGTACGTTATTTGCAAAATTTAATCCAATTTCGCCTTCAGGAAAAGTGATTTTTTATATACTTTTTTACTATATCTATATGTATTTTCATATAAAAATATCAAATAAATGAACAAAGCAAAAGCATTAGAATCAAGATTGCGCAATTTTCAGTAAATCCTACTCGCCAAGAATTGCGTTGTATCAAACAGTGTGCTTAGGTGCGCAAGTATTTATAAGCTCCGCTGGATTCCAACTCACTAAAAAAATACGAAATAAGCTGCGCTCCTGTGAACTTCGGTGCGAATTAAACATAGCGTGGAACTAGAAAGTTGATCAGACAGAATATTTTAATAACACGAACAAAAAGCAGCCAGTAAAAACGGAAGATTTAGTTGTGATTATTTCTAGCATTCCTCATCGCCGTTCGGAAACGAGTGAGTCCCTAAAACATTGAGTCTACACTTGCAAAGCTAGTTAGAAGTAGCTTCCTACGTGGGTGACACACTACGTCACATATATAAACACTTTGGTAGGAATGAATGCAAAGGATTGGAGATGTGAGGAAAATGAAAATGTAATTTATTGCGATCTTTCGGAAACGCTACACTGTAAAAAAAAAAAAAAAAAAAAAAAAAAAAAAAAAGTCTAAAAAACGGAAATTCTGCTGGCAGTCGAGACGCCAGTACTATTTCCGTATTTTAGCGGAAATTTTCTCCCGTAAATTTCAGAAAAACGGAAAATTTTCTGTAATTTACGGGGGAAAACTTCCGTTAAAATACGAAAATAGTACTGGCGTCTCGATTGCCAGTAAAATTTTGGTTTTTAAATGCGTTTTTTTTTTTTTTTTTTTTTTTTTTTTACAGTGTGTCTCTGTACTCCAGAGTGCAGAATTTATGATCTCTGGTGAATTTCGACCAATTTGTAAAGATTTACGAAAAAAAAAGAAATACCGCAATAACCACTGTTCATAACACGAGGTTTTTTCGCTTCTTAAGTAATAACCTTTAACAAGAAAGAAGAGGAATAATTCTAAATGAAGCATAAAACCTGCTGATACTTTTTCTTGTTGCGTAATACATATCGGGATGGTTTATAAGATTAATAAAATTCTTTATCTTATTTTTCAAGTTAGTGAACCCTGTCTTACATTTTATCGGAAATAAAAATATCTAGCAAATCTTTAACATCTATGTACATTCATAGTTAGTTTCATTTGCCATTAACATAAAAAATCTCCTCACGTACATTCATTAGAGAACCAATAAACTGTATGTATATGTTTAATGTCGATCTACATTTTAACATTAAAAAGCCATCAAGAAGGATTATGTATATACATTTAAGACCTGCACAATGCATCTTATTAATGAAACTATCTACTAAGTTATAAAATGCCATTTGTCTTACAAATATACTTCCTGAAAGCGTCATCTAACATTTTACAGGCTCTATTATTCGCAAATAGCTTATCATTACAAATCACAGTCTTTCGCTTAAACATTTGGAATTTCCTCAAGATATTTTTTTTATTATTAAACAGAATATTATTTTAATTTTTATCAAGTTGTCACAAATTTGTACAGTAACTGACATTTGAAGCACTTGTAGCAACGTTTGTAAAATATTTGTGAGTTCTAGTATTATTGAAAGATAGTTTAACTAGTTAACATTTGCTGTTGAAATTTTAAAAATATCAAAAGAAGAACGTCGAAAAAATATGACATGAGAAATAGGATGCATTTGAAAAATGTTTTAATTTGACTAAAAATATAAAGTTCTTTCATGTTATCATCAATATTTTACCTTGCCGATTTTTTAAAAACTTTTTATAAGACTCATACTTGGTAATTTAATTTGTTTGGGTGGTTGGTTAGTTGGTTGTTGTTAGTTGACTCAAATCTATGTCAGATATAAGCCATTATATACAACCATATGATAGTAAAAATTTAAGTAAAAATTACTATTATTTATTTAATCTTAGATTATAATTATATTGAAACGTAAGAAAATAGATGGGCTTCTCCAGTTTTGCCAGTTCATTTAAAATTAAAACAGAATTTTTTCAAAATTTAAAAACTGAAAGAAATATTCTTATCTTCAGCTCATTACATAATTCCAACATTGCAAAATTATTTTTAATATCAGAACCAGGCCATTTGTATCTACAAAATTCGCTACCGTAATTTCTAGCCTATATTTCTCCGATAAAAAAATATGTTTCGAACAAGACTTTTATTTTATACACGAAGTCAAATAAATCCACTAAAGGTTACCTTACATTTGAAATAGTAAAATTTCTCATTCAATCATGTTTATTAGATGTGAAAATTACAGATCAGAAATTACGATAATTAAAAGACGGAGAATATCTGCGCAGTAGAAATATTTAATTGCAAATTTTACACGACGGTGCAGTTTCATAATGAATTACAAGCATTTTCTTCTTTGTTTCATTAATATTTTTTCGTTTCTTTACTCCTCCCTTGTGTCTTGTTTAAAAATACTCTAAAATCCCGGTGTTTCGATATTTTTAGAGAATTTAGGCAAATAAATATACAGTAAAACCTCCCTAAAGCGACCACGTTCCGTTCAAATAAAAATTGGTCGCTCCGAGAGGTGGTCTCTTAATGGAGGTCATGTTTAAATCTAGATTTTAATTGTTGAAAAAAGGTAACAATTAATGTTACTAAAATTTATTTTTCACATTAGGAAAAAATATGAAAATTTAAGTATAAAAAAGTTAATTACATAAGTTAATTAGTGCAGAGTTTAAAAAATGAATACATTGAAGTTTGCTTTGATTTTACGGTTTTACCTCCTATAACTTTTATTTTTAGTCCTTTCGAAATTCAGTAAACAGATGCAATTTTTTTTTTTGGACGGGAACAATTTATGACGATTTCATTATTTTATCTATTTCTTTGAGAGTTTCCTGACAGAATAGGGCAGGGGAGTTTAATGATCGTCATCCTTACTTTGTCATCAGAGTTAAATTCATTGCCTAAAAAGGCACAAAGGGGTTTAAACACTTAAAAGCTACCGGAATAAATAAAAATTTTAAACTTAGTTTAGAAGTTTGATGAATAATGCGCTCTCCGGTATTATTATTCTAATAAAACCTTCTTCAAGTGACCAGGAAAAAACGGAATTTGTTTCATTTTCTTCAAAGAAATTGGTTTCACGGAGGGAGCTCAACTGGGATGGTCTCTGAATAGAGGTAAAATTAGTATTGAGCCTATGGGAATAAATTTCGTTCCATGAAAAAATGGTCGTTCAGGGTGGTGGTCACATAATGGAGTTGGTCGCACTGGGAGGTTTCACTGTATTTATGTTTTCTATCATTGCAGTGACTACATTAATACTATCTTTTTCCAGATAGATGTGATCGTTATCCATACATTTGAAATCAGTGACATCTAACCTACCAAAAGTATATAATGCACAAAGTAAAGAAAAAAAACTCATACTGGTTGAGATTTTGCTACTTGTGTTTATCTGCTTATGCCCGCATTCATCATCTACCCTAACTGCCGGTTAGCAAGAAAGCTTCAGTCTAACGTCCAAATGATATTGACCATTTACCTTATTGCATCATATAGCGGTCAAAGTTCAACAAGGTGAATGGTGAATAGCTTTTTGCGTTCTACTAGCGTTTTGAGCTTAACCAGCAGTTGCGGCAGACGGTGAATACGAGCGCTCGAGCACGGCAACTCGGGTGACTATTTCTTACAATTTTGAATACCTTTCCTTCCAAACTATATTTTTTCGCTTACAGCTTTAGCAGGAGTCTGTGTGTTCTTGTACATAGCACAAGTAGAAACTAACAAAAAAAATTTTGCTGAGATACAGCATTTTCCGTTTACTCTTTTACAATTTGTTATTACAAACTGGCCTTGAAACTCTTGCTATCTTGACTCAACCTCTATTATTAGTTCCAGTTTTGCCGAAGTCTCGGTTTCGTAAAACATTTACATAGCTCATTTGTGCTTTTAATTGTCGATATTTTTGAAAGGTTATGCTTACAATTTATTTTTGAAACGGATGTTGTTCTTTATATTATTAAGCTTAAGTTTACAGTTCTGGTCGTAAATAAATAAGTTTTTCAGAATCCAAGTGGATGAAATTCATAAAACACTATCTTACATACAGCGTGTTTCTAAATGAATATCGGGATTTAACGTTTGGTAGTATTTATTGCATAAAACTTAAAATTATAATTAATACATAAAATGAAAGAGCAACTCAAACAGTTTTACCTACAAGCTTACAAGTGTTCAATGTGAGCACCTTTCGTCATACGGCACACATCAAGTCGATAGCTCAGTTCTTTCCAAACGTTGATTAGTGTTTGGGGGGTAATTGTTGCAAAGGCAACCGGTATTTTCAAACTGATGACACCATCTACGGATGTTATTATCACTTGGGAGATCACATCTGAACTTAATTCGGAACGCACGTTGCACAATAACTACAGATTCGGTGTTTGCAAACTGCAGAACACAAAATGCTTTATGTTCAATAGGCGCCATTTTTGCTACTAGCGCTTTCTAACGGATGATGCAAGAAACAATGCGTGTGCATGCACATGCGCAGGTACAAACAAACTGTTTGAGTTGCTCTTTCATTTTATGTATTAAGTATAATTTTAAGTTTTATGCAATAGATACTACAAAGCGTTATCACCCCGATATTCATTTAGAAACACCCTGTACTTTGAGGAAAAGTTATTGGGCTCCATTTCATTCCATTCAGAATCATAAGGATACTAGTATCACTTGTTGCTCACATTTTCAACCTGGAACTTATTTTGTTACAACAGCAAGCATATTATTGTCTATAAAACAAGAATTCCTATTGATTTGGTTGAAAGGAAAAATGGACTTAACCCAGATGAAACAGCTCTGAAAAACTGGCGGTAAACCACAATTAAATAATAAAACTTTGTATAAATCACCTTTAAAATATAAAACACGCAGGATGACTTTCGAGGTGGAAATTTTAACAGCCCGTCACTAGCCGAAGTAAACACGCGCCCGTAAGGGGACATGGTCACGAATGAACTGTATGGTGTATTTTTATGGTGCTTTATAAAAAGATTTATCATTTAATTGTGGACTTTATCCATTTTGATTCTGAACATCTCAAATTTATTAAAATAATTAAAATTTTATTTATATCAAATTTATATTGTAATTTTTACAAGATAAGATTTTTAATTTTTTTTTTCAGTCGTTAATATGGCAGAATTTTGTCGTAAATTTCTGTAGTATTGCAAGCTTTTGAAAATTGAATTCAGAAGTCGGATTATACTTAGCGTAATATGGTTATGGTATTCTTCGATTACATCGAAATGAAAACATAAAAAAAAAAATATATAGAGGTTTATTTAAATCCAATTAAAAAAAAAAAATTGTTCGGGATATTACCATCTTTTTTTTTCGTGATATTGTAATTATGAAATATGATTAATAAGCACTTAGAAACCACTTGTTGCGCTTATTAAATACATAAGATACCACTTGTTTCGCTTATGAAATACACATGCTAAAAAAAAAAAAAAAAGAAAAATACTTAAAAAAAACTGAAAATAAAAGCTTTAGTTATCCAGTTAATTACAATTACTAACCCTCAGCAATTTTTAACCGACTTTAAAAGGGCAGTTTGACCCCTTTTTTATTCAGAAATACCGAATTGATACCAAAAATTTCGACAAGTAAAGTTAAAGTAAAAATCCTTCTTCCAGAATTTCCAATATTGATTCAGAATTTCCGAATAAAAAAGGAGCACTAATGGAAATATTCTCATTCAACCGGAGGAGGAAGATCAAAAGCGAAGTTTTACAATTCGTTTGTATCCATAATTTTTAAACAAGTGCTCCGATTTTCAAGTTTTTTTTAACATGTCACATTCTGCTGGTGGTTCTCCGTTTAAATAGCATCAAGATCTAACAATAAAGTGTTTGTCTGCCCGTCTGGCTCCTTGGCTTTGTTTTGTTTGGTTTTACTTTATCGACTTTAGCTTTCGTATAAATTTACAATCGTCGAGAAATTTGAATATTGTATTAAGGCTTACAGTGCTACTCAATGTTCTACAGCAGGATCGGCGAACCTTTCTGCGTGCGCGTGTCAAAATTTCACAAACACTATCTAATCAACAATGTAACGTGCCAAACTTTGATATAAAATAATTTTGCAATGTGCGATGTTTATACAAAATACTAGTTAAAAAACAGTTGCTTTCATGCATTAATAATGAAAATATATTAAAAATTAAAATGCGATTTCTCTGTCTTTTGGAATAAACTATTAAACTAGCAAAATTTTAATTCGTAAATATTATTTACTTATGCAGTACGTACTGCAACAAGGAAATAAAGATCAAATTTTTTATTTTAGTAATTTTTGACTTTATTATTAATGCAACATCTGGTTATAATTATACAAGTTGCATTAAACAATGTATCAATAACTTATTGATGAGATTTTTGCTGATGTCGATGGAGATTTATTTATAACTGATTCATATTTTGACAGTTTTATAAATATGCTTAGAAATTGGATCCATTTTCCATCTTATTGCAGTGACTGTCTAACAAAATTAGTCTGAAAAATGCAATTTTATAAATTCGTATAGATAGGCAAAATGCATGTTAAAAACCCTGCATAACATAGCAGGAAAAGAAAATCCTTTTGATGTGTTAATCCTACAAAAATAGTTGCATTTTTTGTGATAGTCATTGGAACAAAATTTTATCGATTATAATAGAAAAAAAAAGAATGTTATCTGTATAATGACTATAAAATTTATTTTTTCGCGTGCCAGAGAACTTGTCTTACGTGCCAACTCTGGCACGCGTGACATAGGCTCGCCAACCCTGTTCTACAGTGTACTACAAGTGCATAACGTTCTACTAGCTTACGTATCTCTCTGAGGTGATTTGGCGATTAAATTTTCTCTCTTTTTTAACAACTGCACAATATTACTGATTTACCAAAAGAAAAAACGCTCCGAGACGACACTGCAAAAATGAATTCCTGGCGATCCCCAAATCAGCAGAAAAAGAATAGTCTCAGCCCAATCCTAGTATTATGAAAGGAAATTGGCCCGAGTTTGTATAACTTCTACTAAAACATACCCCCATTCCTGATTCAAATGTAAAAAGATAATAATTAAGTGCAATTTATAAAGAGCACATCAAAAAACTCATTTGTCGCAATATCAAACATTTTTTTTGATGCAGTACTTATTTAATTTTTTTCTACTTTTCAAAAATATTTTGGAACTTTTTAATATAAAAATATGTTTACGTATTTTGAATACATACACACAAATAATAAAATAAACAAAAATAATAAAATAAATAAATAAATAACAACAGGATAAAAATAAAAATATAAAATAACACCACAGGAATAAAGAATCTTTACATGTTAATCGTTATTTACACATTTTTTCAAAAAGTGAAATCTATTTTTGCGCAAAATTGCGTAATTAAAATGACACTCAATTTTGTTACTTTGTCTAACATTTTATGAAAGGGAAATGTGTGAAAAAACAAACGATATTGGATACTGTGTCTCTTGAAGCTGCAAAAAATAAAATACTTCAAACAATAGATATTCGATAGTATGAGTCATAATTCTGAAAATGCCATCTTTTATTTTGATACATAAAAGAAGCATAAACCAGTAGAAGTTAAACACCTAATGACAAAGATTATGGATTTGGTCCAAGTAAGTATCGCATTAGATCTTTTCAAACTTAAACTATCTCAAACTGTTACTATGCGAAGGCACTAAAGTATAGATTTTAAGGGAAATTTTTGGACTTATTAGCTCATTTATAGGAGAAATTCAATCAATTTAATAGTTTGATTTAAGGTTACCAATTTTACTTGCTACAGTATCGGAAAATAAACAGAAATTTTTACATTAAAAAATATCTATAAAAGAGAAAAAAATAAGTTAGTTTGGCATTGTTTATTAGTGAATTCAAATCTATTGATACATGAATACAAAATACACGAATTGTCTTCCTATATAACTTGGTAGTATATTATTAAGTTAAAATTCTGTATGAAAATAATATTTCTGATACATTAATTATGCGCAGATTTAAATATAACTGAAATACTTTATAGAAAACCGTATTTCTTGCTAACGTTTTTTTAGTGTGTGTGTGTGGGGGGGGGGGGGGGGGCAGAGCGGGGGAAGGGAAGAGAAGTGCAGTGCATATTATAGCATATACAGGTCATGGATTTCACGACGACATTGCGTTATTCCTACCCAAAATTTTGAAATCCCATTAAAAAGAATTTCTCAGGTTGAAACCCAATAAATCCAATTTTGAAGGGAACATAAAGTTTGGTTAAAATCTTCTGAATTGTTGACATAAAGTCGTTCTATAACACTTTGCCATGATGTGTCAATGCCCATGGTTAAATTAAATTGCATATTAAAATAAATACAGAGTTAAAGATAATTCTCTCTCTCTTTTAAAGAGTTTTATTTTCTATAATTTAGAAACATTTGTAGAAAGACTTCCATGCTAGAAGAAAAAATGAATTTGAAACTCTGACTACTTATTCAGGCATAGCAATAATGCTAGATAAAAAATTCAACTGTTGCCTTAAATAATTTTTTTTAACAACAGCCTTCTAAAGACATTTCAAGGAATAGACAATATACGGAGTTCGAAATCCTAAATTACGTTATCATATTATCGATATTAAACAGATCACACACTGAACAGACAAGTAGACAAAAACGTAAGACAAGCGACAAGTTGTAGCGTTCAAACCGGTTTTTTCTTTGTTATCAGGGTGAAATGTCTCTTGACTTACGCTTTTCTGTCGCTTGTCTGTTGTTCAGTGTGTGATATGCCTTATACTAAAATACTGTAGGCATTGTATTATAAAAGAAGAAAGAAAAATTACGACTCAAGCATAGACTATGAAAACGTTACTACACATTCAGAATACTATAACAAATCTTCATCGTTTAATAAGGTAAAAGATAATATTTAAGAAAAAATTTAAAAACGCATAGCAATTTGAAAGTTCAATTTTAGCAATTACCATCTATAGTCGAAAAAATGCAATTATTTTGTGGAGTCTTGCTTATTATCTATAGATTTGTATATATACTACTTAATATGCTAAAGTTTAGTTCAATTAAGAAACGCATAACTCAGTTGAAAATTACATTTTAGAAATTTCCGTCAATAAACTGTAAAGTACTATTTTGTGTAACACTGTATATTATCTACAGAAATTACACACCAAGTAATATGAAAAAAATTAGCTAAATTTAAAAACGTATACCAAAACTGAAAATGCACTTCCAGCAGTTTTCGCACACAGATAGTACTGTAACCGAATTCTCTTTTGTGTCCCTGTAAATGAACGATAAATGTTATTCGTACCCTATTCCCCAATGATGTATATCAATTTCCATCTCTTTGAAAAAATGTAACATCTTTAAAATATATTACAATTGATTGTTCCCCAATAAACTATAATGTTATGGAATTATTTTGTGTGTACCTCTTTACTACTATAAGTGCTAAAAACTTCATTTTCAATACCTTTCATGCGATAGTAATTCTCAATAACATCTACCATTGCATGGGAATCCGAATATATTTACGTGAGTTAGAGCCCGCCCACAGAAACAAAATTCATAAAAACTTTTCAACTATGTTGGATTGCGTTAAAAAAAATGTAGAAACACTGTCATTTCAATGTCCACCAGCAGCAGTGCAACGTCGCGCGAAGCCCTTTCAATGAAGTTATTGGGTCCAACGTAGAATATTAAACTAATTAAATTTATTTGTTATAGAATAATTAGAATAAGCGAAGCGAATTCTCTACTAGGCTACACAAATTACATTTTGTCGTACACTTTACAAAAAACTATTCAGTATTTTGACTTGAAATTAAACATTCAAGTAAATTATGATCTGTAGATTTGCACAATATATTTTTTTTACAGAACAACCTTTAAAAAATTATTATTTTAATTAATTTATTTTATATGTTTTTCCATTGCGGATGCATTTTTGCAAATAAAAAAGGAAACACGTACATTTTCAGAAGAAAAAATAAATCATGAAGTTAGTAATTATAGATAGAATCATGATTTAAACAAATAAATAAAATATATTTTCATTATTCCGCCAAAATATCTCAAAAACTGTTTTTTAAATTTAATTAAGGAAAGAAATATTTTTGGACTTGATAGAAATAAAATATGATCTATAGATTCTGACAATATTATTTTCTTATTTGTGAAAATTCAATTATTTACATTTAATTGTAAAAGTATTTTTCAGTGTTAAGAATTCAAATACACAATTTATTCTTATTATGTGAAATCATTTACGCAGACGATGCTCACGTATTTTAAAAGAATTATATTATGTTTTTTTTTTTTTTTTTTTTTTAAGTGGCAACAAAAGAATTGTAAACAAATAAAATTAATTATTAAATTCGTTATATAAAGTGTTATTCAAATTCGAAGGTTGAAAACTGAATCAAGTGAAACGTATTTACTATTAAGAAGTAATTACTATTAGTATTATTTTTAATATGTTTACCATTTAAAAACGATTTATGGAATGTATTAGTTCTATTATAAAAAATGCCGAGAAAACATACACTTACTGGTCGTAAAAAATAATGCTTCGCGAATCCAATCAAAGCATGACTTTTGCTAGTATACAGGGTGATCATTTTAAAAGTGCACCCGTTAGTTTTTTTTTATTATTTTAAATCTGACGGATGTGATAACTATTCTAACACTGATGTATAATTGTTTGAACTTCGTTTAAGTGTGGGAGACAATTTCACACTCTGCTGGACTGTTAAAACTTTATTTGTGATGTAACAGAAATGGAGACTCAAAATGTTACTTAATCCTGTGATAATTTTATTTTTGAAAAACATAATTTAATTCAATTTTTCTACATTATCATTCCTTACAGCAAAAGTTAAAAATGTTGGCCACCATTTTGAATGCAAATATGAACACGTCGAACCAAGTTTTTTAACACACTTCGCAACTTTGCTGGTGTTATTGACAAGATTTCTCCAGTTATGCTTTGTTTTAATTCATTGATGTTTGCGGGACTTTTCTCGAATAAAAACGTTGAAAGAAGCAGACGCTTTACTCACATCATTTGTACAGAATCGGATTAAAAATCACTAATGATGTCCACTCAAATTTATGTTTAAAAAACGAGTTTTGGTATTTAAAAAGAGAAATAAACGATACTCACACATTAAAAATAGACATATTAAATAAGTAATGATTTTGAAAGACTTGATGCATATATTATAGATGTGGATAATACAAAAAATAAACGAGGACTATTTTAAATTGATCACCCTGTATGATATAAAATGTATTCAAAAATATCCCTAATTTCACATTTAATATGTATAGTCATTTTTAATTTAACAAAATCGTCTATCTTTTATAATACAATATTTTAAATATTTCCATTTTGTGTACGTGTTACTTTCGGGATCACCCAATCTGAAATCCAAAGTATTGAAATCCAAACTGCTTATTTTCTGACTCATTTTACAATTCATTTTTGCCCTCAAAGGCTTCTAATTGGTACCTTTTCTTACTCAGAAACTATATAATGTACCGTAATGGTCAATTTTTTGATAGAGGCAGAATATATTTTAAAACATGCTGTCAAAGTGGGCCTTTTGAACCGAATTTCCCGAAGCGGATTGTGTTGGAAAAATCATCGTATTAAGGGAGTATTCAAATCCAAACTGCTTATTTTCTGACTCATTTTTAAATTCATTTTTGCTCTCAAACGCATCCAATTGGTATATTCGCTTATTCAGAAACTATATAATGTACCGTAATGATAGATTTTTTGACAGAGGCAGAATATATTTAAAAAAATGATGTCAAAGTGGGCATTTTGAACGTAATTTCCCGAAGCGATTGTGTTTGAAACAAAAAATATTGTCGTACTGAGAAAATGATTGTTTATATAACAAGTTTTAATTAATTGAACGAAATTAAAAACACAGGTCGCTTAGAAATCTTTTCAAAAATCCCGT
This sequence comes from Maratus speciosus, assembly GCA_963932465.1. NCBI lineage: Eukaryota > Metazoa > Arthropoda > Arachnida > Araneae > Salticidae > Maratus > Maratus speciosus. The sequence continues at coordinate 69,144,623 of OZ010788.1, read as the reverse complement.
CAACAAGTTTCATGTTTTTCCTATTAAAAATGAATCTGGAGTTATGGAAGAAAATTTCGAGTTGTTGAGCATTAAAAAGTATTTTTTTGAATACCGCCCTAACATGATTCTGATAAAACCAGTTATTATATAAAAATGAAATAAAAACTCGTCAAAAGCGGCCAGATAAAACTGTTAAAGTGGGTTTATCTCTAATCATGATTTGGTTTTTGTTTGTGAAATTAGTATACTTAACTTCGAAATCTACCTCCGCATGTAGGCCGGGCCGGAAGGGATTTTTTTACATTGTACTTAAGACTACACTGGTGGAAATTGATTTATGAAAACACGGTTTTTTAACAAAAACTTCTATTATATTCATTAAAAATAAATGAAATTTCATGGGATATACATAGTATGTATAACAAATAAATTACAAAAATAAAATTTCATACATAATATTAAACATGTACAAACTGTCAAAAATTAGATTTTCGTAATACGTAACACATGGAAATTGATTTATGAAATATCATATTTAATTGCAATTAATAGTTAGTAAAGCCGTTTTTGCTCATCAGAGTTTCTTTTATTCTAGATGGCATTGATAAAACAAGATTTTGAATGTATTTCTAATCAATTAATTTCCAGTTTTGACAAATCGAAAATTTCAATTCTAAAAGTGATGTGTATTGCATCCGATTTGCATAAACCATGCGAACAAGCTGTGCCCAAACGTTTTGGATGGGGTTCAGATCAGGACTAATAGCTCGATGATCTAAAAGAACAATATTCTGTTCGTCAAACCAATCTTTCATTGCATTTGAAATGTAAATACTTGCATTGTCTTGCATGAAGATGTAATCTAAACCATAATATTGCTGTGCAAATGGAAGATGAATTTTCAAAACTAAAGTGTAATCAAAAGAACTCTGGCGACCGTTTAAAAAAACAATTTCAATTTTGTCATCATAAGCGATCGCTGCGCAAATCATCAAATTTCTGCCACCAAACTTTCTGCTGAATGTAGACTTTGTTTCTTTTCGGAGATCTGTCCAAAAATACTTCAAACCATCCCGGTCATCCAAATTAAATCTTTTTTCGTTCGCGAAAATGACTTTCTTCCAATTGTCATGTACTTCTCGCAATACTGCAAACGCATCTGATTGTGACACAGAGGTAACTTTGAAACAGACTTCCTTTTCGATCATCTCAAGCTCCATAAAAAATATAAAATTTGCTTAACTCTTCCAGAAGGATCAGGAAGGGATAGATCTGCGCATATCTGCTTTGAACTGTGAACGACTTTCGATGTAAGTTGAAGAATGCCCCCTTTTTTCTCTCTTTCTTAAATGTAGATTACCTTTTTTTTTTTTTTTTTTTTTTTTTTTTCTTTTTCCTCCATAATTTGCTGGATCTTTTCCATAGTTGTGTATCACACCAACTGATCTTTTAATTAAATTACTAATTTTCGGAACAGACTTTCCACGTGCTAGATATGATCGATTTTAGCTTTTTCTTCCTCAGATAATATCTTTCGTTTACCCATCGTGAAAAGTATGATTGAAGCTATTGCTTTTATGTCTACTGTGCATGTCACGTTACCTTGTTTTATACAAATTTTTATCCTATTACTTCGGAATAGTCAATGAAATGTGATATTTCATAAATCAATATCCATATATTGCGTATTACGAAAATCTAATTTTTGACTTTTTGTTCATGTTTAATATTATGTATGAAATTTTATTTTTGTAATTTATTCGTTATACATACTATGTATATCACATGAAATTTCATTAATTTTTAATGAATATTATAGAAGTTTTTGTTAAAAACCGTGTTCTCATAAATCAATTTTCACCAGTGTATTTTTGAATTCATACTAGATATGTTTTTAAACAATCACAATATTATTTTAATCTGTATAATAAATGAAATTTGCGAATATTTTTATTCGAACTCTAAGAATTCAACATCGTTTCTACTTTCCTTTAAAGATAATGGATTTGTCAGAAAATATCCTATCTTTTTTTTTAACTCTTTCCTTCCCAATTATGAATAAATGAAAATTTCTCCTTCCAAAGCATTTTTTTCTCATTTTTGAATTGACTTCAAAAATAAATAAATAAATAAATAAATAAGATAAATAAATAAATAAATAAATAAAAGAGGTTCTCAATTCGACACATATGCAGTTTTTTTATATATATTCAGCGATTACTCCGAAACGACGCGATAGATTCATGTGATTTTTTTTTTAATTGAAAGAGAATACACTCGAATTGGTCCCCTTTAAATTTTGTCAAAATCGGTTCAGTACCTTTTTAGAAATTCAACGAAAACCAAAATACATAAATAAATAAACAAACATCTTTAAAATACTTAATTTTCGACGATTTTTATCAAGTGCGGTAGTACTATCTGTTTGGCAAGAAAGTTCGCTACCGGCGATTTTACTTCCTTTTACACAGTTTTATTTCTAGGGAAAACCAAAAAGCAATGTTTTAATCGTAGAGAACTTTACTGAGGTAATCAATCAATAATAAAAAAAAGAGAGTTAAAATTGTGAAATGTTTAAATTCCCCAACACTTCTGCGCTACGCTCGCTTCATTTGAAGAACTATATTTTTACGGTGTAGGGATGTCTACGCAGATACAAGGTGGGTCTAAAGTTCCTGTCAAATTTCATATAAATAACAATAAATAGTTGTAGTCGGTTTTCTTTTTGCTTAAAAAATTTAAATTATTGAAAATACTTTAACCCGTTTGGGTTTGGCGTACTATTATTAGTACATGTCTTCTCATCGAGTAATGCTTTGTCTTAACAATTATTTTTATTACTGTACATGTGGTAGTATATGTCTATTAATTTTTTATTATGATTTCATTTACGGTTTGGTATTTAATAATAATAATAATAATACATTTTGTTAATTCTTTTTGCACCGTTAGCGATTCCTTTATTTTAAACATATATTTCATTCTTTAAATTTAATATATAGGTTACTTTTCTGAAGAAATAATGTGTGATAAAACTAAAACAGTATTAGAAAGTTGTGATATCTGTTAAATCCCGTTGTAATACGATATTTTCCAAGGATCTTCAAAAACTCTTTCTTATCCTATTTTCATATGAATATGAATTGAACAGTACTCAAAATAACTACTTCCGTTATATTCCAGACAATGACATATTCGTTAAACTTCAATAAATCTTTTTGAATAGCTACTATTAACATTTTTAAAGTCAAAGTATTTTCTTCTCAAAACTGAAAAAAATTCGGACTCGAAAGGGTTAAAAGATTTATGTAATCTTCAAATAAAATTTATTAAGATTTCGTCTATTATAATTAATCTATTGAAACATTTTTTACAGAAGTTTCGTGGAATATTTATAAATTCATTCTTTTAAATATTGTTTTTAGTATTTTATCAAATTAATAGATGTACAAGGATAATGGCTTTGCATATAAATATAGAATTTTTCCCGAATTGAAGCTTTTCACGCCGTGTCTTTCATCATCAAAGGAGCTGAGCACTTATAATTGGTAAAGAAATGTATATATATATATATTACAATGAAAAGCGATACAGTAAATTATCTACAACTCGCCCTAAATTATATAACTGCCAACCGATGTGTTAATTAATTAAATAAATCAAAAATAAGTTAAATAATTTAATTTCTAACAAGTTTATTTTAATTATATTTTAAAGTACCGTTGGGACATAAAAGGTTAAGCAAATTTCCTGAACACTATAGTCACGGAAAGGTCATTATCGGAAAGTAATTGATTTTTATTCTTAACATATTTTATTTATAGAAAAATGAAAAGCGTTGTTCGACTCTGTGTCACTCAGTGGTATTTATTTCTGCAAACATGAATTTCCATACAAAATGGCTTCGTGATTGTATCAGTATGATTCGCGTGGTGTGTGTGTGTGGGGGGGGGGGGGGGAGGGGATAAAAAAAAATTAATATCCGAAAGCACTCTAAAGCACGAGGATTCTTGCATAAAAATTTGCAATCTTTCATCGTACTATCTATACTGTTATATCTAAAAGGAGCAATGTATGTTTTATTATGATGAATGAAATTAAAAATACAAAACGAAAACGAGATAATTTCATGCATATTTATTTCAGCATTTCACAAATAATAAAATGTTTGGCACACAGTCTTACATTTTTAAATAAATTTCTTTATTTTGTAAACATTTCTGTTTCCTCTTTTGCACATTGTCTGATATATGATAACAGGAAAAAAAAATCACAAAAATATTAAAAATCTTGAATACATAATTAATTTTAACCATATTCGCAAATTCACTTTTTCTTTTTGCATTTCGATGTATACTTACTGTCAGATAGAGAGGTTATATAAATTTTCTGAGGTATAAGTTCTAAAGTAAATCTAAAATTAAATTAAATTAAATTAAAAGTTGCTGATAAACGTTTTTCACAACACAACACACTTTTTATCCAGTGTCAGGAAACAATTTATACAAGTCTTTATTGATGATGGAATTTTGAAGCAAATTATTCTCATTAATGTATGCAAGAACGTGCAATAATACTAGATGGAATTTTAGTCTAATATAATCAATATTTTTTCTTTGTTCGAATAGCAAACAGTGGCAATCGGATGATGCACATATCGTAAAAAACATAACTAAAAGAAAATGCAACTTCCTTATACATTAAAACACGAGTTAATTAATGTTCTGCAAAACTGGAAATGAAGCAAATGATTAATTATCTCACAATGTGAAAGTAAAGAAAACTTTTCTGATACAAGGTTAGCACCATTAAAAAGAAATTCATTCATACAATAATCAAAAATGCAATTTATGTACTTATTGAATTGTTCAAAAAAGCTCTGTTTTCAGGCATCATACGAAAAACAACAATAAAATAACATAACTTATAACAAAGTATCTCGATTTGCAACAGTGGCATTTAGTTCTTCTATGATTTGTCTTTGTCTTATGTTCTACATATTAGAAACTTAAGAAAAAGACAAACAACAGGAAACTGTTTTCTAAAACATTAATTCGACGATGTCAAATTCATGTGGCTTTTCTTATTTTTTGTTGTCAAAATCAAACCTCCTACGGACAGGTTGATATTCTCGAACTGGTTTCTCAATTCTTCTTCCATATGTTTCAGCTGCAACAAGAGGAGCCGCTCTTTCAATATCTTGTTCGTCCAAGAAATGCACCTCAGGATCTGCGGCTTCGATATGACTGTTTAAGTAATAGAAATCTTGGGCATGAGTACAAGGCACTGCATCTTCCGGATAAGTACAAGTGAAAGTCAGCTGGTTGAAAACCTTAGTTTGGGAATAAAAAGTGCGAGTTATTTAAAATGCGTTTAAATGACATGTCTTTGGCATTTTATTAAAACTTAAATACAAGTGAAAGTCAGCTGGTTGAAAAATTTAGAAGGGGATTAAAAATGGCGATTTATTTAAATTGTGTTTAAATAACATTTTTCTGAGATTTTATTAAAACTTAAATACAAGTGAAAGTCAGCTGGTGGACAAACTTAGAAGGGGTTAAAAATGTCGATTTATTTAAAATGTCCTTAAATAACATTTCTTTGAGAATTTATTAAAAACGTAAATACAAGTGAAAGTCAACTGGTTGAAAACCTTAGTTGGGAATAAAAAGTACGAATTATTTAAAAAGTTTTTAAATAACATTTCTCTGATATTTTATTAAAAACTTAAATACAAGTGAATGTCAGCTGGTTTAAAACCTTAGTTGGGAAAAATTAGTGCGAGTTATTGATAATGCGTTTAAATAAGATTTCTTTGGAATTTTATTAAAAAACTTAGATAAAAGTGAAATTTAGCTGGTTCAAAACCTTAGTTGGGAGTAAAAAGTGCGAGTTAATTAAAATGTGTTTAAAAAACATTTCTCGGAGATTTTATTAAAATCTTACATACAAGTGAAAGCCAGCTGGTTCAAAATCTTAGTTGGGAAGAATTACTGCGAGTTATTGATAATGCCTTTAAATAAGATTTCTTTGGTATTTTATTAAAAATTAGAATATACAAGTGAAAGTCAGCCGGTTGAAAACCTTAGTTCGGAATAAAAAATGAGAGTTATTTAAAATGTTCTTAAAAATATTTCTCTGGGATTGTATTAAAAGCTTAAATACAAGTGAAAGTCATCTAGTTCAAAACATTAGTTGGGAAAAATTAGGGCGAGTTATTGATAATGCGTTTAAATAAGATTTCTTTGGTATTTTAATTAAAAACGTAGATACAGGTGAAAGTCAGCTGGTTGAAAACCTTAGTTGGGAATAAAAAGTGCGAGTTATTTCAAATGTGTTTAAAACATTTCTCTGAGATTTTATTAAAAGCTTACATACGAGTGAAAGTCAGCCAGTTCAAAACCTCAGTTGGGAAAAATAAGTGCGAGTTATTGATAATGCGTTTAAATAAGATTTCTTTGGTATTTTAGTAAAAACTTAAATATAAGTGAAAGCCAGCTGGTTGAAAACCTTAGTTCGGAATACAAAGTGCGTGTTAAAATGTGTTTAAAAACATTTCTCTGAGATTTTATTAAAAACTTAGATACAACCGAAAATCATCTTGTTGAAAACCTTAGTTGGGAATAAAAAGTGTGAGTTATTGATAATGCGTTTAAATAAGATTTCTTTGGTATTTTATTAAAAACTTACATACAAGTGAAAGTCAGCTGGTTGAAAACCTTAGTTCGGAATACAAAGTGCGTGTTAAAATGTGTTTAAAAACATTTCTCTGAGATTTTATTAAAAACTTAGATACAACCGAAAATCATCTTGTTGAAAACCTTAGTTGGGAATAAAAAGTGTGAGTTATTGATAATGCGTTTAAATAAGATTTCTTTGGTATTTTATTAAAAACTTACATACAAGTGAAAGTCAGCTGGTTGAAAACTTTAGTTGGGAATAAAAAGTGCGAGTTATTTAAAATGTGTTAAAATAGCATTTCTTTGAGATTTTATTAAGAACTAAATGTAATTGAAAGTAAGCTGGTTGAAAACGATGGTTGCGAATAAAAAGTGCGAGTTATTTAAAATGTGTTTAAGGTTGTTCTCAACTGCTCTCCTCAACAAGCGCAAAATGTTTTGACACATTTACAAAGTCCTTTTTTAACGGAAAGTTATAAAATTGGAAGACCTGACTATGTAAGTGATTTGGAATCGAACTGTGTTTTCCATTTTTTGATAAATAAATTACCTATTGAGTTATAAGCGATTTTGATCACGTGACAAAGACTTTTTGACTTTTTCACCCTTCTTTGTGTGGTTATTCGTCTTTCGCGCGGAAATTCGGTTCAAAACTCCCACTTTGACAACATTTTCTGAAAGATCTATTGCGTTTGCAAAAAAAAAAAAAAAAAAGTTAAAAATAGTTCGATTACATAGTTTCTGAACAATAACACCTGCCAGTTTCATGCATTTCCGAACAAAAATAAATTAAAACTTATGGCATAAAGTTGCCCTTTTGGATTTGAGAACAGTCTTAAATAACATTTCTATGAGAATTTATTAAGAACTTAAATACAAGGGGAAGTCAGGTGGTTGAAAACCTTAGTTGGGAAAGGAAAAGTGCGAGTTATTTAAAAAGTGTGTAAATAACATTTATTTGGCATTTCATCAAAAACTATAGATTTCTCTGATTTAGAATGATCAAACAAATGGACGTTCAAGTGAATCATTATTAGATCGTATAATGCTGAGCTTCCAATCACCAGTTAAAATATTTTGGTCGACAATGGAGACTTGGCGACCAAATTTGTCCAGCCTTATACATAATATCCCAGTTATCAGTTATAATTTAAAAATTTAAATTTGAATTTGAAAATAATAAAACTGTGTGAGAAAGATGCCTTATTAGCTGATTTTATTTATGCGCTAAAGTGGTTAAAATTTACATTTTTTAAGTATTGTGTTAAAGAATGTATTTTTCCATCCCTCTTGTTGCTTCGTCATTAAAAACGTTAGTTCGTCGCAGATGAGTATATGCGGACTTAATGAGTTCACCTTTAAAATAGGGATGATAAGACTTGAGATTTGAGGAAGAAAAGGAAGTTTTTAAGTTGCAAACAACTTAATTGTAACTTAACAGGTATTGTTTTTGCAAAAAGTAACGATTTCCTTCATTTTCTGCAAAATTATTTATTTACTAAATGATTATAATTTTTTGCGCATAATAAACTGAAGTACAGTTATAATTTATTGTTAAAGTTACATTTTTTTTTCTCTGTGAATAAATATATCTATGAGAAATTTTCCATATTTGAGTTCACAGCCAACTTGCGTATTTTAGAGTACATTCTTTACATTTTATTAATTTTATTGCTGTAACTTTCGTTTTAACTCTCATACACTTGAAACTACATTGTTTCCAGCATCGCTCATGTTTGACGCCAAATTTCGCAATGGACCGGATTATAGAAGGTTCTTCAATTAATTTAGGAACAATTTCTTTTAAAATGGTGGCTACTTAAAAATACCAAATCGATCTCATTGTTGGTTTTATTGAATTCATAAGCAACCGGAATTAAAATGTCCCAATTGTCTGCATCTTGAAGTCAAAAATTAATTGTATTATTTACCTTATTGTATTGGAAGTACATAAATGCATGAAATTTGAGAACATCTTGATCACAATAATTCGTGTATATGCGCTTCGTGCTCACGAAATCGACAAGTAAAAAATCACACTTGATGCAAAAAGATCTTTGTGTAGGAATATCAAAATAGCATAAAATTCGGTAATGCCGCTATCATCATAATGCACGTACGTATCCTTAAAAAAAAAAAAAAAAAAAAAAAAAAATATATATATATAAATTAATGGACGTAACAATTATGTTGTACAGAAATCAAGAACATGAAATTAGGTAATTTTGCCATCATGATAACATCTCGCTTTTTTCATTCAATTCCTACTATTAGCTCACACTCTCCCTATATTTATTTATATATTTATATATTTATATATTTATATATTTATCTTGTACAAATTTTCAATCGTTAATAAAATACTCATTATTCATCCTATCAGGTTGAAATAAATTTTTTTAAACTTGTACTGGATGACAATTGATGTTAATAAAGTTTTTTCAAATATTAATTAATTAATTAAATTTTAATTAATTAATTTTAATTTTGCATGGGAAACAAAATGGCCGCCATTGGTTATTGAATTTCAATGAAAGTATTTTCAATAAGGGTTACCATAGGGGGAACCTGTTCTGTCTCCAAATACCGCCAAGTTTGTCGCCAACTTGGCGATATTGAGATATTTTAATGCAACAAAAACTCATATTAGCTTGATTATATTAAATTTTTCTTTGATGGCCTAAGTAGGAATTGGCTTTAAAAACAAAATTTTTATATTACTTGTTATTAATTTAAATTCACATTTTTCTTTAATATTAAAAAAATTTAATATACGCTTTGTAAATAAATATAGCAACACTTATCATATTTTAAACAACACGGTTCCATATTTTAAAACCGTATTTTATTGCATATATAATTTATAGAAACAGTATACGACTTTAGAAATACTAATTCAATTTATAATGGATGGATTTTTTCTATATGAGGTGTGAAACCATCATAGGGAAAAATTGTACAGGCCTGGACAATGGTAGTTCAGTTGTAGACTCACAATGCCAATAACCCTGGTTCGAAACCAAGGCTGGGTACTTTTTCTCTTTTGGTTTCACGCCTCACATAGAAAAAAATTAGCAATTTTAAATTCAATTCGCATTTTATTGATTAAAAATATAATTCATTGTTAGATTTATTTTTATTTTTGTTTGCTCACTTTCTATGGCAACAAGATAAAAAAAACCTTTTTTTTACCCCATTTGTGCCTGAATTTTTGTCTTGCAAAATGAACTGGAAAAATGCTAAAAAAAAAATTACGGATTTTTTTTTTGTATTTATTTGATAATGTAGACGTATTAAATATGGGAATAAGCACAATATTTGTAATAGTATAATATGCATAATAAAACGTTTCGTCTAAATTTATATAATATAAGCTTTTAACATCCATATAATATACTGTAATTAGTTTTTTTTATGAACTACTAAAAATATATATTTATTTCTTTACAGAGACTAATAATATTATAAGTATTAGTAATAATAAACTGAGAATAATCGTATTTGAATCTTAAAAACAATTTGTTTCATAATCATGTTGAAAAGGACTTTACATAAATAACTGTCCTCTAAATGGTTAATAAAAATATGTACTCATTCGTGCCTACCGCCCTATATTTCGTACGTTACAAAAATGCATAAAAAATAGACTTGAAAATATAATTTCATAATTTAAAAATATTCGTGTTTCAAGGAAGTCTAAAAAACACAAATAAACTTACTTTTCACATTTCGCCATCTTGAAAAATAAAAAATGTAATAACTCCGAAAAAAGCCTTCATTTATCCTCTTCGGTTCCTTGGCCCCAAGCGGGAATCTCTGTTCTTTTCCTTATAAATACAAAAATGTCCGATTTTTTTTTACATTTTCACATCACTTCTTAATAGCTGAATGTGTTTTGTGTTCAATGTAAACGAATAAATGGCAGCATCTAAGCTGATTCCGACATAAAATAAACGTTATTTTCATCTGAGTTTACAAAATGCCTAAAAGTGCCCAACAGACAGTACGACCAAGAAAGTGAAAAATATTCATAAGTTTTTAACTTAAATCTTTTTGTCTATTAAAGCTCTTAAATTTGTGATTGCGTTAAGTTAGGTTAATGGTTATTAAATTGATGTTTTAAGGCGGTTTGTAGTTTTAGATACATATTTTTTAACCTGAATTACTAAGCGCCTAAAGGATCAATTTCAGAAAAGATATCTTTTCTGTCATTTACGATGTCATTTTGTTTGAAAAAAAAAACAAAAAACCCCAATGAATAAGTATTTGTATTATTATTTTAGCTTCAGAACTGAAGAGGTTAAGCAAATAAATATCCAACTTATGCTATCATCTTTCCGTAACAGATAAAGACATTTATAGATAATTATTTCATAAAATTTTCATATTATAAAGAAGAAGAAAATGATACAAATTGATTGAAATTCGAAGCGCCCTATAAATGGGACGCTAGTTGACTATGTCATTTTTATGAAATATATATTTTTCTGAATTCAAATAATGAAATTTTGATAAATATTAAAATCTGTATGCTTAAATGACAAAAATTGCCCATATTTTTCTCTCGGTTGTAATACACGTATGTACAAAGTTTAAAAACAATTATTTTAGACACTTTAACAAATTTGTGTTGAAAAATTTTGGAATCTATAATATCATTTCGAAAAATCGATCTAATAGCTATGTTTAGACTCATTACATTTCCTTCCATACCAGTTTTATTCATAAGATAAAGAAATATATATATATAGATATCTTACCGTTTGATTTCCACAGACAAAGCTGTACATGTGTTGCTCATGGGTTCCATCTGTATGCTCAGCAGAATAACAAACATGGAAAATTTGGCAGTTGTTGTCAACATCTGCATAGTAACCGTTGGCGAAACATGTAAATGTAGATCTAACTGGTCCCACAAGTAATTCAGCACCTTCAGGAAGAGCGTATTTCGTTTTCTTTGTGTCCTGCTGTTATAAAGAGAAAACATTTTCTCACGAAAACTATTTTATGTGACAAATATTACAGTTTTAATGGAAATATACATGGTGTTCTGTCAAGAATACCTAAAATGTACAGAGCTGGAATTTTTCGCTCTTAATACATGCAAGTTGACCAGAGAACCATAAGTTTACAATAATAATTTTTTGAAAAAAAAAAAAAAGTAAAAAACAAGGTGTGACGTCACATTCAGTGTGCATACTATTTCTTGGAAATATTGGCATAATTTAATGCATATAAGATAGTACATGAGATTAGCCGGAACAGATGCTCAAAATGCACACCATGCATATCGAGAATATTTGAGCGCACCATGGAGTAGGTGAGTGAGTAACAATCTATTATCATAGCATTAAAAAATGTTAGTAAACAGGTTTCTGTTGAATCAAATTCTGTTAATCGTTCCACGATGCACACATATATATTTTAATAGGTGCATAGGTTATTTCAAGTATCTACTCATGCAAACATTGTATGATAATTCAATTCCTAAGTTCACGTTTTCAATAAAGCTTATTATCGGTACACTGGATGTGGTGTCATATTTTCCCTTCTGTTTAAAACAAAAACGGCGCATCGTAGAGATATCTTTCGTCTGTCTATTAGGATGAACTGCGAGTGAGGGTTCTCGCTTTATACAATTTACGCGGTCATGATAAAACACTCTGTTTTATGTTTTTGTTTTCGTGATATTAAGTATGGAATGTTATGAAATTCAATTTAAAATGGAATTAAAAAGTTATAAAAATACGTTTTTTGTTTATTTGCCTTGCTACCATATACTTGGTATGCTAGGATATTAAATGCTAGGATAAAGGATAAAGTATGCTAGGATAATATAAAAATATTTAATGAACTTATAGTAGTAAATACAGTAGAAACGGTGGTACAGCCCAAATTTTGTTAACAATATTTAGCACAATGTAAAGCCTAATTCTTTCCAATATTAAAGCAGAGTACAATAAAACCTGACAAAACGGAATCGCAGTGAACCGAAAAAAAATTCAGTTTTGGACAAGCTTCCATGTTATCAGGTAGATTTGTATGGTACTCTTTCCGCAGTATCATGTAGCTTTTCTATTTCAGATTCGATCAAGTTATAGACAGGTTCTATTTTTATACGTTTTACTCAAGTCACTTTAGGATAAGAATAGCCATTTTTGTGTTTCTTAGAATATAAAATGCATGGTTATGATAAAATTATACTGCATTTGAAAATTATGATACATTTAGGATACCTTTTTTCGTGAAATTATCTCATAGTGAAATTATCTCTATGAGATAATTTCACGATCCATAGATAATTTTCGTTTATCTATGGATAAACGAAAAGACCCAAGTTAAAAACTTATTCGAATTACATTTCTTGTATCTATCTTGTCTGTTAGGAACTGTCTTTTTTCCGTAGCACTGGAAATGCTTTCAATTTGTCGGAAATAATAACAAAATTCCATAAAGCCTGAAATTCGCACTGTTCTTAGGTTTCTAAATGCGCAATTTTTTTTCCGACTGATAGGTAAATCCAATATGTTTATGTGGAAAATTCAATGAATGTCTCCTCTGTCAGAAAATGGTATATCATGTTTAAAAGAGAAAGCACAAACTTGATGATCGGAGCGGCCGCTCAATCTAAATGAAAAGTGCAGTCCCTTCATTGCGCCAAGTGGCTCTCATCTTTCTCCAAAACCTAAGGAGTTTTTAGAAGGAAAACACTTCTGAAGTGATGCAAATTTCAAAGAAACAGTTACTTTATGTCTACAATTATCGGCTGGAGTTGAGTACATGAACAACTTTGAGAAGCTTGTGGTTCATAATGATAAATGCTTGAATGACAACTGTGTTAAAATTTACAATTAATTCCAGTGTTATGAAAAATAAACTTTTGTTTAAATATTCGTAGTTTTTGTTGAGTTACCACATGAACAAACATGTTTTACTTTCTGGATAACCTACTATATTGCTAATGTTTTTCATTAGTGTCTAGAATATATAGGGTGTATCTGAAACGCTTCAACAAACTTAGGGGGATGATAGTACTCATCAAGACGAACAAAAAATGCAATGGAACGTGGGGTCGCAAATGATGTTTGAAGGGTGAAAATCGCAAAACTAATAAAAATATCAAAATCTCGCATGCTGCTTTTCTGCAGAACTGGCTAGTATCACGAAGTTGGTTTTCCTTTCACTTTATGCATATCCGGTCAGAAAGAGATAACAAAAACTTGGAAGAAAGCCAAACAAATCTGTGAGTAGGAAGAAATTTGTGAGCAGCAGTATGCAAATTTGAGCGTATCCGCCAGTCGTTCCTCCGTAGATGTACTCTGTGTAATAATGCCCGCGGTGAACACTTTGAACAATTGCTATAAAATATTTGTTTTCTCTGGACATCACGAGCTGTGTTGTACCTATTCTGTGCAATAAATATCTTTCTGGAGTGTTTCTTTCTTGTCTCAGTTTGTCCATTTCCAAACGCATTTTCCCGATTTTCATCCTTTAAACGTCATTTGCGATCGCATGTTCTATTGCATTTTTCGTACGTGTTCATGAGTACTATCATCCCTCTAAATTTGTTGAAGCATTTCAGATACATTCTGTATTTTTTAACTGTATTACGAGGGCTGATCAATAAAGAATGATCATATTTTTTTTATTTGCATACAAATTTATTTTTATGTTGCATTATTAAAGTAATGTGGCAAAAATAACCTGTAATAATACTGGTGTAAAGACCAGTAGTCTCGCCATAAATCTTCTGTCGAATTTCATAGGCTTCGTTGGAGGATTTTTCAGATGAAAGCAAAATTTCATATTGCTCATCGGGTGTTTACTCAATCGTTCCCTTAGGCGAACAATGGTGAATGTACGTGAACTTGCATGGATGAACTAACATACTTGTAAAAAAAAGTGAAAAATAAAATACCTCACATTCAATAAATATTATGCTAACAACGCAACATAAAATTAAATTCATTTGCAAAAAATTTCGCGAATAAAAAAACTAATTCTTTATATTTCTGATATATATTCTGGAATATTCTTTATTCATCAGCCAACGTAACTATCTTGAAGTATTACCATTTAGTATGCTAGGATATTTAAAAAGTATTTAATGAACTTATAGTAGTAAATAGAGTAGAAACGATGGTACGGTAGAAATTTTGGTAATAATATTCAGCACAACGCAAAACATATTGCTTTGAAATATTAAAACCGGATAGAACAAAACTAGACAAAACGGAATCGTGGCAGACCGAAAAAAAATTCCGTTTTGGACAAACTTCCCCTAGACGGAATTTTGCTATTCTTGCTGACTTATTGAAAACATTTCTATAAAATAGTCAATAGTCAATAAATATTCTATAGTCGGATTACGACAACTTGTCCGATAACCTAGAAAGACTCAGCGATGATACGGAAAAAGATAGTTCCTAACAGACATGAATGGTACAAGAAACGTATTTAACATAAGCATAAAATGTATAAAAGTTTCAAAATGTGAATAAAAAAAGCAGTAGTTAATTACTGTAATAAATTTTTATAAATATCGGTTGATATAATTATCAGGTTTGGTGGAAAAATGTCGGGAAAAATCACATAATACTACTGAAAGTGCACTACCGCAAACTACTTATTTAATTGTATAGATTATAAAATATTTCTAATGTTTCAGTATTATTTTGAATATAATTATATAATAGTTATAAATTTTTGTTCAAATATTTCTAAAAATTTCAGCATTAGCATTTCTTATTAAATGAAAAATAAATAAATAAATAAAACTCATCAACATTAAACTTTATTTAGAAATAAAGTTGTGTTATTGATTAATTCATGTTACTGAATTCTTTTGAATCTCAACTGAGAAACAATATGAAAAGCAATATTTATTGACTGATAGAGGTTATTTGATTTTGAATTAATGAACATTTGAAAGAGATTTGGAGATAGAAATAAATGTTTTCATTTATTTTGAATAGAAAGGTAAAAACAAAATACTAATTAACATACCCATGATGCTGTTTTGGCAAAAGCAACAGACACAACTGAAAAAAAGTAAACAAAAAGAAATTTCAATATATAAAAATTAAACCAATGAAATAATATGATTAAATGTAATACTATTTTACTTATACTTACATATTAATACTAATACTAGAGATTTCATTTTTCTTATTGTTTCTAAAGCACACTGAAAAAAATGAAATTGAGAAATCTTCAAAATTTAATAATTTATACATTTTGAAAGCGTGGTAATCACTGCAAAATATGGTAACCGTTTATGTAATTCACCAATTTTAATCCTTATTATCGATAACAATAAAGATTAATTCATTAAAACAATTAGTGTACTATAGAAAAACAATAATTCATGAACTTGTAAAAATTTTAGCAAAATTCAATCTGGCTCATGCGATTTTAAAAGAACCTTTTCCATAAATACATATGGTGGATCGTCTATAGTAAAACTAACAGATTGGGGATACAAATTAAAATGTTTAACCCTTATCGTAAAAAGAAGGCTTTTTAAAGATTGGTATAAACAGAGGGTAGTTAATACTTTCCGATCTGTAGAATACTAGATATTTTCCTGACTATTAGTGATGATGAACTCTAAAATTTACAGATGCATTATGAGAAGAGTTAAGTTATGTTTTGCAGGTGAGAGAAAACACGTTGAGAACACTTTGTAACTGCTTTTTCTTCTTTTTTTTAAGATTTTTTATTTTGTTTCTAGTTTTTAATACAATAATTTCTTTTTTTACATTATCTCTGCCTATATGGTGTTTTATTCAGATGTATTTATGACTCTGTGTTTATACACTTGTTAAAATCTTTTTGATAAAAAAAAACTCCAATTTCAACTTTGACATGATCCCTATTTTTACAGATGAAGCACCTTTCAATTGCTACTTAAAGTGGTTTAAGTCATCCCCCCCCCCTCATTATAATTTAGTTAATTCAAAAGTTATTAGTATGATGGTTTTTGTAATGAGCTTTTTGCAGCGAAATAAAACTTCCCTAATTGGCTATTTTCGTCTAGGGAGCTGTATAAAAATTTTAAAAAGTATTTATTTTTTAATTAAAAGCAGGACTACTAACTTATATAATCTTTTTTTTTTCTCTCTTATTTAACAGTTTTTTCAAATTTTATTGCAAACTTATCTTCAGAAGGCAAACACTTAAAGTACGTTTTAACATTTTTGGAACAACCTGTAGATCTCTGTTCTCACTGTACAAATAGAACAAGAATTTCCTTTTTATACAGTATCTATTTTCAATTTGACAGATTTTTTTTTTCAAACTATTAATTATTTTATTTATATTGCAATTTGTAATATTTTTTGTTGTAATATATATTTTTAAATACGTTAGCAAAGTTGACATATATATGTATATACATTTATATTTTAGCTTTTTTTTTAGATTTAATTTTTCATCCTGCAAATCGTTCTCAAATGTCCAAGATTATTTGTTTTATTGCAAGTTTTTTTCAATAAATAACATAATAATAAACTATTAGGTAGTAGATATATTTTATATTGCCGAAATTCATTAGTATACTAAGCTAATATCTACTACAATAGCAATGAACAACACGTTTAATAGATATCCATGATAACGATTAATAAATGATGCAGATTATGTCGGAGTTTGTCAAATGTGTATAATATTCTGATGTAAATGCAGCTTCACTTGTCATTATTATACGTTGTTTCATCTGAAAGCTATCATAGTGCTTTAAGGTCTTATTCATTTACAGAAAGAATATTTTAATAAAAGAAGGCGTTTACCAATAATACGTCGAAACTATAATCGTCCGTTACATTATATTCAGCATGCATATTAGTAAATTTAACTCATACTAAAAATTTCTATTTTTAAAATCTTCTTGTTTTAAAACATTTTCTTGAAATGCTTTATACAATATTTATGAAATTAAATTTTATTTTGAATATTGCATGCATTTTTTACAATTCCTGTGACACCTAAAGCGTTATTCAAATTTAAAGTTTCAAAAGGTTACTAATTTCATTTTGTTCTTATATTTTGAAATAGATAAGTGGCCAAAAGGACTCTACTTTCGAAGCTCAGTTTATAATTTAAAATATCTGGTTATTTTTTAAAAGATACATCTATTAACCTTCCTATACTAAAGGAATTCCTTTTAATAACTTTACTGTTAAAATTTTTGAATTAATTTCCCAAATTATTAGACACTTACAAAAATAAAAGTAATAGGAAATTTAAAACTCATATATATATACATATATATATATATAACCATTAAAAATCATTACAAATTACCAACAAAAATTGTGAAATTATAAATGAAAAGAAATTTATTCATTGACAATAAAACCGTGTCCCTTAACATATTCAACATAGATTTCAAAAACATAGTAAAACAAGTAAGAAAAATCATGCGTTAAGCATAGATTATGACACACTTTCCAACACTTCCTGAATGCTTTAACAAAACGTCGTTAGTTAGGAAAATAAGGTATATAAGAGAACTAAGTAAACATTTTAGAAACCACATAAAACATTTGAAAAACTGATTTCAGCAGTTACCGTTCATAGCAAATATGTATTCCAATTTTTTTAAACAGCCTTGTATTTGAGCTGTAGGTTCATATATACACTATAGTAGAATGGGAGAATTCAGTTTAGCAAGAAATTACATAACAGGGTGAAATTTCTCTTTCAACAATTTATACTAATAGATGGAAGCATACTTGCACAACCCTGTAGTTTACCTACTACACGTTACTATTTAGCTAAAGTTTTATTCAAAGTAAAACACTCTTAAAACTACTGGAATCACATTCGCAGAAATTATCATTTATAGACGGCCATGTATCCAATTCTTTGCGTGACCCTGTATATCATTTTATATATGATCTTAGTAAACTAAATTCAGTTCAGCGTAAAAATGCATAACTCATTAAAAAACCTCCTTTAAGCAATTTGCAATTATACCCAGTGTTCCCAGTGCAATTCTTTTGTGTAGCCCTGTATATAAATTACAGCATTTATACACACCATATACAATGCATAAATATAGTGAAACATAAAAGCACATAACATAATTAAAAATGCATTTCAAGCAATCATCGCTACTGTACAGTACTTTGGATACAATATAGTATCTGAAATCTTTTGTGTGTCTCTGTAAATGCTATGCACTTTGTATTATACATGGAATAAGTTATAGTAAATTTCAGCGATGTATATCAATTTCATTATACATGAAATAATTTAACATAATTAAAGTACGCCGGGAAAAATTTCCTCCACCCCTATATCATTATGGAACGGAATTCTTTTGTGTGGCCCTGTAAATTAATAATAACTCTTCTTAGCACCGCATATTCTACAAAATGCATATTTTCGTGCACTTGATAAATGCATATCAATTTTATTATACTTGAAAGCATGTAGCATCATAAAAGTCATTTTAAACGATTTTTTTCCATAGGCAGTAACTAAACAAGCTACAAACTTCATTTGAAATCGGGTTTGTGCTATGGTAGAGGTCACTAACATCCAAAAATTTCGGAACGATCCGAGTATATTTACGGGAGTTAGAGCGCGGAAGGACGACCAGACTGCCAGACAAACCGAAGTCATAAGCACTTTTCAGCTTTGTTGGAAAGTGTTAAAAAGAAGAGAAAATGAATAATAGAAATTTTGAGAAGCAAGACAGATTCATCAGATGCCTTGAGTTCCACAAATAAAGTGTGTGGTTTCATCTTCGTATTAGCCATAAAAATGTTAAAGAATACGAATTTGGGACTACCACACCCAATAAATAGAGGAATAAAATATTTGAAAAACAAATAGGTTTAAAATGAAACACAATTAAAAACGATTGAGGAACTACAAACAATTACCAATTTGAAAGAGCTTTTTAACAAGAAATGAGGCAATATGTATATACAACATATTAAAAGTAAAAAATAAAATCATACACTAGTAAACGTTTTGAGAATTAAGCAAGAACAAAAATTCAAGCCTCCGGCATAGATTATGAAAACTTCCCGATACTGACAGAATATTGTTAAGAAATTTCAATTCTTGATACAATGAAATGAGATATCTAAATAAATAAATTAAAAAACACATAGCACAGTGAAAATCTATTTTGATACATATTCGGTAATGTGTGTACACTGTCAGAAAATTTTGTCTTTACACACTGAATTATTCGTCATTTTTAAACAAATAATTTCCGTACTTCTAGAAAACATGCTATTCTTTTTTCGTCAATTCTTCACGAAAGTCTAAACAAGAGGGGGAATTCCATTTATTCCGTGCACGCATGCGTATTGGCTGTATTAATACCAAAGTTCTAATTTATTTTTTAAATGAAAAAGCGAAAATTCAATAAATTAAAATTTCTAATTTATTTAAAAACAATGCTTTCGAATTTAATAAAGCAGCAATTTTCTCATTCATTTAAACTTATTCGCAATTTATTTTTTATAGTATTAAAAAAATATATTCGCATGTAAATTATATCCTAAACGAACACATTAAAAATATATATATAGTAGGTCAATCGACTTAAAAAATCGATTTTATTAAAAAAACGTTTCTTTCCGAATTTAATTAAAACTATAATTGTTTCATAACAACGAAATGTCTCTGCAGTTAAATTTAAATTTCCAAAATTTCTAAACAAGAAATTTAACAACTTTTACCAATCTCCCATTTGAAAAAAACTCATGTCTTCATTTTAAACTCATCCTCTACTAAGTGCTCCCTGGCCTAGTGATTAAGATGCTCGATTCAAAACGCGCGGTCTCAGGTTCAAGGCCATCCATGAAAGAACGAGAGAAGTGTATTTTTTAAAAACTCCCTTTTTCAGTTTTCGCTAATGTTTTGTTCCAGAACGGAAATTTCTTGAATTAGCGGATATATTCTTTCTTGTCACTGAGAAAAAAGAAACGGACATTTTTCAATTCTCGGATATAATCCGGTAGCAGTGCTGCTCGGAATATTTCCGTGAATTAAAAAAAGCATTTCTGAGAGTGAAAACTTTTTCGTTCAGCTCTTTATAGGATGTGTATAATTGGTACCCACCACGTGATACCCCATCTGGAAGCGTACTTCCAACAATTATTAATCATAGTCAACCCTATAACCGATTTCTGTGTGTGTGTGCTAATTTGATAAGTTTGAAAATCCATATCACAGCGAAAAACGCACTTCCAACAATTATCGATCATGGTGAAACCTATAATCAAATTCTTTTGGCTGTCTTACTACTTATCTTCGCTACTAATATCCGCAAACGATTTGACCCCATAGACTGTAATGTAACGGAAATATTTTGTGTGTTTCTGTAGACTTACTATAAATTCTACACACTTCACTTTCAATACCGAACATTCTATAGTAAATCTCAATGAGATATAAAAATTATATGATAATACCAACATATTTACGAGAGTTGGAGCAAGGACAGACGGGAAACTAGCAGACAGACAAATCGAATTCGTAAACAATTTCAACTATGTTGAAAAGTCGTAAAGTTGGAAACATTTTTCTAAAACAAACAAATTTGCAGATCGAAGATTTCAAGAGAGATGAAAACAATCAATATAAAAACTATGTATGACAAAATGTATGATGCACATACAATGCACTCAAACTATATTATATATTTTATAATATATATAATCAAATATATTGTTCCTTTTGATTTACAAAGCCTGGAGTAGCAGGACAGTGGAAGTAGCAGTGTTTCAAATTAAATTTGGTTAACTTCGACTATCCAGCTACGTATTTAAAAAAGGAATATAACGTATGAGAACAGAGTGATAAAATAAATGGAACTGCAGTTAATAATTACATAGTATTTTCTTTAATTAAGTTCATTCAAAGAAACTGCTACTTCTGCTTTCAACTCTAAAAATTATTGCCTCTCTCATTTCAAAACGAAGTGTCGTATTTGTATAAATAAACAGAAATTAGTTATTAAAATATTCTCTGAGGAACAGCTTGGAAAGCTTGAAAGTACTAAAAAGTTTTAAGTAAATTGTATATTTTTAACTTGTAACATCTCTTTTATTATTTTAGTCATCTTTTAAGTAAAACAGTGAACTTTTTAAAGTTCATATAATATATTTAATGTTTAAATCAAGGGGAAATATTGCGTTTCGTCTTATGATATTATCTCCCATTATATTGAAACATATTTTCTTGTTTTTAATAGTTTAGCATATAATTAACAGAAATCTCCCATGATATTAAACATCTTTTATTTGTTTATAATAGTTTAGCATATAATTAACAGAAATGTCCTATTATATTCAAACTTCTTTTCTTGTTTTTAATAGTTTAGCATATAATTAACAGAAATCTCCCAATATATTCAAACAGCTGAAAATATTATCATTAATTTACAAGCTTTAGTAACGTTGGATTGTTAACATGTCTTTCGTTTAGATGACTTGTTGAATGAGAGATGAAAACAATCAATATAAAAACTATGTATGACAAAATGTATGATGCATATACAATACACACACACTATATTATATATTTTGTAATATATATAACACAAATGTATTGTTCCTTTTGATTTACAAGGGAACGTTAAAAGTAATTGAAGAACTGAGATAATAAAGGTGGTATGCGACAAAAAAAAAAAAAAAAAAAAAAAAAAAAAGGAGTTAATCATTATATTGAAGATAATTTATTGTCCTCTAACATCAATTAAATTGCTATTTGGCAAAAACCTAATATTCACAGAGATTTTAATTGATAAAAGAGGCATTTGACAACAAAAAATTGTAATTTTATTTGATAGAAGTCGTTCAAAATTTGTTTTCTCAAAATGATGATTTTTCACTTAACATCTTTATCACCCAAGCTCTTCAATTATTGTGTGCTTTGTATCATGAAAATCTTATGTATTAGGTACTTACATGTCTAGAAAATAAAATGGATATGTAAAACATTGAATGACAATTTATTTTATTACTTGCCAATCGTACTAAAATGAATATATTATTAGGCCGTACATTTTATGTTGTTTATCTTGCTGGGTGTCGCTAATGCATTACCCGTTACCTCTAATTTGAAAACTATTTGCAAGAACCTTTCTAGAATCTGGGCCTTTTTTAGGTGCGTTCGTAATTATATAAATACGTAGCACCTATAGTCGTCATTCAGTCCGTCTGTCCGTCCGTCCGCATATAACAGAGCAAAAACTACCCAACCGAATGGTCTGAAATTTTAACTATATGATTGTTGCAAAAATTTGTCGAGCCATTTCAAACTTTATGAAAATCGGATGTATAGTTTAATTACAGGGACATTCAAAAGTTTTTCTTTACATTACCGCCAATGGGAAAAAATTATTGCAAGTGCATTTTAATGATGTTACTGTCTTCCGAATGGTCTGAAATTTTAAATATATCATTGTTGCAAAATTTTGTCGAGCCATTTCAGATTTTATGAAAATTGGATGTATAGTTTAATTACAGGGACAGTCAAAAGTTTTCCATTACATTACGGGCAATTGGAAAAAAATTATTGCAAGTGCATTTTAATGATGTTACAGACTATGCACTTATGAAGTGCAAAAAAATATGCATTCAGTACAATATGGGGTGCAAAAAATAGTTATAAAATAGTTATAGTACGAACGCACCTCATTTTCCACGTTTGACGAGCAATTTCCTACTTGTTTGTATCTTTGTCCGTGGTTGTAGGCATGAGACCCTGGTATGTAACATTTTCTGTTTCTCTCTCCCGCTAATGGGTGGTTCTACACCAGTGAGCAACAAGCAATAATTATTTAATAAATTTAAAAAAAATTCTGAATATCAGCCACTAGTCGCACTATTTGGCGTAACTATTTGCTAGTGTAACTTTTTCATATATTCGACAAACATAATTTTTTTAATAATTACAATAATTACGGTAATTTTGAAAGATTTAAGAGCATTGGAAATTATCCAAATTGTATGTTGCACGGTTATCAAGGTTTTGTCAGGTAACAAGATATCTTGACGGTGCAACAGAAAAATTTAATGTTGATTATTCATGATTTCCATGGCATTCAGTATACATTATGCATGCATGCATGTATACTTGCAAAAAGTTAATAATTAATGTACAATATTTTACCTGAAAATGTTCTGAAATGCTTTATGTAACGCCTCAAACATTTATTACGATATAGAAATTATGTATCCAATAACGAATTTGAAGCAATTAACATGTTTTATTAACATTTATAAAAACTTAATTTGATATATATTAAGTAGTACCCGTAAATTAGTATATATATTTCTCAGTGTCTTGTTAATGAACCATAGTGGCTTAAACACTTTGTTGCTGCGGGTTGTTACTCTTTTCTCAAGGACTTGGGATTTCCAAAATGTTTCACCATATGGAAATTATTCTTATGACTTATCATTATAATAAAAATCTGATAAAAGTATTATCACTGTGAAACGTATTATAAATGCTGCAATCTGTATGATTGTTAAATTGATACAAATGTATTTCCTCACTGTAGTATGTATCCATATTGCGGAAGGATTTATACCAGCGTTTTTCTTTCATAATTTTCTGTATGGATTAAGAATTTCTGAATAAAAAAGATATTCCTGCTAAAAGTACTTAAATTTCGGGCAACTTCTTCGGCTAATAAATCTCGGGCGGGGCTAATACTTTTAATAAATTTTAAAACTTTATTTGCATACACAATTGCTATTCTTCATGTAAAAATGCTTTTTGTTGTTAGTTGGAAAACTAAAAAATTGTGTTACCCGTAAAAAAAACCATTACAGTTTTCAATTAAAAAAAAAGATTTTCATTTATGTTCTGCAACTCAAGACGTGCAGGTTGATCTCCTTGTAATTTTTAAAAATGTATTCCTTTCATATCTATTTTTAAAAATCTTCCTATTTTAAGTGTCAGTTAAATTGCAACTAATGTTAAAAAACTCTGGTTTAGACTAGCAATTTTCTTAAAAGCTTATTTTAATTTATCAAACAGTTTCTTTAATAAATAGTTGCTATCTATTTAACATCGATTTG
Organism: Maratus speciosus; assembly: GCA_963932465.1. Lineage (NCBI taxonomy): Eukaryota > Metazoa > Arthropoda > Arachnida > Araneae > Salticidae > Maratus > Maratus speciosus. Next base: position 69,119,902 of record OZ010788.1, on the reverse strand, counting down.
GAGGACTAATTCAAAATACTACAACGTTTATAGAAATTGTATCGATTATATATAAGGGTATATGTATATTACACATAAAATATAAAATAAACTATTGACTAAATGTTGTTAAAATTATTCTCTAGAATTTTTGTGATAGTTTCTAAAAAGTCAGAACTCACACACGATTTTTTTAAATTAAATTTTTCCTTGATGTTCATAATAAAAATATCGTCTAAACCAATTTGTAGTGCAGTCGTGATAAATTATCTGAAGTATTTTCATTGATAACACATTCTCAGATAGAGAAACTATTTGAACACGCGTTTTACCCTATCAATCTATTAGAACCCAAAAACATGTGTCTTCGGAAAGAAAAAAAGTAAACATACGTAAAGGGTGCAACTCACCTGTTGATGATCAATGTAACTCTCAATTATGACCCTGAACTCATCATGTTTCGGCTATATATATACTTACTTGGATTTTGACAAAAAATAAAAAATGCCTCTGTTTTTTCTAGTTTAACCAATCGGATGCGATGAGTCGGTGAGTGACTTCTTGGAGTAAAACCTTGACGGTTTCACTTTCTATGCAAGGTGACCTTGAATATAGTATTGACCCCAGGTAGTGGGCTTCTCAGGTGTTTTCTTCCCCCCTCTTTCTGGAGTAAAACGGATCCCCTAAGGTAGTCATTTCTTTGCAGGCACTTTTGTCTTTCTTTATGTGACAAAAAATATGCTTCCTGTGGCGTAGTCGGAAAAATTTAACGCTATCTTACCGTAGTCTTTAATTAGTTCGAAACTTGTTTTAAATGGTAATAAATAATAGCGATTGAAAAGATGGTAACGTTATAAATGTTAATGTTATGGCGAGAATTATTAGTTTTTTTACTGTTATTTAGGGTGTGTTGATGACTTTGCATTTTCCGTTGCACAATTAATTCTTCAATGCAATTAAAGGTAAATGGTACAACCCTTTTAAAAGCGTGCTATTAAGACTTTAATGTTAGTATAACGTATATTGAGATTTGAAATTGCGTAACGGAAGTGTTTAAATGAAAATTAGTCAGATACTTACAAATAAAGAGGAGACAAGTTACATAATATGGTAGAGCACTTTTTATGTTTCCCATTCATGAGACTGTTGCATTTATATGTCGTTTCAACTAACTCTTATTCGATATAACTTACATGAGTTGGAAAATGCACCGAAATCTTATTAATTTTTTGAATGTTACGTATTGTGGAGTTTCGGATTCAATAATGGGGCATTCTCACAATCTTTTGACTTTCATGTCCCTGAATAATAATTTTTTATTTAATACACTTTTTTGTGTTTTTTTTTATTTCATATATTTGGGAATATCCCTTTGCATGACTGCACAACAATATTAACGAGATAAATAAGTTTTGGACGATGTTGGGGGTCCAAACACCTGGAAAACTCCTATACCGTCCCGTGTCCCTGATGCTGATTTTTAAGTTTGGAGTTGTCTGGATAAAATTGTTTAAATAAAAATAATTCGATGTAATTTTTTTCTGAAACTGGAACTATTGTTTTATATAAATAAGTAGCTAAAAATTAGCCTGCACACATTTTTAGGGTTGTTATTATTTTTTAAACTCTGTCCCTGGGTTTAAAATTTTTTACCATCCCTCTTCTAAAATTATACAGAAAATCAATTCAGATGCAGCCACAGAATTTTTTTCAAGTTTTTTCTCATGCAGAAGTATGCTAGAGCAATAATGTCTAAAATTCTTTGGCAGGAAATTTACTGTAGAATTTAAATCAGCATTTAAATATCAATTTCAAGCATCGTGACTTTATTGGTAGTCTCACCGTTCCCAAGGTTTATTCCTGCACTTTTCGAGGTCAATTATTATTATTTTTTTATTTAATCCAAAATAAATAACTGTTTCTAAAAATCAATGAACATTTTGGCTACCACTTAGTCTTAACATGATCTGCCTAAAATAGGTGGTAATTTTCCTTGCTGTTCCATCCTTACCGTTTTTTTCCCCCATTTTGTCCCTTTTTACCTATACCATCCCCTTTTTTTACATTATCGTCCCTTCTTTAACACCCCTTTAAGACAATGTTATACCAAAATTTTGTACTAAAAATACTACATTGTCATTATTTCTTATTTGAATGTCCTGTGGGTACTATGCAAATTCATTATAAGTAAAAATTTAGAAGAAAATAAAAAGTTTTAATGGTAAAATGGTAAGGAAAATTAAACTCGCAAGTTTAACTTAAACCCAAGTTAAATAATTTTTTTTTCGCTGCTGACCATTTTTTCTTTATATTGAATCATTGAGGCATTCGTCTATCATATTAAAATGTTATTTTAGCAAGTTTAATTTCACCAGATTTTTTCCCTCAAAAGTCAAAAGATTGTGAGAATGCCCCTAATACGTTGTTTTACCCCTTCAGAAACTGAAAATAATAAAATAATCTCTTTTTTTTTGGAAAGGGGGTGGACTAATAAACATTTTATTTAATGCTTAATTAAATGTAAAATAATATTTTTAAATGTAACACATTTTATCTAAATGTTTGATATACTTCTTTATAAAATGTATGATTTACACATTTTATAATTTTATCAGAAAAAGATGCAATTAAAAATATCTGAAAATATGATATGAAACTATGTATGGAAATCATTTGAAGCATCAAACCTAACCTTATGTCGATCGGGTAAATAAAGGTATTCATTTGCCTTGTAAATGCATTTTTATCACTTTTAGCACATAGTAAGTTAAATATGATATACTTTAAAAAAGTAAATGAAATGTTCAGAGAGTGTTCACACATTTTGTAAAATGAAATGTATAAACAAAGATAAAAAAAAATTATTTTCGAATATGTTCAAACTGATAGCCATTTTTTTTTAAATATTACATATTCAGATATCTTGATTTCCGAGATAAAAAAATAAAAAGGTTGATTTTGTTCCACATCTCGACCAGAATCTTCCAGAGTCCATCCAATGTTTCGGGCTGCCGGTTATAAAGAGCTTATTTTAAAAGTACAAAATGCGCAGTAATCCATAGAAGAAACGTCAAAGATCTTGTGTGGAATGTATTTAACTGAAATAGCCTCAATTCCAGACTTATTTCTCATTAGAAAAAAAAAAATCTATCAGTTGATTTAAATGTATGGCTGGTAGCCTTATCCTGATGGAATTTAACACAATGAAGATTGGGCAAAGTGATAGAATGTCTTCTTTGAAAATAGGTGTTAAAACATATTTCTGAAAGTAACCTGATTTAATTATTATTATTTTTTTTTTTACTTTTCTTTATATTTTTTCCTTTATAATAGAATACAGCAATAACTCTAAAACCTTTATAAAAACTTTCCTTGTCTTCTCTAAACCAACATTTTAAGTCTTTTTCGGTAGTAAATCGATATTTTTCAATTGCAATTAGATAAATATATCCAAGCATCATCAATTGCTACGACATATTTCCATTTTGCATCTTCCAAATAATTTTCGTACAACAATCTGCACACAGTCTTACGCTGCGAAACATGTGTTCACATTAGGCGGTGAACATCAAGTTTTTTGTTTTGATTAGCTTTAAATCAGATTTTATAATTTTTTTACAGTTCTTATGGAAATGTTTAAAAATTTTGCGATAGTTCATTACGGGATTGGATTTACTTTTACAGCATGAGATGTGATTTTAGATATAAAAAGTCTATAATCTTTCATTATCTTTAGGGTATGCATTTTTCACTCTTTTCTCAGTCATATGTAAACATTGATGTTTCTTTTCTTTTTTTATTAATTATTTCAATTATTTTACTTATAGAAATATTAAAACCATGCTTTTCATCCTTTTTTTTTTTTTTTTTTTTTTTTAAATAACCGAATAAGAGTATATTTCTCTTCATAAAGCGCAAAATCATAGCTGTGAGTTTGGAGCTGTTTATATCCTTTGTTCATTTTCTAACGACATTTTAACGGAAAGAATATTTTTAATGATGCAAACAATAATTAGTAACGAAAACGATAGTATTCTGAACTGATAAAATAGGTTATATATTTTTTGTCATTTAAATTAAAATGATAGAGAATGTCAAAATCGTTACAAAATGTGTGTGATTTAAATAAAATAAAGCTAATAGATTACAATCCAAATAAAGTAAAGCTAATACATTACGTAAGTTTTAATATTTTGATGAAATATTTGATATATCAATCCTTATAAACTGGGTGATTTTGAGGTTTTAAAAGTTTACAAGGAACTAATTAAAAATACGCTCAATATTTCATAAATATAAAAAAAGGGGGGAAAGTAAACTAGTATGAAATTAAAGAAATCAAATTAAGAGGACGAAAAGACTCAAACAAAACAATTAATAAAAAAAAAAAAATCTTGAGTATCAAATATTTATGAACTTTCCGTGATAAAATAATGTACGAAAGGTAAACCATAGAAATAATTGGAATTTCTGTTTGGTTGAAACTCTAAAATGAATGCTGCATATAGGGTTATTCATTTTGATTTAAAGATTCAAAATGATATTTCATGTGGCTTTATTTTATGAATTACACATTGCACATAAATACTGTATATTGATTGGTATATACATTTGATTTTACTCACATTAAAGTTTATATAAAGGTATCCATAATTAAACGACACTACTTTAAAGTTGTCTACAGACGAAATTATTGTTCATAAAGTTGTGAAATTTTCTGAAAGACGATCAAGAGATGGGAATTTGTTTAAGCAAAAACAAAATAGTTCAAAATTTCGCCACCAGAGGACTTTTTAATGAATTATACATATAGCCAGGGTTCGTACTTGACCACAAATTTCAAGACCAGGAAATTCTTCGGTATCACTATTTTCTTATAGAAAATCTCTTCTTTAATGTGGCGAAATTTCGTACGTTTAACCTAGATTTATTTTTCTGTAAAAAAATACTGGTATTTGTCCAGGGAAATTCCCTGAAGCGTACGACCCCTGATTTAGCATACATTTCCGATAGTTTAGAAATTTTATTTATTCACTTTACCTGATCTTAAACACATCACTTTACGACATGTTTTTAGAATTTCGAAGTCCCTGCGGTCAACTGCGGATACATACTATCTTACGATTCCAGATGGTATTTGAAAATGATGACTGTCATGTGGAACAAAATTTGAAGTAAAATTTGTTGAAGTAAAATTTGTAAATTATCGTAAATGTATGGTAAATGTGTAATTCGTTAAAAAAATCCCTCTGGTGGCGAAATTTTGAACTAATTAGTCTTTTCGCTTAAACAAATTCTCATGCCTTTATTATGACCTCCAGAAAATTTCACAACATTCCGAACAATAGTTTCGTTTGTAGACAAATTTAAAATAGTGTCGTTTAATTATGGACGCTCTGTATTTTTAGTGTTCAATCTCCTCCTCCAGTATTACATTACTTATAATATGTAGACAGTACATGCATTTATTGTACATCCCCAAAAAATGTGCTGTAGGAGGATGGCACACAGAATAAAAGGCGGACAGTGTGGGCCACTTGAATAATTCTGTTATTTATCACTGATAGTCAGTTTTGGTAGATTAGAAAAAATACATATACACATCGTAGATCGTAGATGGTAGTGCACTTGAAGTGCTATTCCAAGGGTTCCGTATTCGATTCCCGGCTTGGACATTTTTCACATTGTTGGTTCTACATTTCGTTAGCAGTGGACAAATCACGTATTATATATTCAATAATTTCGAGCGTAATTTCACTGCTGAAAATTAATTAAAAAATTAATTAAAAATTGTATATGTGTTCATCGATGCTGGGTTTGTTTGTGTCTCATGTTTCGCCGCAGGATTGTATGCTCATGAAGAGTATTCCATCTTGTGCAGCAGTTGCAGCCTTCCCAGCATATGTGAGAAATGCTAAGATGGGCATCGTCCTCGTAGCTTAAATGATAGAGCACTTGGAGCGCTATTCCAAGGGTTCCGGGTCAATTCCCGGTTGGACATTTTTCACATTGTTGGTTCTACGATATGATAAATCACGTATTATATATTCAATAACTTCGAGCGTAATTTCACTGCTGAAAATTAATTGAAAAATTAATTAAAAATTGTATAGGTATACATTTTCATGTACAGCTGCAGGACAGCACGAATAGTTCAAAGTTCAGTAGCAACTTAAAAAGAGGGTTTGTATGGTAAATTCCTCATTTGTTTTTTGTTTTCTCGATTGGACTATTTTAAATCATTAATTTAAATAAAACGAGATCGTATGTTATAAATGAATATATTCTATACAATTTTGATATCAACTTTAGCTTTGAAGTGTTTAAATTAATAGGTATCAGGCAAATAGGTATAAGCAAATGACTCTGCTTGAGGCTACTGCAGGCACATGGTGGTGGGGCTACTGTGGATATGTTCACACGAGCTCCATTCAGTTTGCGGAGGAAAAATATGGGTTAATTACAAATATATCATATTTTAAACTCAGTTTTGGCGTGAAATAAACAAATAAAAATCCAATAATAAAAAAATATATAATTTTTTTACTGAGCAAACTAATTTCTTTTGAAGAAATATGGAATATGAAGAAAGGAATACGGAAGAAATATGGAAAACAACGAGATTTCGAATATATAAAATGAAATGTTGTGTCTTTTGGTAAAAATAATCATAAAGTAAATTAATATTTTTATAGAATTTAGAAAGTTTACTGTGCCTAATTAGGTCGTACTTACAATTACAAGTAAAGTCTAAAGGGTCAGTCACATACGGCAAGCAGCTACGACATTCGGCTAGGGTTGCCAGACAGCTCTACTTTTGAAAAAAATGCCAATATTTTCCCCCGACAAAATTGTGAATATAATTTTGTAATTTTTCAAAATTGAATTCGTAGGTTCTTGAAGGAATTTTAAAACTTTTTTCAATATTTTATGCTTATTATTGACTAATTTGCATTTTTAAATGCTAGAGAAAAAAAAAAAAAAAAAAAAAAAAAAAAAAAAAAAAAAAAGAAACTTTCTATGTTTGATAAGTGGTTTTGAAAATTACATTTTCAGAAAGCTATGCTGCTTTAAGATAAAAAAAAATATGATTTTAACAGGAAAATTGTATCGATTCTCAAACTTCCTAATATAGGGTTTTATAATGCACCAGGTCTCCATGATAGGTGCGAGCAACACCAAAAGTGATTCCATTGTTAGGATGATCCAATCTACTCGATCTGCCAGCTCGGCCTATTGGGGTGGGGGGAGGGGAGGGATAGATTTCGAAGTTAAGTAAATTTCCCCAACAGAAACTAAATCAAGATTAGAGATAAACTCGGTTTAACAATTTTATTCAAAAATTCTGAAGTATATACAACACTAAATATATACTAAGAAAAAGAGAAAAATGAAAACAAATAACAACAGTAGGAAAATCCAAAAGCGCTGACTGAATATAGAACTGGTCTCTGTGGAAGGACAAAGAAAGACTGCGATAATTCTCAGAATGACCGATTGAATGGGGAGAAATTGGAGAGAAATGAAAACTTCGGACTCCCCTAAAATAAAGTTGACTGACCGGTTACCCTGGCAACAGAACTAAGCCGAGAACGAATTCAGAGTCTTTCTTATCTCGGTCAGACAGTAAGCAGACGTCGTTTATCAACGGAAGGAAAGGAAAATCCGAACCGTAGCTCCAAGCTGCAAGCCTGATGGACTGTTTTCCTACGGACAGCCGAAACCCATTTCTTAGTCCATCCTTTTCACAGCAGTTTTTAAAAAGATTAATAAATGTTTATATTTATGCTTTTGTAACTGAAAAAACTGTAAGATTCTCAATATAGCTGCCTGGTCCAAAACATGACGATTTATAATACATACAAAATATTAGTAACAAAAAAAAAACCCTACTTGTAATAACTATAATACCAATAATAATAAAAAAAATAATAATTAATGAATGTATATGAAAACTATTTACAATAGAAACAAACAAGATCACCAAAAACAAAAAAATCATAAATCCTCGTCTAGACGTGTCCGAGACATATGTATAATTATTTCGAAAAATGACTTCATTTTTCTCTATAAAACTTTTTAGTGCTGACATTCTGTTCTAAACGAGATTCTATTCCGTTCCTAACCCCTGTGTCAGCCATATTTGAGTGTAGTTGAACTGCGCCGCAGCATCGCAACTCAGTAGTGTCGGCGTACGAGGAAAATAACTCACTGATAGTGATACACTCGAAATATGAAATATGGCGGAAGCAAATGATTTTCGCTAAATGACAAATACACTCATCACATGAACATGCACAAAAGGGAGGCAACCTATCATTCGGATGAAACGATCAATTTTCTCCATACGATAAATAATCGAACAAAATAATTGGATCATGAGCAAAAGGGAACCATATTTCATTCAGTGAAAATAATCACTCGAATGACACTTTTGAGTGATTCACTTGAGCATGCGCAAAATGGAGACCTCCAAGCATTCAGATGAAACAAATGCTTTTCTGTAAAAGAAGAATAATCGGATTAAACAACACAACAATGCACAAAAGCATAGTTGCCATATTTAAAAAAAAAAATCTTAAGGAAGACCAACCATCTTCCAGGAAAAATAATCGATTTATTTATGTTTCTAAAATCGATATATTCGAATGATTACATATAATAGAACTGTTCGAGTGATTAACTCAGCAGATGGCACAGAGTTATTTTTTCGTAGATGTTAAAAAAATACACGTTAAATTAATGACGAGTATGTTCGTTATCTGTCAACAGTGTTAATATCGAATGTAAATAAACTGAAATAAATGAAAAAAAAAAAAACAAAAAAAAAACTAACGTATGCAGGTTTAAATGTCAAATTCAGACACTATAACCCTTTTTCATCTAAAATTTAAACTAATATATATATATATATTTACGTTTTTGAGCGATAACGTTTCCTTTTCATGAATCATAATATTTGTGGAACAGGGAGGTTTTCGTATCTGTCATCTAATTTCTTTAATTTGTCACATTCTCGATTCGATTGCAGAAAAATCATTCTATTTTCTCATTCTGACGTTGGTCTTTTTTTTTAAACCACAGTGAATAAATTGAATCATTGCGTAGGTAGAACAGCAAAAAAATCTTAAATTTCATCCTGTATTATTCTTTTTTATAGAAATATAAAATTAAAATACATTATTTTTGAGAATTTAATTGATGTTATCGTTTCAATTAAAAACATAGTTCAATGATCTTCATTTTTCAAAGAATCCCCAGCCACACAGTAAACAATAAGACAGGTAATCAATCACGTTTTTTTAATGAAGCATAATATTTGTACCCAAATCATTACACGCAGGCGTAACAGGAAGGATTTCATAACAGTCGTCTATTTCTTTTTTATTTGTCACATTCTCGATTCGGTTGACGAAAAATCCTCTTTCTATTTTTTCAATTAAGACATTGTTTTTTAACTCTACAGTGAATAAATTGAAACATTGCGTAGGTAGGGTTGTTGCGTAAGTCTTACTGGACATGTTAGCCAACAAGTTAATGGTGTTTAAGAGGTCGAATACCTTTTCCGTTGATCCTTAAGAATACCAATAAAAGGCGTTTCTTTATTTTATTTGCAAATGTGAACTCCGAGAGTCGTAAAGATGGAATTTTATGACTTTTTGCTATAAAAAAGGCAAAAGTTATGTTTGTAGAAGTTAAGGTTTATTCAGCCCTTGACAAATGATGATAAAGGATATTTGATGAAAAGTGAGCCGAGAATAGATTTAGCTTTTTCGGGTCCAAAGTTTGTTTTTAAATTTGGGGAAAGTTAACTTTTTTAAGATAAAAAAATAAGATAAAGTCGCTATCCAAATGACAAAAATTAAGGTTTACTGAAGTTGATCAAGTATGCCATTTATTAAAACCTAATGCATATATATATTTTTTTAGATTTTTTCCGGCATACCAGGAACATATAAATAGGCCATGGAAGAATCATTCAAGATGTTTTACAAATATGGTATTACAAAAATGTTTAACAGACTTAATAATTTTCCAGTACTTTTTCTTAATTTTTTATCATAAATTATTCGTTCGAACATAAAGCCCTTAGTTTTAAATTTAAAGAATAAAACACATGTTCAAAATAAAAGTCTCAGCAACATCGTATAAGGCTTATTAAGCGAACTTTTTATTTACTACATGCTGAATAAAGTGAAAACAATAATAGCTCTCGAGACAGCGTCACATTTTGCCTCCCAATTTTAGCATAGAGGATTTTTGTATATATGATAGATTAGATTCTACAGATAACGAAACTACTGGTCAGTTGGCGTACCAGCCGGGGATGACATGACATCGCGGTGCTTAAGGAGTGCCAACGCGACGTGTAACGCCGCCGCGCGTAACCTCCAACTAAATATGAAAATGAACTAAGGATGAATTTCGAAACAATGCACGGCCTAAAAAGTATAATTTGGAAACTCTGGTGGAGTCCCGAGGGTCATTCTAGAGTTGGAAGCACGAGGTTAAATATAACCTCCAGAAAAAGGGGTGCATAAGGCATCCAAGAATTTTTTGGTTGCCCTATACTTCGATGTCATTTCACCGACTGGCGTAGGCAAAAACGGAGAATGTAAAAGTAGTAGGGTACCAACGAGCACAGGAAAGCTATAGCATAAGGTAGCCAAGCCTATCTAATTCTAAACATAAAAAAAACCAAGGGGGCCATATAGCTCACTAATTATATAGTTCACTAATAGATGACAAGCCTAGTGCGCATTACAGGTCGCGGGTCTCCCGGCTTTCGCACAAACCGTTTAGCCATTAAAAAGGCTTTGTGGTACTAGACATCGAGAGAACACCGCTATTGCAAGTTGCATTTTGGCATTGACAGTGTTCGAAAATGGGGACAAGTTAAGATTAAAATTAAAAGCTAAAAATAAACAAATAACTTCAAAATTAACTATAAAACTGGGATATAAATTTCGCGACCGGGAGGCCTGAGCACCGCCGGTCGTGAACCAGAAATGGGGAGAAAAGGGTATAAATAGCCGGGGTGCAGTGAGCAAACACCCCAAGGCCGGTCGGGAATAAGGTAGGCGAAGCCTAACCTCTCCCTGGGTGGAAGTGACGAATTGCTCGAAAACAATCTAAAATTTTGTAAAGGATAGAGCACCCAAAAACACTTAATAATAATAAAAAAAAATTAAGAAAGGAAGCTCCAAATAAGAAAGATAAGAATTACTAATAAAATACAATAATTAAATTAGGAATGTTGAAATTCGCGGCGGATGACAATGAACAGTATGCTGCATGACGTCACGGGGGAAAGCCAATTCTAGATGAAAATTTCTTTCAATCTAGGGAAAAGAAAGAATTTTCCCGGGAAATTCTGCGTTTAAGTGACACCAGATGAGTTCCTCCTGGATGTTTTGGAGCATGGGACGAAATCGTCGTCCCGAGTGAGAATTGCGAGGGGCCGTTTTCGGTTCCTCCCCACTCTGGCGTCATAACGACGGATAGCATCTAACGCAGGATTCTTCACGGCTGTGGTTGACCTGTGAAACTTCAACGCAAGTTTTTTTATTTCTGTAAATACAGGTTTGATTTTGAGGTCACAGTGAGTGACGTCATTTCGGACATAGCGGGTCGCCTTGGTAAATCTACGCAGGAGTTTATTTTGAAAAAGTTAAATTCTATTTAGTTGAGATTTTGAGGCACTACCATAAACTGCTGATCCATAAGTAATGTTTGGTCTAATCATTGATTTGTACAGTAACAATTTGTTAACATAGCAACAGCACATAACTAGCAGTGAAATAAATGCTAACACAAGTAATGATGACGTTTCAGAGTCGAAGTAACATCAGTAATCGGGTTGCTATACTTTTCACATTATAATAAGCCGTGCGATGTTGCTATGGACCCCCTCCTACTACACCTATTCATTATCTGACAGACAGTTTCGTTTTATGTACCATCTTATCTATCAGATTTAACAAAATCATCAACGCTGAAATTGGCGGCCAAAATGTGACGCTGCCACCTGTACTATAATGCTTTAAGATGGGCTGTTTTTCTGAAGGCTGTATCATTAATTATATTACTCTGTTCACAATGCATATCAATCATAACGATCTTAGCTTAACTAGTCTGTATCTCTCATTGAAATGAATTTTTTAAAGAAAAAATCATTCTTTAGTTATATTTCATGCAAAAGCCAAAAATATAGCCATGGATGAAAATATAGCTATAAGAATTTCACTAAAAAGTCATGAAACTCAATGGGTCAATTTCAACAGAAGAATCTTAAACCGAATTTAAGTGATAAATGAAAATTTAATTTCGTTTTATAACGTAAAGTATAAATATAATTATGTTGAAATAAAAATCGCTTGTGGATGATAAGAATTTTTAAGTGATTATTCAATGAACCGTCTGTTATTGCGACGTTTCATCATTTTTTATATCATTAACGTTTTATCATTTATGAATTTCGACCAAACACAGATGGAAAGAAGAAACGTTTAATTTTTGAACCAATAGCAAGTTGTATTGACTTTAAAATGCAATAATGTTTCTAAATGATAAAATAGTTATTTGATTGATTAGGAGTTTGCCACAGGACATTATACAAATTTCCTATTAAAAAAAATTATGCATTAGAATTTGATCGAATTAAAAACATTTAAAAAAATTATAATTTAGGAATATTTTTAATTCGGCGAAATTTTAATGAAGAACGATGTAAGAACAAAAAGACACACAAACAAAACTAAAAAGTAAAAAAAAGATATAGATGTTTCACTTTTATGTTGGAATGTTTTCAAACAGCCGCAAGAAAGACAATCTCGTTCTTTCGATAGGTACCAATTTTCCCCGAAGCTATATAGTCTTTCACTCCGTCTTTGCAATCCTCAGTTAAAACTGTTATCGTAAAATATCTGCAGGTCATGTACTTACCCCGATATTAATTCAGTAGCAATGATGATGTATAGCTTTTACAGATCGATTAATGAGTACTTTCAAGTCAAAAGCCCGTTACAAGGGATATTATGTGGTCAGATAACTGTGTCTGTAGAACTTGATGTATTAAGTAACTACCATAAAAAGAAATACATGAAAAATGCTTGACAGCCGATGCACGTGTTAAAATTTCAGCGTAAATGATTTTGATCGTTGCACAGTAATCATAATGACGATTGGTTGACTAGCACTACGCCAACACATTTTTTATAAATTCAGATTTCTGTCAGGTGACATATAATTAGAAGTACGTAAATTTGGCATACACCAAAAGGATTTCAAAAATAAAAAATTTGCCAATATAATCTATTAATGTTGTGCATTAAGAAATGTTTATTTAATGTTATAATTTACTATGTTTTCTCGGCGTTGCCCATAATTTTAAGAATGTTTGTTTTTAAAAATCAAGGATTGCGTGTTAATGTACGTAATTTTCACTCTTTTTTTTTTTTTTTTTTTTCATTTAATCCGGACGACAGATTATCTGCCAGATCACAATTTGTGATCTGGATTGACACCGAGATTAAAACCTTTTGATGAAAAGTTGTTTCCGAATACTTTGTTATTTAAATATTTTTTTCATGATTAAAGAAAGATAGCAAGTACAAAAATTCTATGAATTTCATTTTTAAAGATATCTGAAATCTGTATTTCAGTTCTTCACTAAGAATGAGTTCTAGGGATCTAAACCTTTGTGAAAATTCTAAATATACACGCATGCACACACGTGTATGTATGGAATAGATATAAAAATGCGGATAACAAATTCAGAGAACCTCAAAATATTAAAATACGCCAATATTTCCATAAACGGGTTTTTATCATGTTTCAATACGTTTTTTCAAACTCATATGACGTTATATATTCACCTGCTCACGCCCATTATATTTGCACTATGACGTAATAACCACTTTTTAAAAAATTCTTCAAACTATTTAATTCATTTTCATTTTTCACGTGGAAATATTGCAGTAGAAAAGTAATTGGGTTGGTAAGAACTTTACTGTGGAGCTTTTATTCTTGGCAACTAACAACTGCTCTAACGAAAAACATTTAAATTTGATAGGCGATTGATGTTAAATTGGCGGTTTTTTATTAATTAAAAATGAACTATGAATTATTTTGATTCCGGATTACTTTTGTTGCCTCAACCGTATTTTATTACACATGTACGGAACATTTCACAATTCTGACTTCCAAACCGTGCATTTGTATAGAATTACAGACAGACAAATTTTCATTTTTACATATCAGATATGGTAAAAATATGTATAAAAATTTCATATTACATTCATACAGCTATATGCTATTACTTATAAATGTAGGTAATCATTGTTACTCACACAATCTTTGTAAATAAAATGCGAATAAATTGCCTCTTTGACTTTTTGGCGATTTTTAAAATTTTGAAAGATTAAGCTAATGCAGCCCTGTATACAATAATACATACTTCACTGCACCTCAATTTTAATGTAAATTTTAACTAGAATCACAGTGCGTAGGCGTTAAACAGAGTAAGAAAGTATAAAAAGCCACATATAAATCTTAAAAGAATTTTTTTCCATGAACACTCAGTATTAAAATCTACCTAATTTATAAAAAATATTGAATTTTGTGTTGATTATTTTTTAATTTGTCGATGCGGCGAACCTTTGAAAGATGAACTCCTTTTCGACTGTTTATATATCTTTTAATTTTCATTTAACGGATACGTTACATGTTTGCGGAAGCTCAAAGCAGCTTTATATTAATATCTACAAAAAATACTTTTAAAAAGTATGAAAAAAGCTAAGTTTAAAAAAAAGAAGAAGAAAAGAAATCATTTAAGCATACATAAAGTAACGTCTGAATTCATCAAAGTTACACATACATAACGAACGTTTTATGTCAGACTTTAAACATAATTAATACAATAAACGCAGCACGAGTGAAAAAATAGTCGGGAACAGGGATCGAACATTTGATGACAGCATACCGCGCTGTTGCTTCAGCTATCCTGGCTGATATCCCAAGCTTGGCAATTTCTCACTTTAAACCCTGTTGGGGAACGTCACCGGCCAGCAACCAGACAGCATAGAATGACGGGTCCCGGCTAATTTATCACTCGTGCTGGGTTTATTGTATTAACCGTGTTTAACCCTTAAATGCCTGGTGTTGCTTTTCGGCAACATACCCAATTTAGGGTCTAAAATACTATTAGAATAACATTGAAGCTATAATGTCTAATGTTGCCAATAAAATACATTCTGAAAATATTATAAAATCGATTTTCAACATGTAGATGGCAACACTTGTGCTGTTTAAGAATAAAAATAGATTTATTTTTTCAGTTGTTGCTACTTGTTCTTTTTGTTTTGTTTGGAAGCTTGCGAAATACCCTATTTTGACCTGCAGTGAGCAAGTAAAATTTATTTCTTATTATAGTTCCTAAAATTCTTGTGTGTTTAATATTATAGAATTTTATCAAGGGAAATTATTTTTTCAATTAAACACCAGTATTGCCGATTAGTAACAAACTGTTTTTTAGCTGTAAACTATACTTAAAACAAAATATGGTCTTTTTAAGCATTTTTCCCATGATTTATTTAAAAAATGAAAGCCGAAAAACATTATTACAATGATTTTTGAAAAATCAGGCATTTAAGGGTTAAAGTCTAAATAAACAGTTCCTTATATACAGTGGTGGTCAAAATTGTGGACATTTTTTGAAATTTTCATGTTTTATAACTTTGTGTACTTATAGAATATATTAATTTTCACTTAAGGCTGTTCTTAACTGCTCTGCTCAACAAGCGCAAAACGTTTTTACACATCTACAAATTCATTTTTTAACAGAAAGATATAAAACTAGAAAGCCTGGCCATGGAAGCGATTGGAAATTGAACTGTTTTTTTCCTTTTTTTAACAATCAATTACCTATTGAGTTATAAGCGTTTTGGATCACGTGACAAACACGTTTTTCGCCCACTCTTGAGTGCTTTTTCTTCCTTCAAGCGGAAATTCGGTTCAAACCGCTTACTTTGACACTGTTTTCAGGAAGATCTATTGCGTTTGCAAAAAAGAAAATGGAAAAAACAGCTCAATGACATAGTTTCTGAACAACAACACCAGCTAGTTTCATTCATTTTCGAACAAAAATAAATTAAAACTTATGTCAGAAAGTTTCCCTTTTGGATTTGAGAACACCCTTAAATACAAATGTTTATATATCAAATTCAAAGAAATATAATGTAGAATTTAATAATAATAATAAAAAAAACAGAATTAAAATATCTGCATTACAAAAACAGTTACGCTTATTTTAGTCTAAAATACAAACACAATTAGTCATAAATGCTGAAGTGTATTGAAATAAAAGCTTCCTAGCTAATCACAATGACTGTTCTGAGAACCAATCAAATGTCGGTAACTAAACTGTAGTATATTTTGATTTGTAAAAGCGGTATTTTGCTGGAAAGAATTTTGCAGAAAAGTGAATACTAGTATAACTAAATAGAATAATGTTTTTTTTTTTTTATATATTTCTATTTTTCTAATGCAAATAATTTAAAAGAATGTCATCAACAACAAGAACTGATTGGACACCTACAAAAAGAAGCAGAATTGTCATATTGAGAGAAAATGGTCTTTCTTACGCTGAAATTGCAAGACAGGTTGGTGGATCAATCACTTTATCTGAAATACGAAAGTTGTGCTTACGATATGAAGAAACTAAATCAGTGATAAATAAGGCAAGCTCAGGCAGAAAAAAATGCACAAGTACTTCTGACGATAGAAAGATAACAATGATATGCCTCAAAGAATTTCATCAGATGCTGTTAGATGTGAAATGAATATGGTATTTCAGTTAGATCATGAACAATATAGAAATGATTAGCAGGTTTTGGAGTGAAAGGTAGAATTCCGAACAAAAAAACATTTTTAAATCTTCAGCAACGTAAAAAACAAGTTCAATGGGCAAAAAAACACATTAATTTGTCAAAAAATCAGAGCAAGCAAATAATATGGAGCGATGAGTGTAAAATACGCTCTGTGGTAATGATTGGCGAAAATATGTGAGACATAGAGTAGGGGTAGAGCTGCACCCTGATTGCATTGCAGCAACTACAAAGAACCCAACAAATGTCAGGATTTGGGCCTGTATGTATGCAGATGGTGTGGGCCGCATTCAAGTGATTGATAGCATTCTGAATGCCAAAAATTACATCGAAACTGTCCTGGAACCAAAATGGATACTTTCCATCAGGGATCGCTTCCCCAATAAAGCACCATTTATCTTTCAGCAGGATTCAGCTCCACGCCATACGCAAAAATATGCAAAGAATGGTTTAAAAATAAAAGCATAGAGTTATTACCTAGACAAGGAAACAGCCCTGATCTGAATCCTATAGAAAATTTGGGGCGACGTTTGAAAATCCTTGTACGAAAAAGTGTCCATGTAATGAAACGCAACTTATTGGAACTATAATGGATTCTTGGCATCATGTGATGAAAAAGGATGAACTCCAAACACTAGTTCTCTCAATGAAAGACACTGTGAAGCTGTAATATAAAACAAGGGTTATCCTACTAAATATTGAATGTGTAAGTGTAACTTTAAAATATAATGAAATCTAAGATAGATTTTATTTGTTGTGAGCGTAACATTTTTTGTAAAGCAGATATTTTAATTTTGTTCTTTTAAAAATTAAATTCTACATTAAATTTCCTTGAATTTGATATATAAACATTTGTATGTAAGTGAAACGTATTATATTCTTCAAGCACGCAAAGTTATAAAACATGAAAATTTCAAAAAGTCTCCAAAATTTTGGCCACCACTGTATGTGTAACTTTAATGAATTCACACTTTAATTTGTGTGTGCTTAAATATATATGTATTATGTATATGTAAATATACGTATTATATATATGTATGTAATTGGCTGTTTTAGATATTTTTTTCCAGTCTTTGAAAATAGGATATATCTTTGGCCTTTCTATCAGGATGCATTTATTGAGATGCTCCTGTAGTCTAGAAGACTTCATGGCCTCATTTGAAAAACTTTTTGAAACATTAAACACATAGCTAACGATTGGTTTGTAGGAGAGTGTGTAGATCCATATTTCAAATAATAAGTACTATACTACCGGCATTTCTTCTTAGATTAAGGTATTTTAAAGTACAAAATTTGCCACCGTTTAAGTTTAAAGAAATTTAATTTTCGACAAATTTTTAGGTATAATGATCGATGAAATAGTAATTTATTCATCGTTGTCCGATCATTCTGTGCCGTCTGGTGGTTTACAGTTAGAAATCGTGGAGCTTAGGATAGCGGCCAGGGTAGCTTAGGGGCAACAGCACGGTACGATGTCATCCCAGGTTCGATTCCTGACTTCGACTACATTTTTAATCATGTTGGTTTTCTCGTATTAATTGCGTTTAGAGTCTGAAATAAAGCGTTATTTATATATGTGTAAAAGAAAACATGATAAAAATTGTATCTAAAAAATGCTGAGCTATCAGATTTCCAAACTTTTATTCTGGTACTTATTTAACACTTTCCATTAACTAAGTTGCCGTATGTAAGTTAAGTGCATAAGTAAGTTGATCCATCGAGTTGAATGGAAAAGCTGCAAGTCTTTAGTAATAACAAAATGATTCTTCAACGTCTTTAGCCTTTTCATTTATTCTTCTTTGCCCCAAATTATTACTCAGGAATTTTTCTGATGTTATCTGACGGTGTCTGATGATAAAGTGCGGTTTTGTTATCGCTCTGACTGCCGCACAGTGGAGCATTTGACCCGAAATCCTGGCCAAAAATATTTTTCTATGTAAATATAGTCCGATTACCTTAAAATTCTTAGATGCTATTGGGTATCACTATGACATGTTTGGTATTGTAAATAAAGTCTATAGCATTTACGGCTCATTTACAGAGACACCCAAAAGAATTCCCTTATATTAGGGTCTATGGGAAAAAATCGTTTGCTCTGTATTTTAATGATATCACACTATTTTAAAGGTACTGAAATTTATTTACATCACTGAGGTGTACTAAGGCACTTATTGTAGCATATAGTGTGCATAGAATATATCATTCATTTACAGGGACACACAAAAGAATTTGGCTGAAGAATAAATTTAACTATTAACGTCTATGACCAATAATTGCTGGAAGTGCGTTTGTAGTTGTGATATGCGTTTTTGAATTGAACTATGTATTTTTTAAATACTACTTGGTGTATATGCATTCTATAGATCATTTACATTGCTGCACAAAAGTTCTCAAGTACATTTCGGTTTATTCACTGAAATGGCTGAATGGAAATGTTCTGTGCTATGCGTTTCACTGAACTAACTTTTAGCATACTATGTAGCATACATACAAATCCATAGCTTAGTTTAATATTTTATATCTTAAAAACTGACGAAGTGTAAGTAAGATTTTAACACTTCACATAATAATAAGTATACATTTTATAAATATTTTGAAAACTAAGAGAAAAAGAGACATCATTTAAAAAGAGCACAAAGAAAAAAGAAGATAAAATATTAATTTACTAAGTAGATATTTTAAAAATAGGAACACATCACATGCCCTTAGACTTAACATTACCGAAGGGAGTTTGGAAGTTGAGTGACTAGCAGCCTTAAATGTTTACTGTTTATAAGAGAAAAGTAATTGTTGATAGATTTTTTTATTTACTTGTAATGTTTAATTAAATGTATTTAATTGTACTATCTATAAATTTATTATTTACATTTAATTAACTTTAATAATAATTATTACATTTAATTTACATTTAATAAAGATTATTTACATTTGATAAAGTTGCATTTAATAATACATTTAATAAAGTGGAGTCTCTACAGTATAGAGATGCTGGTTTTTCAGTGTATTTAATAGATTATCAGTTTCAATCTGATTCTTCAGAACTCTGTTTTTCATCTTCTTCATCACACTCTTCTTGGCTTTTATCAGGACTACCATCAGACCTAGCTGGAAGAAGTTGTAGGGTCTCGTCACTGTATGGCTTTCTCTTTTCCCTTGATTTTTATCTAGAGCAGTTTATAAAAGGATCGCTGCTTAAAAGAAGACAATTTGAAACATCTCTATTGCAAACTTCTGTATTGCGAACTTCTATATTGCAATTTCTTGAGTACTTTGTACGATACTGTCGAAAGTGTTTATTCCTGGCCTCGGAGCTTCTCCTGACCGTTGGCCAATGGGTACGACTGCTTTCTTAATTGCAGTGCCACCATGAATGAAAACCTTGTGCTTTGTCGGAATCATAGGGTACCAATTGTAAAGGTTCACATGCAGTCTTGCTGTTTCATCAGCAGATGTTTGGAACTTTTTTTCGTCAATGCGATGCCTGCTTGTTATGAAATCCTATATTACTTACAGCCTTTTAACCATTTCTGCGTCTACTCCAGGCTTCTTTAATTCCCTCCTTTCTCTCCTTATTTTCTACCTCGGAGCCCCCGAAACTAATTGGAGAAACTTTTTCCAGTAAATAAATACAGTCGATCTCTATATAACGAAATCCATTGTTCCAGTAAAAAATTCGTTATATAGAGAAATTCGTTATATAGAGAATAAGTAAAAATTCCTATTTAATATGTAAATTTTGAACAAAAATTATTTTCGAGGTGTTTAATTAAGAATTTGAAATGTTTAACTATAAATTTTAACCTAATACTGTATTTCTTAATTAAAAAATTTCAAAAAAGAAAACAGACATTCATTTTGAAAGCATAATAAAAATCACATTAGGAAAACTTACATAAATTTTATACGAAGAAATCTGTAAATTTTCGCTGTTTTGATTTCAAAATTGTTACACTCTCGAAAAAATGTTCACACTTAGCAAGGAATGAAAAATTGTATCGGGTACATTTTCCTCCATTTGATGTCCGTCCTGTCCTTATAAGATCAAAAGAAGTCATCATTTCACTGCGTAATGTTTTTTTCTCTTGTTGTCCGTTTTCGTTTTCATGCTCGTCACTCTCACCATCATTGTTCATAACGTTGCTTAAAATATCAGTAACAGTAGGATACTGCGCAATAGTGAGATTATCATCTACTTCCAATAAATCAGAGAGAGTATAATATTTCTTCGACATTTCCACGTTCCTTAATTAATGTCCATTTATCTTTTAAGTTTGCTAAGTAAGTTATATTCTTCGTCATCAGAATCCGCATTATTCTCCGGTCTTTTTGTAGAAATGTTATATTGCTTTTTCAGTTACATCAAATCTCAAGGCTTTATAAAGTTCCGCAACACACTTTCTAAGACTAATGATGTCTTCGGTGGAATCATTTTTTTCAGTAGCAATGATCAGTTCTTTAAGAATTCTTTTCTTATAATGCACCTTTAGATTTTTTATTATTCCCAAGTCCATGGGCTCTAAGATAAAAAACTCAGCACTGAACGATAAATCAGGAATCAGTGATAGAAAATTGATATGTGCATAGCTGCCAACTTGTACGGATTTTTCATACCACTAAAATTTATCAGAAAATTTTAGCTAATTGAATCACCGAAATTCTAGCAATTTTAATGTTTAAATAAGTCAAAATTTTCTATTAAATTTTAGTGGTAAGAAAAATCCGTACAAGTTGGCAGCTTACATGTGGTTTGGAAGCTTTCTTATAACTGAATAAATAAAGAACATTTTATGAAAATATTCGTTATATGGAGATAGATATTTCGCTATATGGAGACTGTTTTTAATGAGATCATGGGAAAAGGGGGCCGTTCCTACTAAAAATTCGTTATATAGAGAAATTCGATGTATGGAGTTTCGATATAGAGAGACTCGACTGCATTTACAATTTGAAGCCGATCCGATATTTCTATCAAGAGGTATCAAGTTGCGTACGTATGTACGTACTTACATAGTTACGTACATGCATACATACAGAATCTGTAGGGACAAAAGCTCTCAGGCAATATTTTGTAAGCTAAAAACCTGCAATACGAGAGTAAAAATATAGTTTTTATTTCTTTAATTCGATTGCCGCAAAAAATGGGATTTAAGTAGTCCCCCCGAAAAAAATTATATAAAAAATTGGCAACAATATGCGGAAGATTTTTTTCAAAAATTGGCACTCAAGACTATTGCTAAAACGATTATAATTCAAACATGGTTGGGCAAAGCCCGGCACATATTTAAAAAGCTTTCGATATGTTTAAATTAGAGCCGAAAACGCTTTAAAAATAACGCTTTTACACATTCATTGTTTTTTTACTACATTAAAAACTAAACTATTTAAATTAACACATCGTTTAACACTAAGCTCTGACCCTTTTTAAATACGTAAGCCCTGTTTACTTTCAATTTAACAATTCATTGCGCCACAAAAAATTATATTTAAACATCACAACAATGCCAAAAAGCAACCAAAAAACCATATCTTCTCACAAAGAAATTTCCTCTTCAGCTAAGGCCAGGAGCCACCGGATATAACTCGGGCTCCTAAAATATACATATATCGACGCACCAATCAGTCGCACCAATCGACGCACCATTCAGCTTTTGCGATGTACAAAGTAATCTACTAAAAAACAACTTTTCAAAAGTAAAAAAAAAAAAAAAAAAAAAAAAAAAAAAAGAAAAAGATGAAAGTTGGCCGCCAAGCCCATGATGCATAATTTTAAAACATTTGAATTTTCAGAAACACGTTATGATGTATTTAGTACAGGAGAAAAGGATTTCTATCAGCAAATACGAAGTCACTCGACTTAAAAATGGTACATTTTTCTGTGGAAAATGTTAAAAAAGTACCATAATATAAGCTTGGAAATTTGATATCACACCATTTTTTAGCCACAACTTTCATCTTTTTCTTTTTCTTTGTCTTTTTTTTTTTTTTTTTTTTTTTTTTTTTACTTTTGAAAATTTGTTTTTTAGTAGATATCATTTCTTTTTTAAAAAAAATAAATTATATATAATTTAAATAATCTACTCACTTAAATTAAAATGAGTCTTATTAGAACCGTTGTCAGTAGAAAGGAAACCCGACATGTGTAAATTTTGTTTACATATCATTCATTTCTTAGGGTAATTAAGGATTTAAAAGCAATGAAAGCCAACTTCTTTTCTCAAGTATCAGTCTTCTTCAATTTACATGGTATTTTAAATTTATGAAGAATGAAAGATTTTGTAAAAAAAAGATAGACTCGAAATAACATATAGACCTATAGTTGGTCTTTTAGTTAGATATTTGTTTATTGCTAGATATTTAGTCAGATATTTGTTTAAAGATAACTTTTTATTTTATTTTTTGCAAAATTGTTTTATCTTTGCAAATATCTACGGCTAATCCAAGAATGAAACGCGACATACAAAACAGTGCAGATATTTTTATAAGCGGTTCTTAATGAAACTTTACATATTTCAGATAGTTAGTACGCCAAATGCAGGCTTCTACGCCGAACGGTATCACAAAATTGGAATTTTAGATTTTTTTTAAACCTTTTTAAACTTCAAACATATTAGGAAATGATTTCTGAGAGCATTTACGTTTCAAAAGTTAAAACCATGTTAACTTTCAAGGTCATGCTTTGCCAATTCTATTTAAATCGTAATTTAGAACATATTTATAACGTTTTCTGCTCGTTTAATCTCTTCTCTAATTAAAGAGAGACTTCTTTTTCAACAGTTCTTAACGAGCGCTTAGATCTTAAAAGTAACAGCTTGCCAAAAGTCAGGTTTCAATCTTTAACGATATCACGATAAAGCCATTTTTAGAGCTTTTTTGCTCCTGCGCCGTTAAAAATTTCGATTTTTTTAAAGAACTGTTCACGGTAAATATTTACGCCTTAAATGTTACAACTATGTGAAATTTCGATTTCCTTAGGACTAAGACTTTCAAAAACATCATAATTTAGAACATTTTCAGAAAGCTTTTTTACTCGTTTTACCTTTTTAAATTTCGATTGTTTTAGAAATAGGTTTTTGCAGCACTTACATCTTAAAAGTAACCACCATATCAAATTTTATGTTTCTCTCCTCAACAGTTTCACAGAAATCATCTTAATTTATGAATGATTTTTGCTCTTGCAACCTTTCAAATTTCGAATTTTTTATAACTTGCTCAGGACGAGCATTTGCGTTTTAAAAGCATTAATCATGTTAAATTTCAAGTTCACGATTTAACAATTCCATTCAAACCGGAATTTAGAACGTTTTTAAAAAGCTTTCTACTCATTTCAACCTCTTAAAATTCGATTTATTTAGAAACAGTTTTTAATGAGCATTTACATGTGACCACTATGCAAGATTTAAGGATTCTATCCCGAACTGTATCACAGATTCGAAAATACAAGATTTTTTTTGCTCTTGTACACTTATAAATTCCTAATTTATTAGAAAACGCAAAGCATTTACGCCTTATAAAATAACATCCGTGTCAAATTTCATGTTCCTAGCCCATACAATTTCTTTGAAATCATAATGCAAACCGTTCTTAAAACGTTTTCCGCTCGGTTCACCTCTTAACATTTCGATTTTTTACAAACAGTTCTTAGCGTGCAATTACATCTTTAAACAAACCGGCATGCCAAAATTCAGACTTCTATCCCGAACGGTATTACAGAAATCGCAATTTTAGAACGTTTTTTACGCCAACATCCATTCAAATTTCGAATCTTTTAGGAACTTTTCTGTGAGATCATTTACGCCTAATAAGTAAAAAACACGTCAAATTTCATATTTCTAGTATTAACACTTGCAAATAAATAATAATTTAGAACGTTCATAGAACGCTTTTCTATCGTTTCACACTTTTACCTTTTACTTTTCTAGAAATAATCCTTATCGAGTATTTAAAATAATCACCATGTGCCAAATTGTCGGTTACTATTCCGAACAGTATCACAGAAATTTGAATTTTAGAAAATTATTTTCTTTTGTACTCTTTTCAATTTCAAATTTATTAGATTATTTTCGCCTCTGGCTAGCAGTTTGGTCACCGTTAAATGTATGCTAAGCATTGCATCATGTTACTTTCATTCATAATTTAATTAACTATCTCAATCCTTCGGCAAATAGTAAGATTCTGATAGAGAAAACACGAACTCCTTACTTTTATGTTAGCGGACGCAGGTGATAAATCGCCAATTATTGTTCTCTTCTCATTTATTCGTATTGCCTTAATTTCACTTAAACTATAATCCTTTCACTTATTTTATATAAAATATGTAACTTTAATTTCAAATACAAACGTTTAAGATACATGCCTATCACTTATTTAATTTTTTTAAAAAGAAAAAGAAAAGAAAAAAAAATGCCAATTTCATTATCAAAGCATTGTTTTTAATTTACCACGCAAAAAATAAAAACTGCTACTGGCGAGGTAAAAAATACCATTGGCGAGTTTTGAGACTGGCTAACATAAAAGTACGAAGAACTTCTTCCGATCATGTTAGCAATGTATAGCTTTTTCGTTGTTATGTATTTAATCTTTCTTGAGAAAACCACTTAACTCACGTAGGCATTTATGCTTCATGTTCATTTGAGCACAGCTGTCTCAAATGCAACGTGGTTGGCGCAATACTTTTTTTTGTTGTTGTTTAACCAGTTTGGCGAGAAAACCACGTTTCCGGGTACCTGTTCAACCTAGCTGGCGAAAGTAGTAAGTTAGTTTTAATTATTATAAAACTGTTTATTTGGTGTAAAAACACAATTTTATTTTAAAATACACAAAACTTTGGCACAGATGACATATACGCTCCATACTGGCGCGATTTTTTTACTACGCCAATTTGGCAAAAACATCAACAGCATAAACAACAAAATCCAGGGGTCAGCTAGGTGGGGAGGCCTACCAAATGGCTTAAGCACTCACAAGCCCCACCCAGCGGTTTCCATCTACTACCGCCGTCACCACACACACACACACAAAAAAAAAATAATAATAAATAAAAGGCCCGAAGGGACCTACAGGAAAGCCAATTGAGAATATTAAGATTAAATACAATATAAGTACAATATATACACGATGGAAAGCCCAATTTTTACTGGGCGTTTACGAGAGAAATTTAGATATTTGTAATTAATAAGATCATGAGATAATAGATAATAGGATTTTTAAACTTGTTGGAGCGGCAAAAGCTCAATTACTCTGCAAAGTTGGGCGTTCTGCAAAAATACAATAAAAGCTACGTATATGTATACTAAATTAGAAAGAGATTCATAATTTAAAAAATAATGTAGAATATAAAAAATAGGTAAAATAGTGAATAATTATGATGAATATTATATAATTATATACACACACAAAAGTTCAAAAGTCTATTGTTCTTGCAACAGTTCAATTATAATTCAATCGTGTTGTTTGTGGCTAAGAGTTTATTTTGAATTGGTGGTATCTGTCTATTTGTTAAGATACGTTCTCATCATCATCTATAAATGGCAAAACATTTTGAAACAAATAATGGTTGTTTTCTAAAACTTTCATACATTCAATTATCTTTTGACAAAATGATGGATTTGACAAAACCACTGAGAACCACTGAGACAAAGAAATTTTTGGAGATTTTCTTATATGGTAATATGATGTAAGGGTACAGTTAAAGATATAATGCAATGATGTAGCTCGCTGACCGCATACACATAATGGAGAAGGAACCCTGTCAAATTTATAAAGATATGATGAAAATGGGCCGTGGTTAGTGGCAAACAGAAAAAGATTTCTATGCAGCAGGATTCTCTTTTCCGAGACTTTTGGGGCTAAAGAATATGTGTAGGGGTTCCGGAGATATAATTCATTAAACTTTCTCTAACTTTCTTTTTCATATCTCCAATGAACCAGGCATTAGCCACCTATTCATTGTTTCCTGTGCTTTACCCTGTATATAAAATGTAATTAACTGTTAAATTAGGACTCTATAGACTGTTAGTTTTCCAAAGTTACCTATTATGTGTGATTATCTCAAATACTTTTGATGTTTTAAACATATGAAGTTCATGTACATTTTATAGTATTGGAGCCATTTTCAATAGTTACCATATTTGACATGCATTAAAATATACTATAACTTACTATTTTCTTAAAATGATCAGTCGATTTGTGCACATTGTCTCCTGTAGATCAGTTTTGTATGTGGTTTTTTTAAGTTATCTCAAAGTTTTCTCATTTCACCGTGCATTTTAAAATGTGTTCTTTTCGACTTTTTGTGACAGAAACAACAATATCCAGTTTACCATATCAAGCAAAGTAGCGACACTTTGCCGCCAATTAAGTTCCATTGCGTACATGACATTGGCGTCAGAATAAGATCGCGCCAATAACTTTTATTGGAACCACACACAAATTATTTTATTATAAAATGCACAAAGTTTAATTTAATGTAAAACACACGCAATCTCTTCTACAGGATTGTCATATAAAGAATAATTTCGTCAAAATCTCTGGGTTGCTATTGAATAAAATTGCCATTTTGGCACTAAAAGGATACCCCAGTGAGTCTGAGGTATCTTTGTCTACGTTTGCTTATCTGTTGAAATACGTTCGATAATACGGATATTTTCAAACCTAATTAATAATCTTCCGTATTTGGGTCCATAGCCAATAAGCCTATTTGGCTAATACAATTTGGTACAATGGAGTGTTTCTATGAAAGCCTTTAACGATATTCACAGTTACATTCATTTATATAGTTGAAATATCGTTTTTTTTTCACCCGAACCTTTGCAATAGAATCGACTAAGGCAGATTAGAAAATCTAATATCTTAGCTAAAGTTCGTCAATCTGATGTTATGCACGTAATAAAAGCATATCAAATTATTGTTTTGAACGCCACTGGCTATTGAGAATGGTAGGTATGATTACGATCAACAATAATTTTCGGTGATCAAATTAGTGAAATCACACTTCCAAAAATTATCATCCGTTGACGACCATATATCTAATTCCTTGTCTTACCCTGTAAATCATTTTATCTGTATTCTACAAACATCTTTTGGTATGCAAAATTTAATTCAGCGTAAAAATACATAACTCATTTAAAAACCACCTTTAAGCAATTTACGCTCATAATCAGTAGCGCTTACGAATTCTTTTTTGTAGCCCTGTATGTGATCTATAGCATTTATAAACATCTTAAAGTATGCAAAAATTTAGTTAAAGTTAAACTAGTCGTTGGGGGCCACCGTAATACTTACCCATCATGGATATAGATAATATAAAATATGAAAATAAAACATGTGATATTTGCTAAGCATTGTACCATGTTACTTTTATTCATAGTATCCGGAACCCTTTTTTTTTGTCCCTGTTAATGATATGCATTTCATATTATACAGGAAGTAAGTTGTAGTAAACCTCAGCAATGTATATCAATGTTACTATTTATAAAATAGTTTAACATAATTAAAACACGCCGGTAACAATTTTTCGACCTATACCATTATTTAACGGAATTCTTTTACAGGTATTACATGTATGTAGCCCTGTAAATGAATAATAAATATTCTTTGCATCACATATTCTACAGAATACTTATTTTAGTGCACTTCATAAATTTATATTAATTTCCTTATGTGTGAAAGTGCGTAACATCACTAAAATGCACTTGAAACGATTTTTTCCCGTTGGTCGTAATATAACGGAATACTTTTGCCTATCCCTGCAAATAAATTGTAATTGCTACAAACATCTTTTCTTCAGTAACGTGCAAAAGTTTCAGGGCTTTCAGAGTATATTTACGAGAGTAAGAGCGCGGAAAACGGATTGACGGCCAGACAAACCGAAGTCATAAACACTGTTGAACTATGTTGGAAACTGTTAGAAACAATCCAAGGTAAAACCTTATTTCATTAACTCCCACAAAAATGACGTCAAAGATGTTTTTTAATTGTAAGTTGAGTTTCTGTACACGAACGAAGTGCCTATCGTTTACCATGTTTTTTTTTTGTTTGTTTTTTTACCTGATAACCTTTTCACATTCAGCTCAATTCATTTTCTAAAGTTTTGTTTACATTAGGAACGAAACCTTAAATGCCGATAACTTTCAATGCATACTTCTTAAAAAGTACCATTTCTCTAAAAAATTATTTTTATTTTAAAGATCTTTCTAAAAATGTAACTTTCATGCAGTTTTATTCGAAAAAATAATCTTGATGGAAAATACCAGATTGAAGTTGAAGTTGATTTGTGCTTTTATAATTTGGATAGTACGTGCTCGTTGGCGGGTTTATCGCTGTTTGGCATAATTTGATAATTAACTAACAGTTTTTTGCTTATTAAGGATAGAAATTTCATTTTTTTAAAACTAAATTTTATAAAAGTGTGGATTGAGTAATTACAAGTCCGAAAATGCATTCCATACTTTTTTCTGTCCATTATTTAAGTCTCTAGCTTAATTGAATCGATATATGTTTGACGAAGATTTTTGTAATCATTTTCAGTATCTCGACGTTTTTTTAAAAATCTTGTATCTCTGTTTATAATTATTTTATAAAGATGAGTTTGGTTTCAAATTGAAGCTTTTCTTCTTTAGATTCTTCTGGTATTCGTTTTATTTCTCTGCGATGCTTACTTTCTTAAATATCTGAAATTTTAAAATGCCACGTTTGGCCGATTTAACATGGAGAAGTTGACTTCAGTATAATAAGCAGTTACGTGGTTCTGGCTTTTGGTTCTTGGCGTTTGTTTAATTGGCAGGGTTAGCACTTTTTTATAGCTTGGCTTGGCAGAACGACCGTCCTTCATGATATTATATGAGGTTCGTAGTTCGTAATCTTCTTATTTACAGACGACTCAAAAAGGTTTGGTAGAATTGGCTGTTTTACATATTTTTTTCCAGTCTTTGAAAATAGGATATATTTTTGGCTTTTCTATCAGGATGCATTTATTGAGATGCTCCTGTAGTCTAGAAGACTTCATGGCCTCATTTGAAAAACTTTTGAAAAATTGAACACATAGGTAACGATTGGTTTGTAGGAGAGTGTGTAGATCCATATTTCAAATAATAAGTACTATACTACCGGAATTTCTTCTTAGATTAAGGTATTTTAAAATACAAAATTTGCCACCGTTTAAGTTTAAAGAAATTTAAATTTCGACAAATTTTTAGGTGTAATGACTTTTATCACTTTCGCTCAGCATAAATAAATTTCTTGAGCAAATTTAAATCACAGGTTCGTTTGAAAATCTCTGTTCAGGATGTGTCACCATCTTTCTGACATTTTTCGAATTACAGGCTAATAAAAGAAAGAACTCTGTTTCAAACTTTTAGCCAGCCAATTATCGCAAATTTTTCAATCCACTTTTTTGAATTCTTAATGATTTTTAATGCGAATCTTAGCGATTTTTCACGTTCCGCATTGATTTTTTGACATTCATGAAAGAATTGCGGTTACAGTGTTTTTAGCCTACCGTAATTAAATTTTGTTCTCCGCGATTTTTAGCGTTTCTTCGTGACGTTCATTCGTAAAAGAAATTCGATTTGCTACCCACCCCCGTCACCCCCAGATCTAGGTTCATTTGTATGGATTTTCATTTAAAGGTACATTTAAGGTTTTTATAACGGATCCGGCCAATGCAGTAGGGGGGGGGGGGATCAACTACTTTCTTTATATTAATTTCCTAAACCCACTACTGTCCCCTGGCAGACACCAGCGCCCACTGGGGGCCGCTACAACCCCCGTGGGGAACCTATAATTTATCTATCTATCTATCTATCTATCTATCTATCTATATATATATATATATATATATCACTTTTTTATGGACACCATAACTTCCTTAATCCTGCACAAATCTCTTTCAAACTGATACATAAAATCAATGGGCCAAAAATCTCGGCCAAGTTCGTTAATGGCAAAAATCGGAGGAAGGGGCTGGGGATAGGGAGGGTTTTTGTAAAAACAGAAAAAAACCCATAACTTCTTAATTAGGATACAGATCGAATCAGTTTAGAGTTATTATTACTTCTAGAAAAATGATCAAAAATGTATGCGTGATTGATTTTGGTATAATTAAAAGTGGCCTGAATCGTCGAAAAAATTAGGTTTTCGAGAAGGAAAAAAATTATAACTTCGACAATACAAAGATATCAAATCCGCTTAAGTTTATTATAAATCTTCGTAATATTGTCTGCAATTTTTATATTGACAAGTCTTTATTATGATCAACTCTGCCAGCAAAAAAATAAAAAATAATAAAATAAAAAATAAAAAAAAGCGGGGGATGGGGGGTGGGGATGTAGAAGGAAAAAAAATCACATCTCCGTTAATGCACTTGTATAGTGATAAAAAAGTATCATTGGCGTGATGAAAATTTTTGACAACCCTCTGAGATGCTGTATATAGGGTTGCATTATTAAACTCAATCAGCATTATCAGCACTGTTGTCTCAATAAAAAGAACGTCAGAATTTAAAATATAGTGTGTGGTTCATTTAATGAAACAATCACCACATTTTAAATTTATTACATAAACCTTCTTAATATTATAACATATAATAACTTTTGTCGTAACAAGTTTTTGATAAGATGAACTCTGCTAATGGATGATATTACTAAAAATATTCTCATGGGATAAAAAAAAATAGGGGTTGAAGAAAAATTATCGTATTAACATGATTCTGATAAGACCAACTCTTACAGAAAAAGGAAATGAAAAACTCATCAAAAGTGGCCGGATAAAATTGTTAAACTGGGTTTATCTCTAATCTTAATTTAGCTTTTGTTGTTGAAATATTAGTACTTAACTTCGAAATCTACCTTTGCCTGTAAGCCAATCCGATAGGAATTTTTTTAAGTTAATGTTTATTTTCGTAAATTTCATTATTAAGAAATAAGTAAAATTTGATGCGTTTCAGATTGTAATTACCTCTGTAGAAAACCCATAATAGGTTAAATTTAATCATGAAACATCAGCTAAAATAAATTAGCATTAAATAGTTATTTTAAAAAATAAATCGTTACATTGTTCTGTTAATGTATTCCAATAATATAATAATTTAGAACCAAAATTGGTAAAATTTATTAATATATATAAACGAAAAACAGCATTAAATGAAATAACTTCCCACAAAATGGATTTTATTCATGACAGATTAGAAACTATATATACATTTGCATATAAAGAAATAATATTTTCATATGTCTTCTAAATTAAATATGTAGTAGTATTATTTACCAACTCAAGAAACGAAAAGCAAATACATGGCATCTATTAAAAAGAAAATGATTGATCGTTTAATAAATCGAGGTCACTTTTGACAAATTTTAACGCCAGCTTTCAACTTATCAAAAGTTGCAAAAGATTAAAATGCTAAAATAAACACAAATTTCTGCTGAAAGTCAAACATTGTAGGTATGAAGCTTACGGAAATATAATTTCAGTTTCGAAATATTTCGAAACACAGTTTCAGACATGTTTGACAAGTAAATCATAAACATGTAACATTTTTCCGAATTAATTTATTCTTATTTGAAAATGTTTACAATTACAGGATATATTGGTCCAACAGTACTTGATGGAGGTTCATAATTCTATAACTAAATAAAACACATTCTTTATTACTTTATTAGTTAAGGTAGAAAAGAAAATTTATATTCTAAAAGTATTGCAGCATTTAAATATTCCAAATAAATGATTGTAACTCTCACTCTTTTCATTTCTTCCAGATAGATCATTGTTAGAATAACAAGAAAGAAAAATCATGCGCTAAGCATAGATTATGAAATCCTTTCCAACACTTCTTGAAATTTTAAACAAAACTTCGTTATTTAGTGAAATAACACAAATAAGATAACTAAATAATCATTCTAGAAAAAATATAAAACATATAAAAAACTGATTCCAGCAGTTACCGTCCATAGCCAAATACGTATTTTAATACTTTTGAACAGCCCTGTATTTGATCTGTAGGTTCATAGCCTGTATATCATTTTATGTATAGTCTACAAACATTTCTTAATAAACTAAATGGACTCCAGCGTAAAAATGCATAAATTCTTTAAAAACCGCCTTTAAACAATTTACGTTCATACTCAGTAACCTTTACGAATTCTTTTGTGTAGCCCTGTATATCAACTATAGCATTTATACACACCATATAGTACGCATAAATAAAGTGAAACTTAAAAGCGCATATCATAATTAAAAATGCATTTCCTGCCGTCATCGATAATATACAGTACTTCGGATAGAATGTACTATTTGAAATCTTTTGTGTGTCCCTGTAAATGCTATACACGTCGTATTATACATTAAATAACTTATAGTAAGCCTCAGCGACGTATATCAATTTCATTATATACGAAATAATTTAATATAATTAAAATACGCCGCAAACAATTTCCCCCTATACCATTATGTAATGGAATTCTTTTGTGTGCTCTGTAAGTGAATAAAAATTATTTTTTGCTCCGCATATTCTACAGAATGCATATTTTAGTGCACTTCGTAAATGCATATCGATTTTACTATGTTTGAAAGGGTGTAACATCTTTAAATTTCATTTGAAACGATTTTTCCCATTGGCTGTAATGAAACGGAATAATTTTGACTGTGCCTGTAAATGAACTAAGCATGCTACATACTTCATTTGAAATAGGGTTCATGGTAGGATAAACGTAAATAACATCCAAAAATTTCAGGACAATCCGAGTATTATCCGAGTAATATCCGAGTAACGAGAGTTAAAGCGCGTACAGACGGACAGACAAATCGAAGTCATAAACATTTTTAAACTTGGTTGGAAAGTGTTAAAAATTATGAATTGTTTTTTAGTGGGATACATGGATTTTGTTTATTATTTTTTTTCATTGGAAAGAACTCGTTCGGTTGTGGTCTGTATGCATTTCATCAGGATTAGGATCTTAAAATGGTATGCTTGACTACTAGTCTTTTTTCATATCTTTTTTTTTCTTTTTATGAAGCTACAACTTCCGTAAAACTATGCCAATCACCGCTAAATTGAATGTGTTATTAACGCTATTGCTACCGGTGACAAATAACACATTTTTTAAGTTTAGATCTATGTTTATTTTTCTCGTAGTTTTTGCATATAATAAGCTTAAAAAAGTCTTTAATATAATAAAAATAATTTGTAATTCTTCCAATCTAAAAATTAAAAAACATAAACGAAATCTTTCAGAAAGTGTTATTTGACACCGGTAAAAATAGTGTTATTAATACAGTATGTTTCAGCGTAAATGCCCTCAAATTTATTTGTTTATAATTTAACTCTGTTTATCTTTCATATTGTGAAACATAATTATAAAACTGATTTCTTTTGACAGAAAAAATCTAATTTGTTTATCTAAATTGTTTATAATCCTGAATCAATATTTATGAGTAACATTATGATTTCAAGGTCATGTAATATAGATTTATTTACTTTATAATAATTTTGAATTGATGGTGATTTATTAGTTTTATAATTACTTGGATGTCATTTAAATGAATATTATAGCTATTTAGAAGATTTATAACTGCATATTGTAATTTTTATTTTAATGTTTATTTTATATAATATGTATCATTTTTAAAATGGTTAGTCTTGACTCTGTAACGAAGCAGAGAACATGTAACATGTCCTGACTCTGTAATCAGAGATGCAAATTGTTAAATCATGGCTCTGTTTAATGCAGAGTGTATAATGGAAGTCCTGACTCTGCAACCAAGCAGAGAACACATTTTTTTTTTTTTGTATTGGCTCTGTTAAATACGGAGAATTACTATTATGGAACAATTATTAACTTCTAATGATGCATAGAAATTACATACTATTTCAGTTTTATCCAATAAACTATTTAATCTAATTGCTCTCCCATCTCACTTGGATTTTGAAAATTTATTTGTCATATGAAATTTCGGCGCCAACACATATTTTTTTGGTGCCTCGTAACCCGCGAAACATTTTTTTTGGAAAGAATAGTGAGCTATTTTAAAAGTGATTTGTGATTAACAACTGTGCACTGTGCTTTATGTTTTAATGTGTGATTTTGGATTGCAACTATTCTTACGTTTGGATTACAACTAGACATCCGGTCATGCCATCTACATGACCTGGAATTAACAGGTAAGAAAATATTTTTTTCATTTTCTATGAATGGTTTATGTTTTAAAATAAGAATTATTGTTTATTTAAAATGGAAAATCTTGAAAAGCTGAAAGCAAAACGTTCTGTTGAACGAACGAGTTTCACGAAATTAATTACAAAATTAGAAACATTATTAAATGATGACATTGATAATACGAAAACCAATGAATTATTAGAGCTTCAAGAAATATTCCTCTTAAAAGAAACGGCTTTCCAAAGTTTGAATCGTGATATTGAAGCTCAAATATCCGACTTAAAAGAATATGAAAAGGACATTGCTAATAGGGAAAAGTACACTGACCAATTGATCAGTGCTAAATTTAAAATTAAAAATAGATTAAGAAAATGTAAAAAGGATAATGTTTCTATGATAGCAACTAGTCATGTAAATTCATTGAATGGTTCTGCTAGTGGAACAGAAACGAGTTCTGCCATGAAATTGCCTAAATTAAATGTTCCAAAATTTTCTGGTGAAATCGAAGAATGGGTCGAATTTTTAACTGTTTTGAAACATCGATACACCAGAATAAATCACTATCTAAGATAGAAAAATTCGCTTATCTAAAATCCTTGTTATGTAATCGGGCCTATAATGTGGTAGAAGGGTTTCCATTCACAGAACAAAATTATGATACTTGTATTGATTTATTAAAGGACCGTTTTGGTAAGGTTGATGTTATTATTAATAAACACATGACTAATTTATTAAATATGGAACCAGTTAAAAATTGTTCACATTTAAATGCATTAAGAAGATTGCATGACATGTGCGAAGTTAATATTAGAAGTTTAAGAAATTTGGGGGTAACATCCAGTTCTTATGGACAATTGCTAAATCCTATTTTGCTAAAGCTATTGCCCCATGAATTAGTGATTGAATATCATAGAAAACGTGATACTAGCAAACAGTCAGATGTAACCGATCTAATTGCCTTTCTGAAATGTGAAATAGAATGTAGAGAAAAGGCTTTGTCAATGACAACTTCTAAAAATGATGCATCCTCTTCTTTTGTACATAAAAATAAAACTGAATTTCGTGAAAAGAAAACATCAAATAAATATCAACATGCTAATACCTTAAATGCCAATATTAAAGTTTTTTGTGTATTTTGCAAAGGTAATGATCATTTATCTTCCGAGTGTAAAAATTTAGCTGATGATAAGAAAAGATTAATGTTACGTAAGGAGGGTAGATGTTACAAATGCTTTTTGAAATCGCATTTATCTTCGCAATGCCGCATAAAATTAAAGCCATGTCTAAATTGTAAAAGCACTGACCATAACAAATTATTTTGCTTTAAGAAAAGTTTGAAACCAGAAATTAATGAAAATCAAAATCAAACAGTTGTATCTAATGCTCATTGTAATTTTAGAAATTCTAAGCATGCTGTTTTATTGCAAACATGTTGTGTAACTGCTCAAGGTAATACTAAATCAAAGGTAGTTCGATTATTACTTGATTCTACAAGCGAAAAAAGCTTCATAACAAAAGCATTAGCTCGTGAATTAAATTTGCCTGTTTTAAGAAAAGAACATTTAACTGTATTTGCTTTTGGCATGGATCAAGGTCGCGAAGAAGAATATGATGTTTTTAAAATTAAATTGCGAAGTAAAATGAATTATCATCGTTTTATAGATGTTGAGGTGTTAGCTACCGATTTGATAAGTGCAACAACATTGAAGGTTCCCAATTCTGACCCTCTAGTTACAAAATACATTGAAAGTAAAAGATGGAGGTTAGCCGGCCCTACGCCCGAGGAATCCGAAGTACAAATTTTACTTGGAGCTGATTATTTCTGGAATGTTCAGAGAGGTGTCGTTGAAGAAATTAATGACCATTTATATGTAGCTAATACACTTTTTGGGTACACAATAGTGGGAAAAATAAACTCTAAAGGTAACGAAACAGTTAATGCTCATATTGTATCTGTTAATGAAATAGAAAATTTTTATTTGCAAAAGTTTTGGAAACTAGAGTGGGTATTTGTGATAATAAAAATGAATTATTTTCACAAAAGGATTTAGATGCTCTTGATTTATTTAATGATAATTTAATTTTTGTAAATGGAAGATATGAAACTAAACTTTTGTGGAAAGTAAATAAAAATGAATTGGAATCCAATTTTGATGTAGCTAAACATAGACTTTGGGGATTAAAATCGAAATTGTGCAAAAATGAATGGTTACTTAAGGAATATGAGAAAATATTAAATGAACAATCTGGTTTGGGTATAATTGAAGAATGTGAGTTTAATAAATATGAAATAAACACGTATTACATGCCTCACAGACCAGTAATAAGGGAAGATAAATCGACAACTAAAGTAAGAATTGTTTTTGATGCGTCATCCAAAGATAAGGGGGCAAAATCGTTAAACGAGTTCTTATTTCCTGGGCCCAATCTAAATCCTAACATATTGGACATTATTTTAAAATTCCGTCTCCACAAAATTGCTTTCTCGGCAGATATAGAAAAGGCATTCTTGCAAATCCAGATACAAGAAGAAGATAGAAATTTTTTGAGGTTCCTGTGGTTTGACAATATCACTAGTAACAATCCCATTTTGAAGGTTTTTCGCATGACCAGTGTAACTTTTGGTGTAACAACTTCACCCTTTTTCCTTTCTGCAACCATCAAACATCACATTGAGGGGTATAAAGATTTGTTTGGAAAAATAGTTAATATGCTGGATACTTCCTTATACGTTGATGACCTGTTTCATGGAGCTGATTCAGTAAACGAAGCTTTTGTTTTATCAAACGGTGCAGAGAAGATATTGAGTGAGGCCAATATGAAACTCAGAAAATTTAAAACCAATTCTTCCGATTTAAAATTTTTATGGAAGGAACATGGAATAAACTTTGAGGAAGACACTCTTGAACAAAATCTTTCGAAGGTATTGGTATTATATGGATAACAGAAAGTGACACCTTGAAAATAGACATAGAACCACTTTTGGTAGAATTTGACCATAAAATTATTACCAAACGTATTGTTTTACAAACTGTGGCAAAAATTTATGATCCTATTGGACTCATTTCCCCTTTCGTGATAAGAATTAAATTTTTAATGCAAGAACTCTGGGAACATGGAATTGACTGGGATTCTACATTACCAGATTCTTTAAGTGGAAAATTCAGAAAATGGCATAATGAAATAAAAGACTTGGTAAATTTTGAAATTCTTAGAAAATATTTTGTAACTATCCCAAAATTAAATCCTGAAACCGCTCAACTTTTTATATTTTCTGATGCTAGTTTAAAGGGGTATGGGTCAGTGGCTTATCT
Source organism: Maratus speciosus (assembly GCA_963932465.1). NCBI lineage: Eukaryota > Metazoa > Arthropoda > Arachnida > Araneae > Salticidae > Maratus > Maratus speciosus. Next base: position 69,081,574 of record OZ010788.1, on the reverse strand, counting down.
ACGTGATTCTTCTTCTTGTGAAACTTCATTTGTAATAGCAAAGTCGAGAGTAGCGCCTCTCAAGAAAATTACATTGCCGCGCCTCGAACTTCTTGGAGCACTTACGGCTGCAAGATTAGCGAAATATTTAAAGGAAATATTTAAAATTGTGAATGAAAATATATTTTGCCTAAGTGTCTCCCAAATTACCTTGCACTGGATTAAAGGTAGTGCTAACAACTGGAAGCCATTTGTGGCAAACTGCGTACGCGAAATTCAGGAACTTGTTGCTCCTGTACAATGGAAATTTTGTAAAGGAAAGGAAAATCCTGTAGATGTTCTCTCTCGTGGTTGCTCTGCATCTGAATTGATTAATAACGAGGTATGGTTACATGGTCCTAGCTGGCTGAAGGAAGAATCGTTACCAGTATTTTCCCCTGAAACGCAACCTAATCTACCTGATGAAGAGCTCTTGCAAGAACAACATAAAACGCTTGTTTGCTCCATATCCCAAAATATTCCAGAATTTGAGCTTTTATTTAAATTTTCATCCTGGCCTAAATTAAAACGAATTACGGCTTGCTGCCTCAGATTCATCAAAAATAGTACATGCCCATCTGAACGAGTCTATGGTTTTTTGACTGTTCCAGAACTTGAAAGGGCAACAAATGCTATTGTGAAATTAATTCAAAACCATGAATTCGGAGACGAACTGAAAATTCTAAAATCCAGAAAGACCCTAAATTCTAAAAGCAAACTCCTTCCTTTACATCCATTTCTTGACGAAAATGATATTCTTCGTGTTGGAGGTAGGCTAAAAAATGCAAACTTGTCTGAATATCAAAAACATCAAATCATTCTCCCTAAAAGGCATCTTGTTACAGACTTGATAATAAAGTATTTTCATGAGAAACATCTTCATAGCGGGACTCAATTGACAATTTCAGCAATTCGACAAAAATTTTGGATAATTAATGCTAAAGAAGCTGTGAAAAGAGAAATAAGGAAATGTATGAAATGTTTCCGAAATTCATCACACCTTTCATCTCAGTTGATGGGAAATCTGCCATCAGCACGCGTGACACAAGCTCGAGTATTTTCAAGAGTAGGAGTCAACTTAGCCGGCCCCTTGTTGATCAAACCTCGTAAGGGACGTGGTGTGAAACCCTTTAAACATTATGTTTGTCTGTATGTTTGTTTCGCAACAAAAGCTATCCATCTTGAATTAGTCACTGATCTTACAACTGAAACCTTTCTAGCCTCATTGAAAAGATTCGTGGCTCGACGTGGAAAACCTCTAGAAATATTTTCCGACAGAGGTACAAATTTTGTAGGGGCAGACCGCGAAATAAAGAGAATGATGTCTAAAATTGCTTCTGATGAAAAAATGCACAAGTATCTTACCAACGAAATGATAGTATGGAGATTCAACCCACCTTCCGCCCCTCACTTTGGAGGCATTTGGGAAGCGGGAATAAAACAAATGAAAAATCATTTGAAGAGAACAATTGGTGATCAGATTTTAACTTATGAAGAATTTTTGACCTTAATTGCACAAATTGAGTCATGCTTAAATTCAAGACCGCTTGTGGCTGAGTCTTCTGATCCAAATGACTTTACGGCTCTGACGCCAGGGCATTTTATTATAGGAGCACCTTTGACCTCCTTACCTGAGCCTGATATCTCCTCTACCTATGTAACTCCTTTGGAACGTTGGAAATTGCTACAAAAGATTTTTCAAAGTTTTTGGAAAAGGTGGTCGTCAGACTGTCTCTCACAATTGCAGAAACGTACAAAGTGGTTTAGAAGCAACCCGAACTTAAAAATCAATGACTTGGTGTTGATAGAGGAAGAAAATTAGCCCCCATTAAGGTGGAAATTGAGCAGAATAATTGAATTATTTCTTGATGATGATAACATTGTTCGTGTAGTAAAAATAAAGACTTCTACTGGTGAACTGAAACGCCCAATCACAAAATTGTCTCTTCTACCGATGGACTTGAACTTTACTTTATTTTAACTAACTTTATTTATTTATTTATTTTTTTTTTACATGTCTAATTTTTGTAATTTTCTGAACTATTTTGTATATTAATGTCTTTTACTATTTTTAGTTGTTCCAGAAACTGTTTTTTTAGAAGTAGTAGGATTTAATTGCATTTCATTTTAGTTATACTTGACATTTAAGGTAATATTTTAATTTTGTATTTAATATTTGATTATTTAGTATGTGATAGTGGAAATTTGGTAAGTTATAATTGTTTAAAGAACTCCGTTCATGGAGGCGGAGGATGTTTCAGCGTAAATGCCCTCAAATTTATTTGTTTATAATTTAACTCTGTTTATTTTTCATATTGTGAAACATAATTATAAAACTGATTTCTTTTGACAGAAAAAATCGAATTTGTTTATCTAAATCGTTTATAATCCTGAATCAATATTTATGAGTAACATTCAAGGTCATTTCAAGGTCATGTAATATAGATTTATTTACTTTATAATAATTTTGAATTGATGGTGATTTATTAGTTTTATAATTACTTGGATGTCATTTAATTGAATATTATAGCTATTTAGAAGATTTATAACTGCATATTGTAATTTTTATTTTAATGTTTATTTTATATAATATGTATCATTTTTAAAATGGTTAGTCTTGACTCTGTAACGAAGCAGAGAACATGTAACATGTCCTGACTCTGTAATCAGAGATGCAGATTGTTAAATCATGGCTCTGTTTAATGCAGAGTGTATAATGGAAGTCCTGACTCTGCAACCAAGCAGAGAACACATTTTTTTTTTTTTTTGTATTGGCTCTGTTAAACACGGAGAATTACTATTATGAAACAATTATTAACTTCTAATGATGCATAGAATTTACATACTATTTCAGTTTTATCCAATAAACTATTTAATCTAATTGCTCTCCCATCTCACTTGGCTTTTGAAAATTTATTTGTCATATGAACTTTCGGCGCCAACACACAGTACTACTTTGTAATTTAAAAATGGTTACTTTATTGTGTTTAGACTTTCTACGAAGTTAATAAAAAAATTAATATACGATCGCAATCTGCGTTTCAAAAGTGAGGGATATTGATAAGAATGTGGCTTAAAATTAATGCGGATAACAATCAAGGATTAGCTCAAACAGACTTCTGTTAATCAAAACTCCTTTCGCTAAAATAATTCGACCGTTGTGTAATCAGAAATTGTAAGAAATCCATTATCCGTAGGTAAGACAATGGAATGGAGCATAGAAAATATCTTATTATATATGTCTCCGAAGGTTATCAAAATTTCGAGTTAAAAAAAAAAGAGTCAAAATGATTGAAGTCGGTTCAATATTTCCTAAAAATAATTACACAGGCCTGCGAAATTGAAGTTTTAAAAAATACAACAAAAGGTTTCGCTGATTTTTATGTTATTTGGTATGCTGATTTCGAAGATGGCCTCAATTTTTCCCCCATCACGTCAGGATTTTTTGTAGAATCGATATCAACATTTTTGCTAAAATTCTGTTTGAAAATGACACTTCTCGAACAATTTTGCATATACTATCAGGCAACAGTGGTTTTTATCCATTTTCATCTATGTAAAATAACCGATTCTTGGTGAGTGAAAATGATTTTTCAGAAATCGACTATATTTTTATAGGTTTAAATGGATTAAAACCACTGTCGCCAGATCGCACGATCCGCTCTGGTCGAGAGAAAAAAAAAGTTCCCTTGAGTTTAAACTTTTTACGTCAATTTATGGTGCAGTTTCTAAAAAAAAATCATCAACATACTATTTTTATTTGTTTTTATTAAGGTAACGTACATAAAATAGACGACTGACCAAGAGGAGCAAATATTATGTATGTGTACATGAAAGTTTCAAACAAATTTTAAACTGAGCAAAAAGCAAAACAAAACAAAAAATAAATTTTCTATTTATTATTACTATTTTTCTTTTAAAACTTCTTTTTGACGTTCTTCTTTTATGTTCAATCTCAGGCATATCTTGTGTTATCATTCAACAGCAGTCGGCGAGCATGTTCTTGTCCCATCTTCCTTGATATTTGCGCTCCATATCTTTGATGTCTTGATGGAACCTTTCACCCTGTTCTTCTCTGGCTGATCCTAAATTTTGGTGTAAAAGTTCACATATGAGTGAAGGAAATGTATTTTGTCACTCATGAAGCAACCCAGCGCTTGAAATTTTCCCAGCACATTCATTTATAGTCAGGATCCTTGTAATTACACAGAAATTTACTGACGATATCTTTGAAGGCAACCCAAACTTCTTTTTCCTTTATTGTCATGCTAGTTTCAAATTCTTTATCCTTCATAAGCTTGCGGATATTTGGATTAACAAAGTTTCCCTCTTTCAACTTGATTTCGAATAAACCTGGAAACTTTTTGCACAGGTATTTGAAACCATCGCAATCTTTTGGAACAATACAATTTTTTGCTCTACTAAGCTGTTCCAAATCACATTCTTAGTGTCTGTTTTAAGATTGTGTTTTCGGCCATTCTTTTTTGACCTAATATTGAAACTTATCGCGGCTGTCACACTCACAAATGAAACATGGGTACTTTGTGTAACCGCCTTGTTGACCAAGAAGCATGGAGATAAATTTCAAATCACCGCATACGGTCCAACCGAGCTCGACATATTTTATTTTGTTGAGGTCGAGAGCCAGGTTTTCATAGCGTTCTTTTAAATGCACCGAGTGTCCAACTGTTACAAATGCATACTGGCTTGAGTGAAGAAGGAAGACAGCTTTAAGGCTCCTTTTCGATGAATCTATAAACAGCTTCCATTCATCTTTAACGTAGGCGATATTAAATTTGCTTATCAATCCAGGAACATCGGAACAATAGCCCAGGTACTTCTCTTTCTCAAAGTAATAACTAACAATTTCCTTTTCTGGATTCCTGTACCAATAAAATGAGGTTCTTTTGGCCAATAAATATATTTTTACTTTCAATCTTGAGCCCACAATTCAACTCCCTCTTTCGAAAGGCTTAGATCTCTAGTCAGATCATTAAGTTCCACCTCAGAGAAGGACTAATGTGAATCGCTTTCAGAGGGCTTATATTCAGTATCGGAACCTTGAACTTCTGGATGTTCCGAGTCTGAAGAGAAGACTGACATTTCAATTGGAGGCAAAGGCGGCACATCAGGTCCATGAAGAACGGGGATGAGCGTATAGCCGATGGAATTTTCATAAAATTCAAAGTAAAATTGAATTTTTCAATAAAATGTGACGTGATAGAATTTTTTCATTTTTTTTAAAATTAGCGCCAAAAAATACATAAAGTTCAGCTATCAATTCCCTTGTATTTTTTTCATCGCAGGCCCGTGTTGTTGCTTGTTACATGGGGGGTGGTGCTTAAGGAGTCAAGGCACCTTCAAACTCATTTTTTAATTTTTTAAAAATTTCACTTTAAATGATATTCAAGTGCAGTTTATAAGCATTATGGCACATATTTATCTCCAAAAAAATGTTTTGTCGAAAATTAAGGAATTTTTATGAATGTTTTAAACGGCACGAAGAACTTTTCAAAATGTCCCATGCGCATTCCATATCAATTAAAATCTCCAATATTTTTTATGCCAGTTTGGTTTATATATATACAAATAAAACTCTGCATCTAATTTTATGTATTTAAATATAAAGGTAAGAAAAACATTTTCTAAATTTTATGAAATTTTTAGCATTTTGCATCATATTTCAGCAAATAAATACTTTTTACTTTTCCAATTATATTTATTTTAAAAAAATACACAGTTTTATGACTTATAATATAATGACAAACAGCTACAGAAAATTTCAAAGCATTCAGAGGAAAAATTATGAAGAACGCAGTTGCAAACATCTGCAAACAAAGATCAGCTGATCACGACGACCCTTTTATTAATTATAAAAATGTAATTCAAATCCTAAAAATCATCCGATTCCAAGAACTAGACTTGGAGATGAAAGTTTACATGGAGATTGATTTTTTGGAGGATAAACATATTTTTTGGGAATTTAAGCGGTTTTGTTAATTTTGAAGCTCCCTTGTCCGGTTTAAAGAATTTATAATAAAGAAATAAAAATATTTCTTTTAAAAAATCTTCTGATTTTTAATCAAAAATTTCTTTTCATACAAAACGCAATAATTTTTATTCGTAAAATATTTTTCAGAAAGTTTCCATAAAACTTTTATGTGTTTTTAATTAAATATTTGAACTCGATGCGTGTATGGTCCACGATATCTTGCTTTCTTACTTTCAACGGCGAAAACCATTAAAACAGTTCAGCTTGGAAGATTCAGTCGCCGCAACCGCTGGGGTATTTTTTGAGCAAGTATGAAAAGCCATGAAGGCATATCAATTAGAAGGGGAAAAAATCTTCAGCGTGATACATAAATGGATCCAAGAAGTCTTCAACTAATTTACGAGTTTTATGATTTATTAGAAGATGTACTTCATCAACATGATTTGACAAATAAGCCTGTTCACATTTTTTTACCTGGATGAAACTACATTATTTATTGATCCATCGAGAATTAATATTGTTTTAGAAAAAGGAGAACGAGACGTAAGAACAACAATAGGCTGCGGATAGATAATTTATGAACGTTATGGCTTGTGTTTCAGCAAACAGAAATGTAAACCCATTTCTAATAGTTCTAATGTCAGGTAAAAAATTGCTATGAACACGGAAAAGCACTAATACGGTACCTGGAACAAAATATGCAGTATGTGAAAAGGGTTGGATGACAACCGAAATATTTGATTCATGGTTTGGTAATTTCTGTGATATGATATTATTACGTCATGGGGGAAGATGAAATGTAAGCTGCATACCTCACATAAAAAAAATGCTTTTGTAAATAAATGTATTATTTGTGAAATACATTTGAATTTCCAACCATTTTAGCAATGTACTTTATTTTTTAATATTTTTCATAACTCTGTTTATATTTAGGGAATAGAGGTTTAGAAGGAAAAAAATCTTCAAGGTAATACATAAGTGGAGAGAAGAAGTGTTCCACTAATTTATGAGTTTTATGACTTATTAGAAGATGTACTTCATCAATATGATTTGACACTTATGCCTGTTAACATTTTTAACCTGGATGAAACTACATTATTTATTGATCCGTCAAGAATAAATATCGTTGGAGAAAAAGGAGAACGAGATTTAAGAACAACAGCAGGCAGCGAGAGAGAATTTATGACCCTTATGGCTTGTGTTTCAGCAAACAGAAATGTAAACCCACTTCTAATAGTGTTCTCAGATAAAAGATTGCAATCAACACGGAAAAGCACCAATACGATACCTGGAACAACATATGCAATAAGTGAAAAGGGTTGAATGATAACCGAAATATTTGATTCATGGTTGGTATAATTTCTGTGATATGATATTATTACTTCTTGGAGGAAAATGAAATGTAAGCTGCATACGTCACATAAAAAATGCTTTTGTAAATAAATTTATTATTTGTGAAATACATTTGAATTTAAAACTATTCTAGCAATGTACTTTATTTTTTAATATCTTTCATAACTCTGTTTATATTTAGATAATAGAAGTTTAGAAGGAAAAGAAATCTTCAGCGTAATACATAGGTGGAGAGAAGAAATGTTTCACTAATTTATGAGTTTTATGACTTATTAGAAGATGTACTTCATCAATATGATTTGACACTTAAGCTTGTTCACATTTTTAACCTGGATGAAACTACATTATTTATTAATCCGTCAAGAATAGATATCGTTGGAGAGAAAGGCTAACGAGACTTAAGAACAAAAGCAGGCAGCGAGAGAGAATTTATGACCCTTATGGCTTGTGTTTCAGCAAACAGAAATGTAAACCCACTTCTAATAATGTTCTCAGGTAAAAGGTTGCAATCAACACGGAAAAGGAACAATTCGATACCTGGAACAACATATGCAATAAGTGAAAAGGGTTGGATGATAACCGAAATATTTGATTCATGGTTTGATAATTTCTGTGATATGATATTATTATTTCTTGGATGAAGATGAAATGTAAGCTGCATACCTCACATAAAAAATGCTTTTGTAAATAAATGTATTATTTGTGAAATACATTTGAATTTTCAACTATTTTAGCAATGCACTTTATTTTCTAATATTTTTCGCAACTCTGTTTATATTTATAAGCAATATAAGTGCTAAATTTATTCCAAAAATGTTTCATTTAATCATTTATTAAATTTTTGGGAGTTTAAAAAGTTTGTACAAATAATGGGCGCAAATAATGACCAATAATCACTCCAACCCTGACCAATAATCACTCCCTTGCCGGGATGATAATTGGTCTGACATTTTAAATTTTAATAATATTATATATAATTTTTAAACAATAAAACAAATTAAACTTAGGGATTAGATTCTCTGTGTGCGAGTTTATAAAAATTGTGTTTCACTTCAATTTAGTTACTGAGTTATATGTATCGCCATAAAAAGTGACCAGTAATCAGCCCACTCCGCCCTATATTGAGTTTTTTAAAAATCTATCTCAGCTCCACTTCTTCATTCAGACTAATTCATGTCTTTCTTCTTCATTCAGAAATAACAAGACACATTAACAAATACTTTAATAAGCATTTACAGGTACTTTCCATGCGATTTTGTTACTTTAGCCCATTTGAAATTATCAGATATGTTTCTTATCAGGAAAACACTACAGTTCAGTTACGACTCCGATATCATATGCTATTGCAAGAGTATATCTTTTTCTAAGCACATTTTATTATTTCATACTGTCTTGAATATATTCTTGCTTTAACGAAAATTTGCAGACCTTGTGATGAAAACAGTTATGACGTGGAGGTTTTCATTTGTTGCAGAAGAGAGAATACATTCTTATTTTATGTTGCTCGGTTTATTGATTAATTTCACGCAAATGTCGCTCTTTCCACTTTCGCTTAATCTTCATTGAGTTGCAAATATACGTTCTTACTTCTATGTAGGTTTTCGGTTTTTCTCTTTTTTCTTTTCTGCTTTCGCGCATTCGTATGTATATAAGTAAAAAAAAATGTATGTAAGTATGCAATATTCAGCATGAAGATGATTTTAACAAACAGTATTTTTTAATATTTTAGAAACTATGTCACGTAAATAAATAAGGACGTATTTCTACCTTCTTGCTTTTAAAATTCAATTAATATTACATTTATGCTTGAAATAAACCGTTTTCAAGCATTTAGAACGCTTATTAACCGTCTTTCAATGAAGGAGTTTACACAATTCTTTTGCATTTTTTTCTACTTGTATCCACTTAGAGAGTTTTGATTTTTATACTTTTTCTGTTGTTGGAAAGGTTTCATTCTACAGATTGTTTCACTTAAATCTCATTCGGATCTAAAAGTGATATGTTTCCCCGCTTGTTTTCATGTCTTTTTTTGACGTTATAGCTTTTAGCTTTCGTAAAAGTTATTCAATCATCACAAATTTTAATTTGGTATTAAAGTACTCAGCATTACTTTACTCTTTCAAAATAGCAGTCGTATTGTTTGAAGTTTTGTTACACAGACACTTAAAACTTTTTAATGTATCATCGTCTTCTGCCTGTCAAAATAAGCGATACTGGCGACAATAGGTTTTAAAATAAATGTGGACTACAATGCTGCATCATGTTAGGAACCAGATTACATTCAAACCAAGCTCGATCCGTATTTTGTGCAGAGTGAGGCTAGCAATATATTTTCGTTGCGAGTTGGATTCGATCTGGGATTTGACATTTGCGATTTTTTCAAAAGACCGTATAAAAGTCCAAAATTATCTTAAACATTATTCTATTTAAGATGAAAAAGTACATATCTGAATATAAATGAACACATATATGCTTATTTTTTTAACATGAAACATAAAATTTATAATAAACATGTGATTAGAGTGTAATTTTCATAAATGCATTAAAATATTGAGTTTAGGTTCGCCGAGTTCGTTTTGAGTTGACTAAAAAGGATATCTCGGTTTCAAGGCTCTAATAAGATACCAATAGAAGATTGCCAGAAAACACAACCGTAAGAAACAATCCCTTGAAGTTGTGTTTATTATTATTTTTTTTAATTGCTTGTTTTTAAAAATGAAATCGGAAAATAAATGTTTTAATTTAATTAACGCAAGTTATTTCTACGTATTTATTTTTGTATTATTTTTACTTATTTTACATCTGCAATTAAAACCCTTTCAATGGCAGTGGGTTATTTATACCATTTAATTTTAATCAGAATTTCCTCCAGAATTTTTTAAATAAAACTTTGCTTTTAAATTAATTCGATTTTTTTTCCTAAAAAGCATTTCTTTTAAATTATTCAAGCGAATTTGTTCAAAATTTACGGTGAGTTTTCAACATTACCTGGGTACGATTATTTGCCCTTGAAATTGTTAAGGGGACCGCGGACCTTTATTTGAGTAAAAATCGACCTCAAAATCGACAATTTTTTCTGTGTATTATTATTATCCAATTTGTACTACGTCATTTATGGCAAACCGCATGCAGATGCGATTATTTTACGTAAAGTTACAAGTATTTTGATTTTGCTCACAAATTTTTTTTGGCAGTTTAATATACAGTAAACTCTGTCTAAGGCGGAATCGATCGGTACTGAGAAAAAAGTTTCCGTGGTAGAGAATATTCCGACTTATGCAAAAAAAGCACCCCCCCACCCCCCAAAAAAAAGAATAAATAAATAAATAATTTTAAAAAAAACCTCGAAGATGATGATTTTTTTATTGATTTTCCTGACTCGAAAATCACTTGAAAACTGAAATTCGGAAAGATCTTTTGTCTTTATAGATAAATGAGAAAAGCTATTGAATTTCTTAGTACTGCTGTAATACATGCGAATTGGAAATTTACACATGCACGCATACAAACAACAACAACAACAACAACAACAACAACAACAACAACAACAACAACAAAACAATAAACTTTGAGAATGAGATCGAACGCTGTATAACTTTGAATTTGAGTACAACTTTAAAGTATAATATATTGTACTTTTGAAATATATATTTTGATAAATGTTCATTCTACTAGAAATATTAATTTTTAAATGCAATTTTGTATTTGAAAAAAATGACATTAGCATAAATTCCTTAAAATTTAAACAGGTTCTGTTCTTTTGAAATAACTTTTTCAAAGTGTTACGGGATTTAACTAACATGGTCGACATTGAGTATTTGACTTATCAGTTTTAAAGTTTAATAAACAAAATGCCTTTCATTTTTAAATTATCCTTTTTTCCGCCTTATGCAAAATTTTCGTTTCGGTGGGACCTTTAAATTCTTTCCGTTTCCGCGTTAGACAGATTCCGCCTTATGCAGCATGAATTAATGTAATTTCTATGGGTTCGCTGGGACTTGAGAAATTTTCCGCGGTAGACAGATTTCCGTCTTATATAGAGACCGCCTTAAACAGAATTTACTGTACTTTAAATCTGTTTTTCTCAATACTGTTGTTTCAGCTTGCTTTTACTTTTAAAAATGCTCCTTGTTACTTAATTTTTGATCAAAATTCATGAAACTGATAAGGAAGAATCCTGATATTGCTTAAAAAGAAACTGTGTATGCATTTTAAAATTCGACTTCATTAAGACAATTAAATTTGATTTTTAACTTATTGTAAAGCAGAATGTTGATGAAAATCGATATGGAATTCAGAAAAATATCTCTAAAAAATGAACTATTTAACCCTCTCGTGCATAAATTATTTTTCATTATTTTTCATTATTCACAAAAAATCTTTTTTTGTGATAAATGAGAAACCATTATAAAATAATTTTATTATTGTACTTTATGCTAGGTGTAATCGGTCCACAAATGAAATTTCCATAAATGAATGCTCAAATTTTTTTTGCATAATAATGCAATAATTATACGACCTCATATGAGGTCCGTATGCATGAGAGGATTAAGGGATTAAAAAATCGATACACAGATTTGTTTGTAATAGAGTTTTACGTGATTAAAATCGAAAATAGGGGAAATATCTAAAAAGTTAAGACGCAAGGAGCATTTTAAAATTTCATTTTAAAATTTTAAATTTTTTAAAAGATTTTAAAATTATAATAAGATTGGAAATTTCTTTGAAGGTGTTCTATATACTTATGGTGAAATATATATTTTCACAAAATTTCAAATTTCTATTATGAAAATTAAAAGAATTTTCTTTTAAACTTCCACCGTCCCCTTAAGTATTGAGTATAACCCTTCGAAATTTAGCAAACATGGCAAGCAAAGTTGTTCATATTTTACTGCGAAGTAAAGTATATCATTCCGTCGATGGGAATCTAGATATATTTGTCAGACAGTTTAATTCGGATCTCCTGTCAGATTTGTGATTGAAGATGTCATCAAATTGGATTAAATGAAGGCAATATTGATCAGTAAACCATGAAATCACCATGACGGGTAAAGCTGCAATCTGATATCCTGTACGTTCGGTTGACAGAAACTTGTGAATCATTAGTCATAGTTTGATGTATTACCGAACGTAATTTCTCGTTTCTATAAAAGTATATGTCATAGAATAACATTCTGACCAGAAATTATAATGCTCTGTTGGATATTGAATATAAATTTGTTAGACATTTAGATTTCCAACATTTAAGTTGTTCACATTATTTATCATTTATTCTCCTTGCTATTTCATAACGATTGTTATACTTTATCTTATCCTTATGGAAATCTTTCTTATAAATTATTTCTTGTCATATTTCAGCTTTAAATATAACGTTACTTATGTATCTTATTCCATAATAAAACAAAGAAAGGTAGTGAGCATTTTTATTCATTGAAACACTCACTAATAATTGTTTATCATATTTATTCAACCTCAAATGTCAGTCATTGTACTTCTTACTTAGATGAAAAAAATATACAACATCTTAAAAAAAAAAGCGTCAGTCCTTAACTTTACGATGCTTCTAAATCACCGAAAATCACTAACTCAAAAGAGAAACAAATTTAAAATAAAAGATCTAGAAACATAAAAGAACGATATAAACAATTTGGAAATTGCTCGTCAAACGTGGCAAATGAGGTGCGTTCGTACTATGACTAGTTTTATAAATATTTTTTGCACCGCATATTGTACTGAATGTATATTTTTTTGTATTTCAATAAGTGCATATCCATTTCATTCTGTTCGAAAGGCTGTAACATCATTAAAATGCATTTGAAATAATTTTTTCCCATTGGCCGTCATGTAATGTTAAACTTTTGATTGTCCTAGTAATTAAACCATACATCCGATTTTCATAAAATTGGAAATGACTCGACAAAATTTTACAGTAGCTATATATTTAAAATTTAAGACCATTCGGAAGGCTGTAATATCATTAAATTGCACTTGCAATAATTTATTCCCATTGGCCGTAATGTAACGGAAAACTTTTGACTGTCCCTGTAATTAAACTATCCACCCGATTTTCATAAAATTTGAAGTGACTCGACAAACTTATGCAGCAATTATATATTTAAAATTTCAGACCATTCGGCTGGGTAGTTTTTGCTCTGTTATATGCGGACACACGGACTGGATGACGACTATAGGTTAGGGTGGAACTAAAAAACGAAGTTTCGAATTTTATATTCTAATAGTGATTATTTTTTTCCTTTTTAACTCCATAAAAAGAAAATATTTTTCTTTTAATTTTAAAATGATATTTTCCGGTTCCTCAAAGCGCCTGATTTTCTCTAAGAAACACAAAAGGGTACAAAAGGATTTTCTGGACCAGTAGGAAACCGACTTGAAAAAATGCGAACTTATTGAAATTATAGACTATAAAAGCATTGATCCTATCTTGACGGACTGATCGGATGAAGAATTTAAAAAAAGTACAAACAGGGGATACACGTGAATTTTAGATTTTCCTTGTCATACTCAAACAGTGGAAACGTGTGTCAAAATTGTCCCGCGAGCTGCGTCAACCGTCTTTAAATATTAAGCGAAAGATGGCTTAATCTTGGGAAAGTTGAATTCCCACAATGTAATGACAAAGTTTGCCTAAAAAGACAGTAGATTGAATATCCAATTGAATTAATCCATAACAAAGGGAGGTAAGGAGGGTGGAAGTCGATATTTAACCACCTCCTCGTGGTGACTTATGGATAGTATTTTCTAAATAAAAGTAGATATGAGCTAACAGTTACATTGTTTACTTTAAGTTACTTTGTACTGAAATTTCAAAGCTTTGACCTCCTTGAGGAACCGGAAAACAACTTAATTAAAAAAAACCCTTTTCAGCGAAAAGTTTAGACATCCAAAAAGGAAAAAAAGTTTTCACTATTACACATTAAAACAAAAAAAGTTTTTTTTTTACCCTATACTTAAGTTTCACCCTACTATAGGTGCTACGCATTTGTATGATTATGAACGCACCTAAAAAAGGTATGTAATCAGGCAGGACATATATTCAAAGGCTTGTTCTTGAAGCCTTTTTAGCAAAGTATTTATGTTAAAAACAAAGAATCCGTAACCAATCAAAAAGCATTATTATCACACGAATGAGAAAAGTAAAGCTTAACCCTTTATGCTCCGACGGGACTTTAAAGTGCCATTAAAGAAAATGCAATGTAAAATTTATTTAATTCGGCTACTAATAAAAGTATATGGTACTTTTCATACAAAATACTTTGCTGGATCACATTCAGTACGCACAGCGAAACAGTCGAAGCTAATTATTTTTTAATGTTGTTATTTTCTCAACCATTTACACGGATTTAGCTTTTCTCCTATTAAAAATGTTTTACGAAATATTTGCAACTACAAAACACTTCTCAGGTACAGATAGGATCACAATACATTTATTTATATTGTTCTTGTAAGAATTGTGATGTTTCCATAACAGTATATTTTAAAATTAATCTAATTATTCTTGTAAATCTTTTGCAAATAAAACTCGAACTAACGATTTATTAAATCGGTTTTATTTAAAACCCTTAACCGGAAACGTACGTCTGTGAGGTGTTTGCGTCTACATATCTGCCCTTAATATTTTCTCTCTCCGACATTCCAAAGTTACTTTTATGCTGTTATCTTAAAAAATTGGTCCTGTTAATGCATTACTATTAAAGATTAAATATTTAATTTCATTGTGTTCTGCTTGCGCACGGAATTTTCACGTTTACGGTTAAGGGTTAAAAATTTATCTAAAAATCAACTTGTTATTATATAAGATGTTTTGGATATCTTCAGACATTAACGAAGATAACTATTGAAGAGGAGAAAATTTCTGATTTATAATTCGGGACATAAACTGTTAAACTCTTCATATTTCTTCAAATCTTACTCCGTATTTCTGAATATTGGGTAATAAATAATATATTACGGATGGTAAACGTTCATTTTGTAGAGGCACAAACTGCATTTAATGTAACCTTCTATGCATTTTTTTCTGCTAGGTCCATCTTGTGCGTGTCACACACGATAATAACTAATCACACAATGGCAAGAAATAACGTAATTGATTAACAGATAGTTTAAATCATCTCTGTTTCAATTTACACCTACTCTGGGGCGGCCGGCATCTACGTTAAAATTCAAAGTTAGAAATCTGTGTCACCGTAGGGAGTTTCATAGTTTCATCTATGATAATACACAACAACAACACAATGATACTGACTTCGAAACATGCCTGCTAACAACGACTTAGAAGACAATACGATAAATATTTTCTAATGCGCAGTCATATTGACAGTTAAAAATTCCATATTCATTTTTCTGTTTTACCTGTAGAATTACCTATAAGCCAGTCACCAATTCGATGCCGAGCTGCGGACTATTGCTAGAATCTCTCTGGATTCACGTTCATTTTGTCAAGCACAAACCTTATTTAATGTAACCTTCTATGCAATTTTTTTCTGTTACGCCCATCTTGATTGCGTGTCACGAGCGATAATAACTAAACACAAAATAGTAAGAAATAACATAATTGATTAACACATAGTTTAAAAAGCATGTCTGTTTCAATTTACACCTACTCTAGGGTTGAACTGGGCAAGATTCACTCAGACTATCATGCTTTCGGGGTCCGCAAAATGAGTACCAAGCTTGGTTGGGAACTAAACTCTGAGGTTTTCGCGTTAGGCTGTCCACCTGCCCGGGACATATACTGCATAGTATTTCAGGGCCCATGGTCAAGAAAACAAGGCTGGACACTATGGTCCGGGATTTTTAATGGATTCTAGCGCGCAGCTTTAGTTTATTATTATTTTTAAAAAATCTACAGATTATTTTTATGTCAGTTGAATAATGAATTTGTCGTTAGACACATTTAAACATTTCGAGATATTTTTAACGTATGTGTGTGTTGTTTATGAGGAATTATCATCTACACGAAAGATAAAAGCCCTAGGAGCGTGTCCTCCATGAGGATTTTTGTATGGAAACCTAACCCCTATTTACGCAAGATTAATAGAAAATCACGGAAAACTCAGAACGATTAGGCCGACGGGTGATATTGGGTTCGAACTCCGCACCTTCCGTATACCAGCTTTGAGAGCAAAACCTCACAGCCACTAGTGGGGGAAATTTTTAACGTATAAACAGTTTCAAAAGGCGAATAAATCATACAAGAAAATATTTTGATTGTGTAATAACGAATACCTGCAATTATTGATATTTTTTATCAGCCGTTGTTTTTTCTAAAGATTTTTTTGAATGCTGCATTGATATGACCAAACTAATGTCATATCTGTGTGTCATTTACTTAGAAAGAATGAAAAAGGAAAGAGTTACGCGAGTAAATAATAAATTTACAAATCTGAGTAATTTAATAAGAGCGACTAAAACTATTTTCCATCATTTGGAACTCTCAGGACTAGGCATTAGTGTATGATTTCAACATTGCTCACGTTATGTCATTAATAAAAATCTAACGGCAAGAGGTCTCGTCAGTTGCTAATTTAAGGAGGCGGGCCGGATTTCAATTAATTAATCTCTATCTTTTGTATCTAAGGAAAGTAAGAACAACCAAGGTTAAATAATGGGGATGCCTTGAAAAAGATTTGTGGTTCAGCTAAGATGATTATGAATTATATTGGGGTTGCAACAGGTCGTCAGCATAAACGGACCCATATTAAAGTGTATTCATAACGCGGTAAAATTAGCATAGCAGTATGGCATCTTTTCAGTATGATGTTTTGTTCGTTAATAACATATTTATAATCGAAATAGAGTCTTCCACTTTTTTTGATGTGGAAAATAAATATACTTTTTTTTTTTTTAATTTGAATATGTAAATTAGAAAGTAAATGAATCAAGTGGTATTCCCATTGGACATTCTATGAAGGATAAGTGAAGGTCACTTAATTAAAAAAAGTTATTATTTAATTGAAATATTTTGAAAATTACGCAGCCTTAACTTATTATTATGGTTTACGAGACTCTGCTATTTAACGACTATTATGGCGACAATTATGATTTTTTGTTTCCTATAATTTTGCTTGCTTTTTATTCTCTATAATTTAAGGTGCTGAGAGTTTACTAAGAAATTCAGGAGTCTTAGTTTTTCATTGAATGTGCAATTTAGTATAATGTCACATTTAAATATCTTTTTTATGCGATATAAAACAGTAATTCATCAAATTTTTATCACTGACAACCTAATATCTGTTCTATGCAGCGTAATTATTCCAATAATCTAAATCTATTAGTTTACATTTATTTAAATGTTTAATTTGGATGAAAAAAATTAAATTGCTTTTGTCTTATATCCATTGAGCGCAACATTTCTCTAAAACTAATAATTCAATTTGCACAAAACTTTATAGATACGTTAATTTTAATGCAAGGAATAACTTATACCTCAGATTTAGTAACATAATTGTATTGAATACTTAAAATTAGCATTTTTTCAACAAAATATTATTATTATTTTAATTTTATAATTTAAATTTAAATAAAAAAATTATTTCGCAATTGCTTAAAAACAAAAGTACATTAATTTTACATTATTTTCAATATTTTTTGGTGCTCTAGAACGAATTGTTTTGCTACAGTCTTGCGCGAAGTCAAAAAACAATTTTAAAATTTTTATCAAAATTAAAAATAAAAAAAAAATCTAGTAAAATATCAGTTGTAGAATATTAAAATAATTATGCTACATACTTCAGGTTTTAAGCTATCAGTGATAAAAAATTTGCATTTGTATTTTATAAGGTTTCAGAAATAAATTTAAATGTGACATGATTATAAATTGTACCTTTAGTGAAAATCAAGCAGGACGGTCGTTCTGCCAAGCCAAGCTAAAAGAAATACTAACCCCGCCAAACAAGCAAACGCCAAGAATAATGGCAAGACACCGTAACTGTTTATTATACTGAAGGCAACTTCTCCATGTTAAATCGATCAAACACGGCAGCGGAAAATTTTCCATATCATAAGAGCCGGTCATTGCAGAAAAATAAAACCAAAACCAGAAGGACCTAATGAAAAAGATCTTCAATTTGAGATCAAATGCATCCTCATAAATTAATTATAAACAGAGATATAGATTTTTTTAAATAACGTCGAGATACTGAAAAGGACCGATTTCTTTTCTTCGTCACAACTTATGTTTCAATCGAGCTAGAGACTTAAATAATGGACAGAAAAAAGTAAGAATTGCATTTTTGGACAGATATTTACTCAATCTACGTGCTTTTATAAAATTAAGCTTTAAAAACATAAATTTTCTATTTTTAATTAGCGAAAATCTGTTAATTAATTCTAAAGTTTACGAATTTTGTCAAACTGCGATAAACCCGCCAAAACATTTTAGAAATCTTTTACTATTCTTTTATATTATCCTTTTGCATTGATTTCATCGAAGAAAACTATGGCCGAGATCCAGATAGACTTTTCGCTGTTAGCGAAATGAGTTTGACCAATCAGAAGCCAGCATGTTTGGGAATTTTTGCTGTTTCTGGATCCCGGCCTATGTCATGAAAGTTTTGAGTCATTTTCCTAGTGCCATGGATGAAGATGATTGTAGAAATCCAGGCTGGGATCCAGATAGATTTTTCGCTGTTAGCGAAACCAGATTCACCAATCAATACCCTGTATTTCTGCAAACAGCGCAAAGTTCTCAAAAAGGCAGGCTTCAGATTGATAAATCTCGTTTCGCTAACAGCGAAAAATCTATCTTGATTGCAGCCAATAGAGGATATTCCAAATCTGGGTTCGAGGCTGAAAAAAGTCATGTGATACCGGTAATTTACTCAAGGAACTTCTAACTGATAAGAAGGGAAGATACTACCACTTAGCCTCATGAACTGTTTCATTGGCTAGCGGGATTTATATTACACGTCTACGGAGCCTTCCCTTCTTTACGCTTGAAGTTTTTACTTTGACCACGTGATCAAAACGTAGATGGAATATCCTCCATTATGTTGAACACAATTTTGCATTTCCACATTCAGGAAGGGTATTGATGTCATAACAACAGCACATATTCGAAACTATTTGAGGCATTGATTCTGAACTCCTTTGATATACATTTCGATATTAAAGAAATTGTTTCCATAGTAACAGTACTTTTCTCTATTACTCACTCTAAAACACAAATATTGAAATTTAACCAATAGCGCTAAGAAACAACACCCTAACAGAGAGCCTTTATACATAAGAGTGGTGATATATGCGCAGGAGGCATGCTCATTTCAAGTGTTTGTGGAAAGTACGGCAATCCATTTTCTTGAATAGAGGATATTCGAGACTAACGAGAAAGACAGGCTACCGCGGTGGGTCCAATTCTTCTGTTTTTACAGACCGCTGGAGTCACGTGATGCTCTTTTCGCAGACTTTCATTGGTCCATTCGTGCATCACGTGACTCCAGCGGTCTGTAAAAAAAGAAGAATCGGACCCACCGCGGTTGCCTGTCTTTCTCGTTAGCCTCGGAGGATACTCTATCTACGTTATGATCACGTGATCAAGGCAAGAACGTCTAGCGTAAAGAAGGAAAGGCTCCGTCGACGTAATGTAAATCCCCGCTAGCCAATGAAACAGTTCATGGGAGAAAGCAATAGTAGTTTTCTGTTTTCCTTCTTATCAGTTAGCAGTTCTTTGAGTAAATGGAGGATATTCAATTTCCGTTTTGATCACGTGGTCAAGGCAAAAACTTCTAGCGTAAAGAAGAGAAGGCTCCGTAGACGTGTAATGTAAATCCACGCTAGCCAATGAAACAGTTCATGAAGCAAAGCAGTAGTGTCTTCCCTTCTTATCAGTTAGAAGTTCCTTGGGTAAATTACCGGTATCACATGACTTTTTTCAGCCTAGAACCCATATTTGGAATATCCTCCATTACCGGTACCACGTGACTTTTTTGGCCTCGAACCCATATTTGGAATATCCTCCATTAGACGATATGCGCATGGACGAGCTCTATTAGACTAGGGAAATAATTTAACATGCATTAGCCTGACGATAATGACACGCCCGCAAAGACCTTTAACGATTTGTTTTATCACTTTTACCAATAAACATTTATTGGCCGTATATTCGCTACTTCGTTATAGATACACACTTGTTCCTAATTAGATCCCGGCCTTAATGTATCAAAATCCGGAATTTCCTTTCTGTACTATTCCTGAGCTCAGTTGTAGCGTATAGAAATATAGCCCGGGACCCAGGTACATTTTTGCAAACAGTGAAAAATTAGCAAAAATTCTGGCTTGTGATTGGTGAATCTCGTTGCGATAACAGAGAAAAATCTACCTAGATCACGGTCATGTTGTGGAAACCGGCTATTCCAGTAATGCTTTAAAAAGTGCTAAAAATTGAATCCCATAAATACAGCGCCTAGAATACCTAGTGTGGAAATATGCTATCCAAACAGTGCTAAAAATTTGTATCCCTTAAATGTGCAACTACACTGCTAAAATCTCAAGTGTCGAACGCAGCGACATCTGCTATATTTTCGTATTACTAGTATTACATTGTATAGACTAGCAATTTCTTGCAGTTGTAGAAAATATCCTGCAGATGTCGCTGCGATCTGCATATTGCAGCAGTATCATTGCACATTTAAGGGATACAATATTTTAGCGCTTTTTTAAGTATTACAGGGATAGCCGATTTCTACACTATATATTCTAGGCGCTATACCATAAATATTGAAAAATACTGAATGATAAATGTCGATCGCAGCAACATTTTTTAGATCTTCTCTGAGCGAAACGTTTCCTCCATTGATTTTTTTTGAAATAGTTACGTTGGAATTACCATATGTCGCTGTAATCGACATTCGTCGTTCAGCCTCGTTGAACATTTGTGGGATACAATTTTTAGCACCTTTTTAATAAGCCGATTTTTAAACTATATCTTCCAGAAACTATAGCTGTGTTATAGCGTCTAGATTATATGTTGTAGAAAGCGACTATCCCAGCAATACTTAAAAAAGCGCGAAAATATTGAATCCCTTAAATGTACAACGATGTTGAATTCTAAACAGACATTTACATCGACATCTGCAGGATATTTTTGGAAGAAGTGACACGTGTAATGCACCGCTACAACATCTAGAATAAATAATGTGGAAATTTGCTATCCAAGAAGCGCTAAAATGATACATTCCTTAAATGTGCACTGGCGCTGAAATCCAGGGAGCTGATCGCAGCGACATCTGCTATATATTTTCAAATTTCAAAGTAAACATCGTATAATTACAGCGGGTTTGACGCCAAGCGCACAGGTAAGATGTACAGTGGCGGTCAAAAGTTTCCGGCCGGTTAGTTTTTTTATTTGTTTGACAGAACGTTTTAGCGAAGAAAAAGTTCAATTGCTCCAAAAGTTAGGAATAAGCAAATTACCTCTGACCACGTGATCATTTTGATTGGTTACTTAAGATATTTGATGCAAAGGGGAGGAATTCAAAATTCACGCGTGCAAAAGTTTCCGGCCATTCGTCATTCATTAGTTTTTGCTATCGCTAAAGTGTTTTTTTGGCCATGTTTGTTAATTAATCAAGGTGAATAATGTATTTGAAATAAAAAATGGAAAGTTTAACAATTTATTGTTCCTAAATGAGGGATTTGTTTGTCGCTAAAGGGACAATCCTCTCGTGAGATTGCGGCAAATTTGTCGATCGGTTGGTTGATTTTTTGACGGCCGATTATCTGCACTAGGGATATAGGCCCAATTTGTCGATCGGAAAATTTGCTGTAAACGATATTTTTAAAAAATATAAAGATGGTTATGGCCTTCGGAACTTGCCACGGTCCGGGGAACCCCGGAAAACGACTATTCTTGTGGACAGAATTATTAGAAGAAAAGCAGTTGATTACACGCGTAAAAATGCCGCTGCAATTCCACGCCATTTATGGTGTTAAAAGCGATTTATGGTGTTATGGTTATTGCTGAAACAAGTCTATCTACAGTGTTAAGACGCTTATGTGACGTAGAACTTTATGGAACAGTCGGTGTTAAAAAACCTTTCATAAGTAAAAAATTTCAGAGGGCCCGACTGGCGTTTGCCACGGAATACTGTATCTTCTAGGCGCTGTAGCAGTAGTACAGCGCCTAGAAGATACAGTGTGGAAAACGGCTACAAAATAGTGCTAAAAAATTGAATCCCATAAATGTACAACGATGCTGAATAACAAGATGTCGATCGTAGCGCCATCGTAGTGATTTAAAAACGATAGTCATTCTAAAAGAGACTCTTTAACGTATTTCACGTCATTCCTTAGCTAAATTAGCTTATAACAGACCAAAATATCTTATATTTATAGTTTCCGACATGAAACATTCTATAATTTTTGAAAACACAGTGTTTATATTGAAAAGAGTTACGAGATGGCGCTCGTATCAGCATATTGCCGCTGAGCATTGTTGGAGATTTATGGGATACAAGTTTTTAGCACTTTTTAAAGCATTATAGGAATAGCCGTTTTCCACACTGTATCTTCTAGGCGCTGTAGCTGTTGTATAGCGACTAGAATACACAGTGTGGAAATCGGCTGTCCCTGTAATACTAAAAAAACGCTAAAATATTGTATCCCATAAATGTACAATGATGCTGCTGCAATATTCTGATCACAGCGACATCTGCAGGATATTTTCTACAACTGCAAGAAATTGCTAGTCTATACAATGTAATATTAGTAATACGAAAATCCCGCAGATGTCGCTGCGATCGACACTTGATTTTTTAGCAGCATCGTCGCACATTTAAGGGATACAAATTTTTAGCACTGTTTGGATAGCATATTTCTACACCAGGTATTATAGATGCTGTAGGAGTAGTCTGTCATTTTCGTTTGCCTCGGAGTAGATACGAGGCTAACGAGAAAGACAGGCTACCGCGGTGGGTCCGATACTTCTTTTTTTACAGACCGCTGGAGTCACGTGATGCTCTTTTCGCACAACTTCAGCATTCGAGCATCACATGACTCCAGCGGTCTGTATAAAAGGTACAATCGGACCCACCGCGGTAGCATGTCTTTTTCGTTATCCTTGGAGTAGATATATATGACGTCATTTGAAGCTGTTCCTAAACTGTAATCAACGACATACAAGGCGAGTTCATCACGTCACACAGAGATGATTATCTGTACTACAGCGCCTAGAAGATACATTGTGGAAAACGGCTATTCCTATAATGCTTTAAAAAGTGCTAAAAACTTGTATCCCATAAATCCCCAACAATGCTCAGCGGCAATATGCTGATACGAGCGCCATCTCGTAACTCTTTTCAATATAAACCCTGTGTTTTCAAAAATTACAGAATGTTAAATATCGGAAACTATAAATATAAGATATTTTAGTCTGTTATAAGCTAATTTAGTTAAGGAATGGCGTGTAATAGGTTAAAGAGTCTCTTTTAGAATGGCTATCGTTTTTAAATCACTGCGATGGCGCTACGATCTACATCCTGTTATTCAGCATCGTTGTACACTTATGAGATTCAATTTTTTAGCACTATTTTGTAGCCGTTTTCCACACTGTATCTTCTAGGCGCTGTAATCTGTACATGGCAATAACCACTAAAAAATCGACGCGCCGCTTTGTACTAATCATCGTGTAAAGATGATCCAACTCCGTGTGACTTTTAAACGTCATTAACTGGCCTATTTTGTCATTGGTCGCGCTAACACTCTCCCTCCTGCGTCCGCCATATATAGCGGCATCTTGCACTGGAGACTGCTAAACGGGCTGCTATCGGTCAAAATCAAGAGAGAAAAGGGCAGAAGAGGGGGAAAGAAATTTTTTTGGTATCTAGTTTTTCACACGGGAAGATTGACATATCTGCTCCTTTCCTTTCATAGCTTAATGGTGGTGAAATAAGCCAACGCTCCCTAGATATTTGAGAAAGTTTTGACACGCGTCACGAAAACATCATACAAAGCAGGCAAAGCAAAGAACGAGACAATGAATGATTGTTCTTCTTTGTTTTTCCTGCTTTGTGTGACGTTTTCCTGACGCGTGTCAAGGCTTTTTTGAATATGTACAGGGCGTCGAATAAGCCGGGATCAAGATAGATTTTTCGCTGTTAGCGAGATGAGATTGATCAACCAGAAGCCTGCATTTTTGCGAACTTTTTGATGTTTGCAGTAAACACTGAAAGGCCTGCAAGGATGGAGTCTACTGATTGGTCAATCTAATTTTACTAACAGAAAAAAAATTATCTGAATCCCGGACATAAACTTTGGTTGGTTAAGACGATTTAAAAAAAAATCAAATCAGGAAGCCAATGTTTGTTAACTTTTCTGGTTAGTTTAATCGAAATTTTCCACGTCTATTACTGAAAACTGAGTTACCATACTTTGGACAAAAACTTGAATATGAGTACATGACTTGTGCATATGCCACAACTCTTACATATAAATGTTCTCTGTTATGAGCATGATTCTAAGCGCAGTTGGTTAAATTTGAGTATCTGGGTATTAGAGAAAGCAATAGTGGAACACTGTGGCTGAGTTGATAAGCCACCACGCCGCTAATCGCTTGAGAGCGTAGGTGGGGGCGGGTTCGAATCCCGCCGTGATCCCCACGTGATCTGATGTATGTGTTCAATAAAACAAGCAATAGTGAAAGGTACAGTTGCCATGGAAACAACGATTTCTTTAATTCGTGTAGAAAATTAATGAATAGTTGTAAATGACTCAAGTTTAAAATGTAGGCAAATGCTCTGGAAATATCAATGGCTCCCATCTAGTATTTTACAAAAGTAATTTAATAGACTCACATGATGTATAACTTGATGCAACTCTTAACTAATGAAAATTCTGCAACAAGACTTATGTAGGTAGATCTTTTGAATGAATAAGTCAGAATTCTAAGAACAAAACGAAGTTCTTGAGCGCTCTTCCTCCCCCCCTCCCCCTCCCTCAAAAAAGGAAATACGATAGAAAGATATAAGTATTTGGATAACTTCAGTATGTCTGTGATCTTTTGTCAGAGTTTAGAAAAGGTGTATGGGTATTAAAAAAAACATAAAACAAATTTGAGGAACGATAAGACTATAGATTTCAGGCAATTTTTAACCGGAAAAAATTAATTCTAATGTATATGCGGCTTTAATAATAGACTATTAAATATAAACAATTTAGGGGGATTTTTATATGAAATTATATTCTCACATTTATGCAAATAGGTATGGATAAACAGACTTGAGTAAATTTACTTATTTATTCTTTCTTCTCTATAACATGATGTAAATGAAGATGAAGTTATATGTACAGTTTATATCTTTAAATTTTTAGATTTTTTTATCAAAAATGTTTCTTCATTATGTCTAGAATTGCTAGATTTACAGATCTTTAAACAGATCTTCGATTCTTTAGATACCTGCGGGGCTTCATTCTCGGATTAGTTGTAGGTATTTGTAAAGGTATATTTATTTTGCAAAAACGTCAGCAAAAAAGGTTAGAACAAGCAATTAACTGACAGACTAACAGTAATTATATTTTTTATTTCGACTCTATCTGTTTTTTACAAAAATTTTCATCCTTCATAGAAAATTTTAAGGAGATATAAATTGAGAAAGGCTTATACTTTGAAAGAAGAAATTGACTTTCCTTAATTTTAAATTATTAATTACTCTAAAAAGTGAATGATAGGTAAGCAAAATGTATACTATTGTGTTTGCTCCCTGCTTATAAAGGTAATACAAGGACAAATTTTAGCGAGTAGAATTATGTTAATTATATATAATCTGTTTAAAAAAAAGAACTGATATCTACTAAAAAACAACTTTTCAAAAGTAAAAAAAAAAAAAAAAAAAAAAAGGTGAAAGTTGTGGCTAAAAAATAGTGTGATATCAAATTTCCAAGCTTACATTATGGTACTTATTTAATATTTTTTATTAAAAATTTACCATGTGTAATTCGAGTACCTAAGTATGCGTTGACAGAAAGCCTTTTCTCCTTTATTAAACACATCATATCGTGTTTCTGAAAATTATTATTTTTTTTAATTATGCATGATGGGTTTGGCGGCCATCTTTCCATATTTTACACAAATTTCTAAGCACACAAGCTCGTAATATGTTTGCGTTATTAAGAATTTCGAACTTCTAGTTTTAGCTACAGACAGATAAATTAAGAAATTCTTTTATTTTGAAAAACAAATTTATTTTTACTGCTTTAACTAATTAATTAACCCCCCCTCCGAAAAAAAAGAATTATAAGATGAAACCTGAAGTTTTTTCAGCTTTATTTTAAGACATAAATTTCTAGGCACACATTTCCAAAAATTAAAAGCATAAAATGTTTGCTTTAGCAACAATTTCGTACTTCCGATCTTAACAACGTACTTGTGTGCTTAGAAATTTGTGTAAAATATGGAAAGATGGCCGCCAAGCCCATCATGCATAATTTTAAAAAATTTAATTTTCAGAAACACGATATGATGTATTTAGTAAAGGAGAAAAGGCTTTCTGTCAACGCATACTTAGGTACTCGAATTACACATGGTAAATTTTTAATAAAAAATATTAAATAAGTACCATAATGTAAGCTTGGAAATGTCATATCACACTTTTTTTTAGCCACAACTTTCACCTTTTTTCTTTTCTTTTTTTTTCTTGGCTTTTTTTTTTACTTTTGAAAAGTTGTTTTTTAGTAGATTTAAGACTACTCAGATCCCTTAATAAGTTGGCCTCTTTACGAAAAAACACCCTTAAGGAATTTAGAATATAATACAACATTGAAATATTCTTACTATAAAACTGACACCCAGCCATCAATTGTATTGTATCGTATCAATTGCAGCTATCAAATATATTAGCTATCAATTCTAGATTGTCATAGAATAAAGAAATTGTAAGAGAATTTCTTACAGTAAAACTTGTTATTATTTTGAAATATCATATATCTATTCAAAATACAATAAATGCTTTTATAGCTGATGAAGTTTATGAAAAAAGATTGCGGTATTTGTTATGTTTAAAAAATAGAGAATTTTTGATTCAATATATAATAACACTGTTAAATGGTGCAATTAAGCCTACATCAATGAAAATAAACCTCATATATAGCATAAACAAACAAATAAATAAATGCCAAAAACATTTTGATTTTAAGAATAAAATTTCTATATGACCTGAAATTATCTTTATATATTCAATAAAATCAGTTGTAAAATAAATATAGATAGGCAGAAAATCACATACACAAAAGAAAAATAATATATTTTGTAAGTATTTTTATGAATTGAATATATATTTATTCAATATTACTTTTTTAAAACTTTCCAACAAAATTGAAAAATGTTTATGAATTCGGTTTGTCTGTCTGTCTATTGTCTATCCGTTCTCTAACTCGCTTAAATTTAGTCAGTTTGCCAAGAAATTCAAAGGTATGTTATTGGGTACCACTATGGTATGTTCGGTATTGAAAATAAAGTGTGTAGCATTTAAGGTTTATTTACATGGACGCTCAAAACAATTCCGTCACATTACGGTTTATGGGGATCATTCGCGGTGTATTTTAACAATATTACACCGTTTTAAACCTATCGACATTTATATATATCACTGATGTGTACTACACGACGCTTACTGTATAATATGGTGCGTATAGAATTTATCGTTCATTTACAGGGACACACAAAATAATTTAGCTACAGAAGAAATTAAATAAGGGAACTATTGGGGCCTACGAACAATAAATGTTGTAATTGCATTTTCAGTTGTAGTATGCACTTTTAAATTGAGCTAGTTTTTTAAATATTACTTGGTGTGCATAAATTCTATCGACCTTATACAGCAGTGATTCTCAACCTGTGTGCAGCTGCATAGTATTGCGCCACGAAAAGATCTCAGGTGTGCCGCGAAATGTTTAAGCCAAGTTAAATAAAACTTTTGAAAATTCCAATCTGTATTGTCCGACATTTCATATTATACGATTTACTTTGAAATAAGGTTTAGCGTCACAAATTTGCTTTATTTGGGAGATTTTTCTTCTGTTACGAAAGCCTTACTTACGTTTCTTGAGATAAATTCTTTAAAAAAAAAAAATCATGTCTCCTGAAGGAAAAAGATTACAATATAAAATGCAGTAGATAAGATCGTTGAAAAATTATTTAAGAATATGCCTATTCGAAGATTTTATCTTACGCAGAAAGTATTCTAATTTTTTAAAAAAAGTCAAACTCAAATATCTCTTTAAAAACTGATATGACAAATTAAGGTACTTTTCCTCATTTCCACAATACCAGTTCCTTTTCCTATACAAATTCATATTGGCTGTTGGCTGTAATTTCCTGCACTACTTATTGATCAATGAACCTATAACTCACAAGGGAACCACCTTTGGTGTTGCTCGCACCTAGCATTGAGACTTTGTGCATTTTAAAGCCCTACATTATGAAGTTTGAGAATCGATAAAATTTTTATGTTAAAATAATATTTCTTGATTATACAGCAGCATAACTTTCTGAAAATGCAATTTTCGAGACCACTTATCAGACTATTGGCATTGAAGTTTTTTAAAGCAAAGCATTTAAAAATAAAAATTTGTTAATAATAAGTATAAAATATTGAAAAAAGTTTGAAAATTCCTTCAAAAACCCACGAATTTGATTTTGAAAAATTGCAACTTTATATTCATATTTTTGACGGGGAAACAGTTGGCGTTTATTTTCAAAAGTAGAGCATTCCGGCAACCCTAGCCAAATGTCATAGCTGAATTTGTAATAGATAGAAATTGCAATGTCCGACCTATTTCGCCACAGTAATTTTTCTAAATTGTGTAAAAATATTAATTTACTTTATGAATACTTTTACCGAAGGACCATTTAATACAGCAACATTTCATTTTAAACATTCGAAACTTTATTTCATTCGATTTCAAAAGAATATAGTTTGCTTATTTTGTACATCACTAAAAAATAGTTTTCAATGATCTTCGAAGCTTTTATGGAATTATATTTATTACTTATATATTTATCGTCAGCGTAGAAAAAAAAATAAAAACCTAATATTTGTTTTTTATGCTATCAATTATAAAAAAAAAAAAAAAAAAAAAAAAAAAAAAAAAAAAAAAAAATCACAATCTGATATAATTCTAGTAATATGTTCTGTACATTTTCTCTTTGGATAAAGCGGGCGGAAAAATTGTAGCGCCATATTTGGCGACTTAACTCACTTTTGGCGTGAAATAAACAAATACATTTGTAATAATAAAAAAATAAAAGTATACAAAAGTATATAAAATATTATTTTAACAGAGAAATCTTTTCGGTTCTCTAACTTTTATGTAAAGGGCTACAAAACGCACCAGGTCTCGATGCTAGATGCGAGCAACACCAAAAGTGGTTCCCTTGCCAGATCAGCTTCTCCTCCATATATATGGGTAAATTCCATGTTTATTTGCGCTGATGACGGTTTGCTGAATGATAAAGAAACTAGTGTTAAAAAAGTGCTGAAAATTATGTTTCATCTGCTTATAAATGTTAATGCATGTTAAAGATAAATGTATAAAAAAAGGTTAAACAAATTTATTTAAACTAATTTTCTTTTCTTTTATTCGGTTCGCTGGCCTATTTTGTTTGTGATAATAAATAAACTAAAAATTATATGTAATCATTTCTTGTGTAATGATAGATAATCCTTCCATTTTTAATTCATCATAATTTTAGAGTGCCGCACAAGTTTAATTCTAGGTTTAAGTGCGCCGTGAAATAAAAAAGGCTGAGAAACACTGGTATACAGGACTACACAAAATTTGTCAAGTACACTTCCGTTTAATGAATACGTCCTGAATGGAAATTTTCAACTGTGCTATTCGTTTAACTAAACTAAGTTTTAGCATACTATGTAGCATAGATACAAATCTATAAATCATATATAGGGCTGCACAAAAAAAGTCGGATATTTTACCGACTATTGATAGTAATAGAAGAAATTGGGTTTTCAAATGCGTTATGCGTTTTCCAAATTATTTATTTAGGTATCATATTTCATTTTAATTTACTTTAAAATTTTAGTACAGTATCCTGAATATGTTGGAGTGTGTTTCGTAATATATGCTGGAAGTATGATTTTTCACTAGATTATTTTAACACAATTATTCTAATTGGTAAACAAATCATATTAGATGTAAATTTAAAACTGGGCGAAAAATGACCGGATCAGGATTCGAACCCGGGACCTCCTGGCTGAAGCCGCCAGTGCTCTGCCATCTGAGCTATCCCGGACGATTCTGGTCGAACTTTTTCACCCAGCTAACCTTGAAGATTACAGCATCTGGTCTGAAACCTGGTTCAGCTCAACAGAATAAATCTCAGTTAATGGAACTCCAGAAATCGCTGGAATCTTCAAGGTTAGCTGGGTGAAAAAGTTCGACCAGAATCGTCCGGGATAGCTCAGATGGCAGAGCACTGGCGGCTTCAGCCAGGAGGTCCCGGGTTCGAATCCTGGTCCGGACATTTTTCGCCCAGTTGGAAATTTACATCTAATATGATTTTTCGTTCTTGTTTTCCATATTTTTGCTATTTTAAGCCTTTGTCTACGACAAATACGTTCGTATGGACTACTTTTATGATATTCGTCACGCTATTTGAAAAATAATCTCTGTCATACACTTATACCTGGAGATTTTCAAGGGAAATCTATCAAAACAATTTTTTTAGTAAATTGTGACACGATTGAATATAAAAATATTCGCTATTCCATGACCGTTATCAAAGGGCAAGCATCAGTAATTGTAAAATCACATAAAAACAGATTTCTTCTGACAACAAATTCCTTTTCAGGGTTTTGTTCATCTCACGAAAGCCTGATAATCTCGCTTCTCTGTCTGTCGTTCACAGCGCTCGTACTCGGAAAGTATTTAAATTACAGACTTGAATTTTTTTAGTAGAGCAGAATACTCCTGTCATACCCAAAATCATAAAATTAAAAAATATATATATTATTTTAATTAAGCGCATTCGTTCTTTTTCGATTTCTAAACATAATCTTAAATTCTGCTGATACCTCATTGGGCTGATAGCGCCGTGGTAAAGCGCACGACTCCCACGCAGTAGATTATGGGTTCGAATCAGTCAGGCGGAATTTTAAAATTTTTATTTTCATTATTACACTTAATTTTCAGATGGATTTAATTAAAAGAAAATTCTTTTTTTGACAACTTTAAAGACTTTTTTTTTCTTTTTTTTTCTTTTTTTTTTTTTTTTTTTTTTTTTTGCACAGCGGTAATTTTTAAAACCTGTTTTTTTCTTTAAGACACAGAAAATATGAAATTTCAGAAAAAAAAAAAGATGTGGCGAATTATTCACTTATATTTAAAAAAAAATCTCATTTAGTAACAATTAATCTTTAACGTGCCAGATGATATGATCAAATCCATATTTAATATAAAAAAAATCCTCCTTTTTAATAATTATTTGGGTACAGAGGAATAAATATTGGAGTCATCTGGAATAAGTATTTTTCTTTGCTGCTGCCATCTGCTACCAATTTTTTGAAATAATAGACTTCTATGGACAACGTTTTTCAAATTATCATTATAAGTTTTTTTTTTTAAGATTTAATGTTACAATCTTAGATTATTAAGCTAACAAAACAAAAATTACATTCATCACCTTATCACAAAATTTTTCATTTTTGCCAAAGACAAGGAGATTTTTGGTAGAAATGAAAAGTTTTGGCTGTTTCCCTTAATCAGTAGGAAAATATTAGATTGAACTTTTTTTTAAAAAATAGCTGATATCAGGTTATGACAAGGGAGGATCCACGCAATTCTGTGCGTGCAGGCTGGACTTTACATTGCACAAAAAGAAGGAAATGTTTTTTTTTCTTTTTCTTTATGATCTCCTACACAATTGTATATATTAGGTCTTAAAGGATTACAGTGGAATTTGATTTTTTATTTTTATTTTTCATTTTTCTAATCCCTTTAGTCTGCACATTATCCCTGTAAAATTATTTGGTCGAATTCGAAGTCCTTACGTAGTTATTTAGTGATTTAGCGCAACGCGTCCGTTGGCTTAAACTGCTGTGGAACACTATAAATGCATTTTACGCAAAATGACTTTTTTGAAACTTTGGGGGATCAGAACGCAAAAACTATTAAACCGTTCTTGCTATTCTTTCTAATAAATTAAATTATAAAATTTATTAGAGCTTAGATCCCTTTCAGCAGTTTTTTTAATAAAAAATAAACATTTTTAGAAGCACGTCGAAGTGCGAAAAAAGGAGTCAGTTATAGACCTTTTTTAAATGTCTGCCACTTTGTTGATTTTCAACTTTTTGACCTCAAAGTAGTTGAAGCTGCAGACAATATTATCTACTTTCAGAATTCTTTACAAAAACTGATTGCAAAAAAACTCTGGAGATATATTAGATCCCGCCCAATTGCTAGTGTACTGTGCGCACGTCAGAGCATCCAGCCACGCAACTCAAGTCACATCATCAAATTTTTATTTAAAAAAAATTAAATGTAACTACCTCAAATGATAACAGATAACATGAAAAAAAGGAGCTAAAATCTTCATCTCTATTCTAGAAAAACATTTCTAAAAAAAAACTTTTTTAGGCCTTCTACAGACCCCGTTAAAAGCATAATTTTTAGAAATATTCGATTTTTAATAAATATTTAAATCGTCAGTTTTCTATATTTAGTCTTTTGATTACGGGCCACAATGTCGACTATTTTTATATTCAGTAGGGCCACAGTTAATAAAAAATTTTCTTTGATGTAGATTTTTTTTCAAAATATCATAGTATAAGTGTATGGCAAAGATAATTTTTCAAAAACTGGTGGGCCCTACCCAGTGGCTGAGAGGTTCTGCTCTCGAAGCTGGTAGACGGAAGGTGCTGGGTTCGAACCCAATCGCGCCCGTCGGCCTAACCGTTTCGTAGTTTTCTTCGAAACCGTGGATTCCCATGCGTAAATACGGGTTAGGTTCCCTTAGAACGACCTCCACGGAGGGCACTCCCTCTAGGGCTTATATCCCTCGAGTTGATAATCGGCCGTCAAAAATCAACCCAACTCAAAAACTGGTAGGAGTAGAATAAAAAACAGCCGATTGGAATGAACATTACCGATCCGCAGTTAAAGCGTTAATTATCGCCATTTTGCTCTGCTTACGAATTCGTTCTGCAATATGAAAACACGAACGAAAAATCATGCGTCCAGAATAGATTATGAAACACTTCCAGAATACTGTAAGTAAACTTCACAGTTTATTAAGGTGAAAGATGATGTCTAAATAAACTATCTGGAAAACGCATAACGAATTTTAAAATCCAATTTCTGCTATTAACATCAATAGTCAGAAAAATATCCAATTTTTTTATGCAGCCCTGTGTATGATTTATAGATTTGAGCATGAGAGTTCCAAAACTCGCCTTATCCGAAATTAAAAAAATCGAGTGAGTTTTCTGTATTAATATTTTCTATTGATGAATCTACATCGAAAAGACACTACAATCTGTAAAAAAAGAACTAGTTTAATCATGTTTTTCTGGCACTGTAAAATCTTGGTTTACAATGAAAACCAACGGACACAGCCAGAGGTTTTTCGTGATTTCCCAAAAGTTGAATTTATTTTATAAGGAGAGTTTTGAAACTCATGTCCTCATTTGTATGTATAACTGCATTATATGCTAAAAGTTAATTCAGATGAACGAATAGCACAGTTGAAAATTTCCATTCAGGAATTTCCGTCGTTAAGCGAAAATGTACTTGACAAATTTTATGGAGCCCTTTATATGATCTATAGAATATATACACCCCAAGTAATATATAAAAAAATATATCTGAATTTAAAAACGCGTACCACGACGGAAAACGCTCTTCCAGAAATTATTGTTAACAGGCTTCAATAATTCTTAGTGTTCATTTTCATCTACTACCAACTTCTATTGTGTGTCCCTGTAAATGAACGATAAATGCTATGCACCCCCTTTTCTACAGTAAACGCCGTGTTCTACACCCCAATTACATTTATAAATTTCAATATGCTTAAAATAGGGTACTATTAAAATACATCGCAAACGATTTTTCACCATAGACCGTAATGTAACAGAATTCTTTTTTGTGTCCCTGCATATTAACCGTAAAGTATACTCACTTCATTTTCAACCCCGGTCAGCTATACTGATACCCAATAACATTAAGGAATTTCATGTCAATCTGACTATATTTACGCGAATTAGAACGCGGGAAAACGGATAGACAGACAGGCAGATAAATCGATTTCATAAGAATTTTTCAAACATGTTGGAAAGTGTTAAAAAGGATGATTTAAACATGGAAAATGTTAAAAAGGTGTAGATAATAGATCAATTTTTTTCATCCGGTGTGACACGAGAAGATTTTGGGCATGTTGTAAAAAAACTGTGTCAAGATCTATGGAAATTTTACGAAGTAACAGAAGAATCTTTTTCTTATTGTGACATACTTAAATTTGGCGATTTATTTTGAGATGTGATTTAGTGCAGTAAAACTGCATTTCTAGATGTTTTATGTCAATGTTTGAATACTGCTAATATGAATGTACGGAGAAATGATAAACATTTCAATTTATTTCCTAAACAATTATATGCTAAAACTTTATGAGCATGTCTTTATGTACATATTTTTTGAAAATTAACCTGTACAAACTCATAAGATTGTACTTGAATGCAACACTTGAATGTAATAATATTCAAGTTTACCGTTCCATCCATATTTATTTATTTTTAAAGATTAATAATATTTACTGCGTAATTTTTTTGGCTAAAAAGGTTTGGAAATAACTTTTGTAGAAGCAATAGAAATATCTCCGATAATTTAAAATAGGAATGGTAACACAGTTAACAAAGTTTCACACACAGTTTCTACAAAAAATAATAATACTGATAAACTAAATAAATAAATAAAATTCGTAAAAATATTTTAATAAACATTTAAATATACATATATTTTAATTTGGGTAGATGGTGTGTTTAAGACTGTTCCATGAGTCTTGAATGTCTAAAGACACTGATGCGAAACGAAGAAACGGAAGGAAAGGAAATGAAGCAATTTAATTTTTACGTAAAATGACTTTGTTTTGTGAGACTTTCCATTCCACAAACTTTATAATGAGAAACACAATGTTCAAAGGATATATTGTTGTGAAATGGTATAATTTCTTTTATAAGTATGCATTTAAATGAAAACGTGTATTTTCACTTGGAGACTAAAATTGCTAAAATTATTAATTATTAATTACTGAAATATAGTATTATAAATTATTAATTACCAAAATGACTATAATTGCACCGATATCGCATAATTTCTGAAACCTAATATTCCCTTTATTATTTAACATTGATTATAGATATTTTACTTACGTAATTTAATAATGTTACTGTCCTTTTTGAAATAAACTGATTTTTAGTTATGAACATTAATTGTATGAAACTTTCTATAATATTGTATTCAATCTAATATAATTTCGTCGATTGCAACTAGTCATTTTTTAAAACGGCCATTCTTCAAAAATTCTTCTTTAGACATCTTAAGCATCTTAAGATGTCTAAAGTTTAAGCATCTTAAATAATGAATTGGTTAATTTACTTTTGGATAAGAACTCTGTTAAAAAATATCGAAGCTGAATATTTATCAGATAAATGTGACTTCAGATTGAAATTAATGATAACAAACATTATATTACTAAATATCTCATAATTGTCAGTATCGATTATTTTAATGTCCAGCAATCGATGATATAATAAAAGTTTTTAAGTGCCCATTAAAAATACTTTACAAGATACGAAGACTATTTTAAAAGCGAAAAAATGTGCTGTGTACCTTAAAACCATATTAAAAATTCATGAGGTCGATCAAATTTTACGAAAAATAAAGCCTATAAAACAAACAAACAAGCAAAATACATGAAAACAGACAGATAGACGAGTATATTTTTAGATCTTATTGATATTACAATGGGATTACCTGCAGAAAGAAACCTTCACAACAACAACAGCAAGAACAAAAAAAAAGTGTGAAAATAAAATCATACGTTCAAGATTTATGGGTGGACATGCATAAAAAGACAAAAAAAACAAAAACAAAGATATAAACAAATTATATAACTTCCTTCATTGAAAATTGGTTAATAACAGGTAAGCTATCAGGAAAGTGCTACTTGAAGAGATAAAAATTATTAATATAGATAACGTAGGAACCTTACATAATTTTCAAAAGCCTTAAGTAATTCAGGTTTTTATTAAGTATGTTGTAACTAGTATGTCCAAAATATTTTTAGGATGAAAGCTAATAGGGAATAAAGGAAATTTTCTATGAAGTCATACTTCAATACAACCGTTCAAACATGCCCTTCCATTCTGTCTGAAATAATGATGATAAAAAAGCGGCTCCGTTACAATTACAGTGACAAATATAACATTGACCGATTACTACCTGTTTTAAAATAATACCGGTACTATCTAATCATATCACAGACTCATCATTACAGATTTAACGATTACCATTTTTTGAATCCCGCTTCATTCTTAAATGGGTGGTCTAATCGCTTCAAGTAGTCATGTGTCGCAACTACGATGCGTATGAAATATGACGTGAGATTAATTGAAAGTAAAATAGTGATCCGCTCCCTAGAATTTTGGTGCAACACGTAATTTATCACCTGACATCATCGCATTTTGCGTTGTAAACGTGCTTTCGAGTGGGGCCAGAATGGGGTGTATTTTCTTTGAAACACAAATGAAGGAGATTCCAAGGCCATAAAGGTTCGACGACTCTTCAGCCCCTTTGACAGGTATAGAAGGGGGGCTCTAGAATTTACCTAGAATGAAGAGGGATCGATACGCGATGTCCTTGGTGAACGGTACATAGAAATTGAAATGAAATTCCACCCATAGGGTTGACATGAAATTAAACTCAACGGGGGTTGAAGGCCGGGCATATCTAGATGTTTGCCCGGAGTTTATCAGTAGAAGAAGAGCTGTGATTAAGAGTTTCGTGTGAAATGTGGCAATACTTCACACGAGATTTTCAGGTCATAACAAATTACTCTATGTTTATCATCTTCAGATTATAATTTTTATATGACAGGCGTACATATTTTTAAAGGCCGATGGGTTTCTTTTATATGGATGTCTGGGGTGGGGGGGGGGGGAGAATGTAAAGTGTTTTAGTTGTTTTTACCGGTGTCATTTTAAAGCGTGATTTAAAAATTATTTTTCATGAAGATGAATCGATGTTAAAAGTATACAGAAGTTATCACTTAAAAAGTGTTGTGCAGTTTTTTTAAATTATAAGCTTTTATATAAATATATAGCAAATGAACACCTTGTAATAATATACTATAATTTTTGAAAGTAAGATAATTTCCCCCTCCAGTCTAACTATCCATGCATTATAAGAAAAACTATAGAGATTGTAACACGCAAAATTTGAATATGTAGTTATACAGCACCATTTAACTTACCAAAACTATGGTTCGAGTTACTCAATGGTTACGAAAATAAAAATAGACATCTAAGTAAAATAAAAAAATAACTTGCATAATATGAAAGAATGCGTGAAAATTTGAACGATGAAATTTCATAGACCGTGCAATTTTAGAAAATTTTTATTTATTTGATTTAAAATGACTCGCGTGGAGTCGAAACATGCAAACAGTTGAATAAACCTACTTTTACTGTTTTTAAATTTTAATTTACGCCTTTTTAGCACTTAAAATTAGCTTCTACATAAATTATATATAATATAAAACCTTGAAAATGAGTACTTTTTATTTATTTATAATTTTCGATTTGAACACCTGATGCGATGCAATATGTTTACCCTTTATAATTTAATGCACACATCATATTTCAAATGTACTTTGCAGATATTTGATATGTTTATTCGTCAATCTATGAATATAATTTTAATAATTTTCATAAATTATATTAAAATAAGTGTTTATTAAAATAATGTACAGAGAGTTATATTTTCTACGTTGAACTCAATTTATTTTTATGATATTTTGGTAAAAAATCTTGTGACAAATTAATTACTAATCAGTTTTCTGAAAAGCAATCTCATAGTAACAAAATAGAAATTCAATTTTTAAAGAGCAATATAACAACATCAAACATATGTTGTCATTTATAACTGAGCATTCATACATGAAGATTACGGTTAATTAATTATATTTTTTCTCTATGTATTTTATGTGTCTGTATATCACTATCTACGAAATTGGGTTAGGGAACAATTTTTTCTTATTTTTGAGATATGTTCCTATATCTATTGTAAAAGATCTATTGTAAAAAAAGGAAATACCAGCATGGTCCTTGTTTATATTGGAATGCGAGTAGATAATGGCCAGTAGATAAGGAGAAGAAAGGAAGATGAACAAAGAGGATCTCTTGTAATGCCCAGTCAATCATCAAGCGGGACGAGAAGTGCAGATTGCTTGTTTGTGATTTACAAGTGGAAATCACCCTTGATTCTACAGGGGAGGACTCCATGATTTTCGGAAGGCAGAAGCTGAAATGAGAGCAGTCAGTCTTGTGCGGAGAATCTTGAGTTGTGCGTTGGAGGTGAAAGGTGTTTTGGAAAAGTATTGGCTCCTGTGTGGAGTAGCGTATATACAAGAGTAGGGGAGATACCTGTGGGTTTATCCCGTTGAATAAGCTTAGCTGAATACGGTAAATTGAGAAGGGAAGAGTATAATTTAATAATATTACTCAGTACGTAGATATTATTTTAATGTATAATAATATATGTTTAATGGATAATAATATATGTTGGCAGGATCTGCTATATCCGAGCCTATAAATATAAATAGTAGGTCTCTTTTAATGTAAATATTTTGTAAATAAATCATTCGTTAATTTTATTTTAAGAATCCTAGTAATTAATTGTAGACCTTCACACGTTGAGTTCGGTATCATGTACTTATACCAGTGGTGGCAGTATATGAACTAATGGGTGGTTATTAACCAATTTTACGTGTGGTGGATTAAAATTTGAGTGATAATTATCATCGTATCGGTAACGAAACGTCATACTGTTTACCACACATAATGATTAAAACAAATCACTGATATTAATACAATATCTTCTGTGAAAACGGAATCACAAAAGAAGAGCAAAATTTTTCCGCTTTAGAGAGAGAGAATTTTGTCTAAGCAGATATAGATGTATGGTATTTTCTTCGGCAAGACGATTTTTCCATTTAGCACAGGATTGCGTTACAGACATATCCTGTTTTTGCAGGTTTTACTGTACATATATATCGAAAATGTTGTTCATTGCTATCGCTGTTAATTTTGTCATTCGTGAAATGCAACTGAAATCAGTCGGGACAGATCGCCTATATTCAAATGTACATTAAAACCAATCGCTTTGTATGATCATTTTTACTTTCTTCTATCTTTACAAGAAGAAAGTATTGGATTCATGAAAATTTTCGAATTCCGGTTTTCGACGGATTTACACGTTTTATGGGTCAGAGATTCCAAAAAACATGTTTTTACAAAAGCCCGTGAGTCTGTGACTCTGTCTGTCTGTCTGTCTGTATGTATGTATATGACAAAAATTTTGTGGGCACTCTAGCTCAAGAACTAATGCACGGAATTTAATAAAAATTTATATTCAGGTAGTCCCTGATGTAAATTTGTGCTGATTAGTTTTTGGTGTAAATCGCTCAACAAGTGGTGCTGCTATGCTGCATTATTCCCGATTTCCGCAATAGCTGTATCTCAAGAAGTAATGCACGGATTTTCATAAAACTTCAGATTCCGTTAGTCCTTGACATGAATGGATGCTGTTTACATTTTGGTGTAAATCGCCTAACAGGTGGTTCTGCTATGCTGCATTTTGCAGAATTTACACGATTTCTGCAATAGCTCTATCTCAAGAACTAATAGACACATTTTCATCAAACTTCAGATTCAGTTACTCTTTGATATGAAATGGTGCTGACTACGTGTTGGTGTAAATTGCCCAATAGGTGGCACTGCTGTGCTGTATTTTACACTATTTCCTCAATATCTCTATCTCAAGAACTAATGCACGAATTTTCCTCAAACTTCATATTCAGTTAGACGTTGACATAAGTTGATGATAATTAGGTTCTGGTGTAAATAATCCAATAGGTGGAGCTGCTATGCTGCATTTTGTTGGATTTACACCATTTCAGTGACAGTCATACCTCGAGAACTAATGCACGGAATTTCATCTTTTTAGAATTCTCATGATGAGCACAGATTGCCATTTAATTTGGCACTGTGATACGAATTTTGAAGTATTAACATGTATGAGATGGAAGAAAGTTTTGTGATGGCCACAACATACTAGTTTTTTAAAGTTATTACTTTTTCAAAGCCCGGTGATATGAAGAAAAAACATTTTGAGGGCTACGGTTCTTACTTATTTCACCACTATTTCCAAATAATAACATTCGTGCCTCATTTAATCCTTTTATTTAATAGGACTTATGTTATAAAATAAGGTGATTATTATTATTAACAAATAGTGGTACCTACTCCAAAGTAGAAAACGTGCGAGCCTATTTGGATAGCGATCAGCATCGACATTTCTGACATATTTTATATTGTTGTCTAATTGTAAAACAGCGCAAATAATAATATTTCATTTCAATTAAAAATGTGATTATATGTGTCTATAAAAAAAAAAGAAAAAAAAAAGGAAAAAAAAAAGAAAAAGAAAATCAAATGATCACTTATTAAAAGCAGTAACTAGGGATAATTACGTCACAACAAATGTAATTACACGCGACTATTAAAAAAAAGAAAATTAAATGATCTCTTATTAAAGCCGGTAAATAAAGAAAATTCTGTCATAACAAACGTAATTACTCGTGAATATTAAAAAGAGAAAAGAAAGTTTAATGTAATAACTAAATTATTACCATAAATAATAATTTAGTTATTACATTATATTAAATAATACACCAACTAAATTATTACGTGTTAAAAGCAGTAAATGGGGGAAAATTACGCCATATTTAAAATACCCAAATAATAATATTGCCAAACAGTTTTAATTTAAAAATATATTTACAGGAGAGATTTATTTCATATTTAAAAGTTTTTTACTTATTGTTGCCAATTTTAAAACAGCTCAAATAATAATACTTTCAATTTAAAAAATGTAATCTCACGCAAATATTAAAAAGAAAAAGAAAACTTTGGTGAAAATTACGTCATATTTAAAAATATACATTTAAAACGTCTTATTTAAAAACTTTTCTTATAACGTCGTTATAAATTCTTGAAAGCAGAGACATTCTTTACTTATCTATTTCTATAAGCTGTTTTTCAAATTTTTAATTTATTTTATTTAATTAATCCTGAAAGCAGCCCTTAGCTCTTGTGATAGGAGTCGATTCGGCCATAAAAACATCCATTCAAAGGAAATGAATCGCAACCCGATTACAGAAGATTGCCACTGGTAGGTTAATTATAATTCGCTTTTCCATAATCTTTTTAAAACAGAGCAAATCAGTGCCTGCGGAGTCTGAGCGGTGGGGTTGACGAGCGTAGCTCTTAGAGGACAGGTTTTTACAACAATTTTCGATGATTACTGCAACAGCAATTAAGATAACTTCGTATACAAAGTAAGCAAAATATTTTGTTCTTTAAGAAACATAAATCATATTTCCTGAACCTGAATAGTTGTTGAAGAGATTCAAACGCTAGATTACTTAGATAACTTATATCTTATAAAGTCTAAAATGACACATAGATGTAGGTGGAAGTCTTGGCCAGGCAAAATGGAATGTAAAATACTACTTTAAAAAGTAATACTTCCTGAAGAAGAAAGTTAAAAATCGATGTTGTAGGTGTGTTGAAAGTTGGTCCACGTATAAAGTGAAGTGAAGAGGAGTTCGTTATCTTCAAATGCTTATTTACATTCAGGACAAGGTACATGGATAAAATAGTTTGTTAACCTCAAAATATTTGCTCCAAGTACGGTAAGTGCACTTTTACCCGACTGGTTTTGACCGTGGACAATGTAAGATTATTTATTCCCATATAAAATGGGTGCAGTTAGATTGATTTTAATAAATGTGATACCAAAATGTCTGTGTTCGGCGCACAAGTGTTATTTATAGTTATATAGACTATACTTCTTGAAACAACCTGATATCTCCAGCATGGTTATAGATTGTTGTTCTATTTAAAAAAAAATAAGTCTAAAAAATCGACAAATGTCTGTAGTTCAACGATATCTTCCTAAGCTAGCAAGCCGAAGGTTCCGTGTTCGAACCCGGCCGTCTCGATTGTAATAGAAAAAAAGGCGAGTTGTACTCAAGAAGGCTATGTTTGTTTATTTGTTCGTTTTCCACTCTTAAATTCATGTTCTAAAAATTTCCAGAACGTACTTTACTTGTTCAACAAAGAGTTTCTGGAACATTCGACTGCAGTGTAAAAGCAAATTCATTCCCCTTCCGTCTGAGAGTGTTCTGTTGCGCAACACGTTTAAAAGAACGCTTATTTATAAAATTATGTGCATGAGCTGGGACATAGCGGAAGGCTTACGCCAGTGGTTCCCAACCTTTTATTAGTCACGTCCCACCAAAGCATATGTAAAGTCACTATGCCAGCTCAAAATCTGAATCGCTGAGAGTGGTTAAATAGCGCAAACTGAACTCAGGAGTTGAAATTTGACCCCCC
Source organism: Maratus speciosus (assembly GCA_963932465.1). NCBI lineage: Eukaryota > Metazoa > Arthropoda > Arachnida > Araneae > Salticidae > Maratus > Maratus speciosus. The sequence goes on along the minus strand of OZ010788.1, from coordinate 69,038,515 downwards.
CCCCCTCCTGATCACAGTTCAGTTTGCGCTACTTAACCACTCTCAACGATTCAGATTTTCATGTCAAAATTTAAGTTTAAGTCTAAGCTTTTGAAAGCATTTAATGAGATACAAAAAATAACGGTAAAAAATAGTTGTTCGTTACTACAAAGCCTAAAGCGCCCTCTATCGGCATTTTTTGAACTTTATCTTTAAAATTTATTTTCAAGAAAATACTGACATAAAGAATGATTTTAATGAAAACCGCAAACGAATCGACCAATTTTTCCGTTTTTTTAATCATTTGAAATTTTGGACCCTAAACTTTAATGGCGCCTATTTCCTTCGGAAGACGTTTGGGATCCTTAGTTTCCTATTTAATATTGTTTGCCTTGATGTGTACTATCACCCCTTAAAGTTTTACCTAAGAGTTTAGATTCACCCTGTATATATATATATATATAGTAAAAAAAAAAAAAATATATATATATATTTTTTTTTTCAAAATTAATGAAAAATTATCGCATGAATGGCGCTACAGCAGCACATATCAAATGCAATAAAAGATGTTAGTTAAAGTTGTTAATATTATGCTTTATTGTTTTAATTTGGATTATTTTAGTTTTTTATGAAATTTGGATAATAAAATGACAATAGTTTTTCAGTTTTGAATGCGGGATGGACGTGTGTTCAGAAACCTGCAAAATTTTAAAAGTGGGGGTGGAGTTAGTTTTTTGTCTGTCCTCCCACTGAAGAAGAACAGACTGTTTTTGTTTTTTAGATGTCTTTCTTGTTTTTTTAAGTATTTTATAGTTAAAAATTTTTGCAGATGTACACCTTCCTTTTGGAGTTATGGAGTATTGGCATTTTGAAATGGTGAAGTATATATGTATATATGTATTAGAATGGTTAAGTACTTTATATTGTGTAGGAAAAATGTTTGAATGATGGAGGATAATGAATGATGGGTAATGAAGATAATTTAGAAATTAAAGATTCTGATGATGATCCTAGTTACAATAGTCGTAATACCGCTGTTATAGTTACAATAGTCGTAATACCGCTGTTAATGATAATGATTCAAGTGATTTTGAAACTGCTAATCTAAATGTAATTTCTACTACTGCTTCAGTTGTAATGCAAGCGCACAGACTCCAAAGTCTACGAATTTAACATAATCTTCTTTTTCTCGCGTTAGTAACTCTACAAATTTAAGTAAACTGATATGGGAAAATTCTATTTACTTTGCTAACATACTTTTTTTAAACAGATCTGTACCCTTAATAATTTCAGAGTTGCAAAGCCCTTACCAACATTTCAGTTTTTTTTTTCTAGTGGCTTTTGCTGAAGAAAAGTTGAAGAAACAAAGTAAGAGTCTAATAACACATTTTTAGACTCCAAACAGACTCTAATAACGTATTTTTGGTTACTTTAAATGTAACCAAAAAGTATTTAGCAATATGATATATGCCATCTGTTTAGTGTGTTCCAAATGCACGGTAGTATGGGAATAAAGTAATCGCTAGTATCGTGATATAAAATACCATTCCAATGAAATTCTTTGACAATATTGAAAAAAAAAAAAAGCATTTTAAGTGTATATAGGAACAAATAACTGACTCTCAAATTTCTGGATTTGATAAATTACGTAAAATTAGACTCGAAATTGATGAGCTGAATGAAAAATTTTGCATGTTCCAATGGAAGAACGCCTTTCTGTAGATAATCAAATAAGTAGAGCTAGACATCATCTGTAAAGCGATATATGCGTAGCAAGTCTCAGAAATAGGGATACACACTTTATTTCCTTAGTGGTAATGATAGTTTTGCACATACATAAATATGATGCTAACATAGCAATGAAAAGCAATTCATTAACAGTTTATCAAATAAATCTGATATACGATGCTGCGGAAATTTTGATGCTTAATTGTGCAGAGAAACCCCTCACAATAAAAAATACAAGTTGTATTTTGACAATTTTTATTCACCAGTTAGCTTCATCGAATATTTCGCTTAAAAGGGAATTTTCTGCTTATGCTGTCAGAAGGAATAGAATTTAGGGTTGTAAACAGTATTCTGATGAATAAATGAAACAAAAAACAGGAAGAATATGTGTTGGATATGTTAGAAAATTAAATGCGATAGAAATAGCCATCCTTATATGGAAAGACAACAAAAAAGTTTTATTTATTATGCTGTTGTGGATTTAACAATTTAATAGGTCTATATAAAATTACACTGAGATCCAAAAAGTATTACATGCACCTTTTTTTTTATCACTTTATCGACATGTATTAATGGTTCGATACGGTACAAAAGGTCAAGGTTTGGAAAAAAAAGCAGGAATAAAAACACATTGAAGCTTGCTGAATTCCGTTTCCACATTTTGTCTTAAAGAGAAAAACTGCTTAAAACGATTCCAAACATCATAATATTTTAATTTGCTTTTTATGTTTTTGTATTTTAAACTGAAAAATACATACTACGTATTCTAAATTTGTAGTTTTTATTTAATTTTTTTTAAATAATTATTTAATGCTAATTTATTTTAGCTGATATTTCATGATTAAATTTAACCTATTATTGATTATCTATAGAGGTAATTATTTATCTGAAACGCATCAAATTTTACTTATTTCTTAATAAAGAAATTTACGAAAATAAACATTAACTTAGAAAAATTCTCTACTACTGAAATTGGCCTACAGGCACAGGTAGATTTCGAAGTTAAGTACTAATATTTCACCAACAAAAGCTGAATCAAGATTAGACATAAATCCAGTTTAAGAATTTTATCTGGCCGCTTTTGACGAGCTTTTATTTTTATTTTTCTAAAGAGCTGATTTGATTAGAATCATGTTAAGGCGGTATTAAAGAAAATATTTCGTAACGTTTATCAACTCGAAATTTTTTGACGCATTTTCTAACTCATTTTTGAAAGTAAAAATATGAAACTTCCTGACGTTATATTTTGAAGAGATTTATAAGCGACCTGTGCTTTATTTTTCGTTCAGTTATTTAGAACTTTATTTGCAAACAATTATTTTCGCCGTACGACCATTTTTTTCACCATTTCCAGCACTATCCCTTCAGGAAATTCGGTTCAAAATGCCCACTTTGAGAGCATTTTTAAAACGTCCTTCCGGCCAGTGCCGGGAGGAAGAGGTAGCTTTGATATTCCTTATTTTTAAAAAGCCAACTTATATTATTCAAACACACGAAGCTCAATTAAGTGGAAACCGAATGTAGGAGATTCAATACTAATTTTTATCAATACTAAATCATTATGAATGAGAATTTCGCGAAATTAGTCAGCTTTATCTAAGCTGCTTTTATTTAAAGTCACTTATATTTGGCTGCCAAATTCGGTGATTTCTTAAAGTGCCTGCCATTTTAAGACAACATGGTAGATGAGGCTAACCAGTGAACTTGGTCGAGACCTTAGTAATTGCTGTGCACATGCTCACTCATATCGGAATCGGTTGATATATACGAGTGCTGTCGCAGGCAAAAAATCAGATTTTTCAAATTACCACTTCAACTTCCACTTTAGAAATTGAAACTGCTATATCTGAGCCATTTTTTAAGATAAAGACAAACAAAAAATGCTCCTGAATCCTTATATCAAGGTCAAATACTTAAGAAAGAAATCTTTTTCAATTTCTAATTTTTTTGCACCTCACTTTAAATATATATATTTTTAATTTAATGGCCGCCATTTTGAAACAAGATGGGTGATGAAGCTGGCCAGCGAACTTGGTCGAGGTATTGATGTATACTATCCACATGCCTTCTAGCATCGAAATAGGCGAATACGTGTGGTATCGCGTGACAAATACAAGATCGTTTCAAAGTGTTAGCCATGATAGAAATTCAAAGTGCTATAATTCAACCACTTTTTAAGATATAAACAAAAGAACAAATTTTCAGAAAAAAAAAACTGATCCAGAATCTTTGTATCAAGGCCAAACACATAAAAAAAATCTTTTTCATTTTCCAACTTTTTAATACCTCATTTTAAATTTTAAATTACATTTTTTTTTTAAATGGCAACCCTTTTGAAACAAGATGGCGAATGAAGCTGGCCAACGAACTCTGTCGAGACATTGGTATGTACTATGTACAGACCAAGTTACACTCAAATCGGTTCATAAATACGCCTGTCATCGCGTGACAAAAATCAGGTCGTTTTAAAATGTCAGCCACAATAGAAATTCAAAATGTTATAACTCAGCCATTTTTTTAGATGTAGACGAAACAAAACCTGTTCCGGAATCTTTGTATTAAGGTCAAACACATACAAAAAAATCTTTTTCTTTTTCCAATTTTTTGGTATCTCATTTTAAATTTAATTTTTTAAATTTTTTTTTAAATGGCCACCATTTTGAAACAAGATAGCAAATGAAGCTGGTCAACGAACTCGGTTGAGTTATTTGTATGTACTATGTACACACCAAGGTACATCCAAATCGGTTCATAAATACGTCTGTTATCACGTGGCAAAAATCAGGACGTTTCAAAATGTCAGCCACGCTAGAAATTCAAAATGCTATAACACAGCCATTTTTTAAGATATAGACGAAACAAAAACTGCTCCCGAATCTTTTTATCAAGGTCAAACACATAAGAAAAAAATATTTTTTCAATTTTCATTTTTTTGCTACCACATTTCAAATTTAAATTTTTCTTAAAATTTTAAATGGCCGCCATTTTTAAACAAGATGGCGGATGAAGCTGGCCAACGAACTCGTTCGAGCCATTGGTCTGTACTATGTATAAACGAAGTTACATCCAAATCGGTTCATAAATACGCCTTTTATCGCGTGACAAAGTTCAGGACGTTTCAAAATGTCAGCTTCGCTAGAAATTCAAAATACTATAACTCAGCCATTTTTTAAGATATAGACGAAACAAAAACTGCTACGGAGTCTTTGTACAAAGGTCAAATACATAAGAAAAAATATTTTTTCATTTTCAATTTTTTAGTACCACATTTCAAATTTTAAATTTTAAACTTTTTAAAATTTTTTAAATGGCCGCCATTTTGAAACAAAATGGCAGATGAAGATGGCCAACGAACTCGGTCGAGACATTGGTATGTACTATGTACACACCGAATTACATCCAAATCGGTTCATAAATACGAGAGTTACAGTGTGACATAGGTCAGATATATATATATATATTCTGGGTCTGACAAACGCATTTAAAACATAATGTGCTATATATATATATATATATATATAAATTTTGAACGGAGGGTGGTTTCGGGGTCTGGGGGTCATGATCGATGAAAATACAGTCGAACCCGGTTAAGACGCGTTTCAAGGGAGTGGGCAAAAGTCGCGTATTAAGCGGGATCGCGTATTAAACGTGATTTGTATAATGTTCCAGGAGCTGTGCTTATTTACAACATCTAATCATCTAAATGAACTTTAGAACTTTCATTTATATGTTTACGGTCGAAAATTGTCAGGTATATTTTGATTAAAATTTAATTGAGTTCAACTTTAACTGACTGATTCTTTTTATAGAACCAAATCGAATAATAACTGAAAATAAAAAGTGAATCAAACGGCTTTATTATGGATTAATACGCTGCAACCAAAAAAAAAAAATAATAATAAATTAATAATAATAATTTCCTGCTTGACTAATCTTTTAATAGAGCTAAAAAAAAATTAAACCTTTGAAACACCTGTTAAAATCATATTTAGTACTTGGGATAATGAGTACAATTACAATCTGTCCTTCTTTTCATTATAAGAAAAACTTGTTAATAGTATTTGTGTAAAAAAAAAAGCATTGTTAGTATAGCAAGGAGTAAAACAACATAAAAGAAATAAACAACCGCAGTCGCACTTATTTAATCTTTACGAGTTCCATTTTTTTGCCTATAATATGTATTATGAAACATGGTAGGGATATAACGTACATTTAAAACCTCACAAACAATAGGTATACTAATCTTTAATCATAATAATTTCATGACATATCTGAGTATCCTGAATTCGTCTATCTCTCTCTAATACAGTAAAAACATACACGAAGCGAGAGGCAAAAGAATGTTAGGACGCGGAATCAAACAAGAATTGTAGTGTTGCTAATTTAGCGGGTTTTTAAAATCCTTTAACCGGCTGGCCCCGATTTTTCCGTTTCTGGATAATCATGTTAAAATGACAACAGACAAAAATATTTTAAACATAATTTTATTTTGAACCATATATAGAAAGAAGTGATATTAAAGCTATTATAGCATGAAACTGCGATTTAAAAAAAATATCCTGGGATTTACAAGTATTTTTATAAAAATACAGGGAAACCCTCGGACGGTGAAAGGGTTAAAAATTCAAATATCTGTCACTATTTTCGATTAGTAATGTGTCGCTTTAATTAATCTGTTATTAAATAAAGTAAATATTACTATTCGTAAGCAATGTTTTTTATTTGAATATAAAAAAATCTGGTAAATTGGCAACACTGAAGAAGAGACAAGGAATTCGCATCTTGATCCATAAATTCGCGTCTTAAGCGTGATTTTTTGCTTCAAAGGAGCAAAAATCTCTCGCGTATTAAGCGGGATTGCGTATTAACCGTGAGCGTCTTAACCGGGTTCCACTGTATACCAAAATTTTTTGAAATCGCTTTCCTCCGAACGGCTGCAATAGGTAGCTTTTTGTAAAGAAAGCTACCTAAAATATATTCTGCTTTTATCAAAAAATAGACCAATACGGAACATTATATAGTTTCTGAATAAGAGAAGTTGCCAATTAGATACGTTTGAGAGCAAAAATGAATTTTAAAATGAGTCAGAAAATAAGCAGTTTGGATTTGAGTAGATCCTTAACCCTTTCGGGCGCGGTGTCCTTAAAAAAATACACCTAATTTTAATTCCAAAACTGACAAACGGCACCAAGAATATTTAACTAAAATTTTCCTATTATAATGTACATGAAAATAAGCAAGTTCGTATTTTCTAATAAATTCGTTTATTGCGGTGTCAGTCCATTATTTCATCAGTTTATAAACAGAATTACTCTGCACCAATAGGGGTTAATACGATAATTTTTTCTTCGACTCCTATTTTTGTTTAATTTATTTTTGCTCTATGAGTTATTCCTATCAAAAACTTGTCAATATAAAAGTTGTAGATAATATTAAGAAGATGTATAATAAATTTAAGCGGATTGGATATCTTCTGAATAGACGAAGTTATAAATTTTTTCTTCCTCAACCGCCCTTATTTTTGTTTATTTTTTTTTTCTTTAAGAGTTGGTCCTATCCAAAACTTGTATATAGTAATAAGAATATTTATAATAAGTTTAATTGAACTTCATATCTTGAGAATTGACAAAGTTATGAATTTGTTTCTTCATAAAACCCTATTTTTTTCACCCCTTGATCCCATTTGAAATTTTATCAAAAATCTGTGATGCATAAATTTTTGGCCGTTTTTATAGAAGTAATAATAACTTTAAACTGATTTCATATATATTATATTTTAGAAGTTATGGAGGTTTTTCGATTTTCACAAAACTCCTCCCTATTTTCACCCTGTTGGTCCGATTTTGCCCATTAAAGAATTTAACCGAGATTTTCTGACCCTTGATTTTATGTGCCAGTTTGGAAGAGATTTGTGCAGAATTATGGCAGTTATCGTGTCCATAAAAAAGTTATATATATATATATATATATATATATAGATAGATAGATAGATAGATAGATAGATAGATAGATAGAAACATAAAGTTTTGAACTGGGGGTGGTTTTGGGTTCTAGGGGTCATGATCGGCGTAGATCTGAAAAAAGTTTTCAGAAATTCCAACATAGCGGATAATGTAATAGATAGTAGAGGAAAAGGTCCAAATACCGGCTACTAGGTGTTCTGAGAACTGGGCGTAGCGCAGCCTAGCTGCGATAGGCACAGTTTGTAACTTTAATTGAGAGAAGGAAGTTACGAAAAGTACGTCGCTGAAGTCTGTGTCATTTACAAATAGTAAATGCAAAAGTGTCGAATCTACGTAATCTGGTACATCAAAAGTTTTTCAGATATGTGTTTCTCATTTTTTATAATATACTGATCATATATTGGCTTGAATTATTGATTAAGTTATTTTCTAGCCATATTTAGCTCTGAATTGCCACGTGCACAGTTTTGGTATTTTATTATATGAATGAGTAATACCTGTTTTAACTTAAACATAGCAGTGGTCCGAATACTGGCTACCTAGAGTGGTCTAAATACCGACTAGCCGGTATTTGGACCTCTCTCGGTTGCTCTGCTTGAAGGGGAGGAAAATAAATTTATTTAAATAGTTCCATAATTAATAAATTAATTTAAATGGTTCAGAAATAGTCCCCGTCCCATTTCGCAATATGAAAAAAGCAACCATGGCCGTAATTCTTCAGGGCCGACACTGGTTACCGGATCACTTTTCAAAAAAGAGCTGTTGGACACTACAAAACTGCCTGTAATAAATGTGAAGAGAAGCAAAAAAATGACGGAGTAAACCAGGCGAAAGAGGCAGAAATTTCATTTTAATACTGTCGCTGCGCAACCCGAGATTTCCTTGGGCATTGTAAAAGTAGCAAAATTTGCGCAGCCCGAGATTTCCTCAGGGATGCCTTTTTAATCAACCCTCTAATTAACCCTCCTTGATTATTCCCACCAGTTATTTTTCTTATTGAAAATTATGCCTTATTTAATCGGAGTATTTTCCCGGTTAAATTAGACAAAAACGTTTGTTTTGAAAAACCGGTGACAAAAGAATAAAAATTCTTAAAAGACGCTTGTAGCGAAGGGGTTAAATACGCAATTTTTGAAGCTATTTTGATAAAACAATTACGCAGCGAGAGGGCTAAAAAAGGAAAAAGGAAAATATCCAACAGAGGAAGATGATAAATTTGTGTCTTCTTCATGTGTGCTTTCTCGGTGGACAAGAATGTGGGAGGGGATTCTGGGTTCAATGTTAAGAATGCGATATGTGGGTTGATAGGGACTATACCGACGCAGAGAGTGATATTATGCTTTTGATTTTTTCAGATAAAATAATTCTCAATTCAATCAGCAAGCTTTTTTTGTTGTTGTTTCACACGTTAAAAAACAAAATTAGAAATTATAATAGGAAGAAGACTGAAGGATAGTCGTAAAGAATTTTAGAAATTTGACAAAAATACATATTTATTAAAAATTGCGTATTTTTTCTTTACATAAGAAATGTTATTAATCAATACAATTTATTAAAATAATATTCTTATTGCTTCATAATTGTCATTAGCTCTATTTGTGTGATCTTTTGGAAAAAAAGCTTAGGTAGCCGGTATTTAGACCCCATTTTAAAAACTCAAAATTTGAAGACTTTCGGAATTTTGCTTCTTATAAACAGAAAACGCCTTTTAAACTGATTTTTTTTCTCTAAACAGGTGTAAGACGTGTTAAGGTACCCTGCTGTCACTTTTTATTTTATTAATTTTGAAAATTGTATGATCTAGATTGAGAACAAAAGTGGTAGCCGGTATTTGAACCTTTTCCTCTATTTCTTACGAAATCTACCTAAAAGTAGTTACAAATATTAATACTTTAATATTATTAGTTCAATACTGTACCAACTTTGACTTTCATCTTAAATTTCTGCTTCATTGAATTAATCAGTGTAAAAACGAGTTAATCACGATCGTGATGTTTAATAAAGTCAATATTTTTCTTTATTCTGTTGTACGTCTGCTGTCTGCGAATAGCCGGCTTAGCAGGAAGCGAAGTTCTTGCCGGCCCACGAGCTACCGATGTACAACAGAACTACAAAAAGTCGAGAGAATTAAACAAACATCGCTATTACAGCCCTCTCTTTCAGCGTAATATTTCTAAATTCAAGGAGGATCTGCTTGCCATAGCCAAAAACATACATATGAATTTGGATAAATTTTATGCATAATTTCATACACTTTCCGATGGTACAATAATGAAATTGGCACAAAAATCGCTATTACAGCGCCCCCTTCCAGCGGAATATTTCCAAATTCAAGGAGGACCTGCTGGCTATTGCCAAAAACACACACTAAAAATTTTGTTCAATTCTATGCATAACTTCACACACATTTCGATGGTACAATAATGAAAATGGCACAAAAATCGCTATTACAGCGCCCCTTTCCGGCGGTATATATTCATAGTCAAGGAGGACCTGTTGGCCAAAGCCAGAAACATACGCGAAAGATTTGGTTCAATTCTACGTGGTACGATATTACAATGACCCGGAATAGCAACGAAGACACGGACTGACAGACAAACATTTTGTATAAACATGTTTTTCGGAGTTTCTCACCACTAAAACGTGTAAATTCGTTGAAAAGCGGGAGTAAAAAAAAAATCCATTACAACACTTTCTTTTATTATAGATACAAGAAAACAAAGAATTTTTTCTAGTAACTTTATTTTATAATTCTTAGCTTTAAGTATGTGTATAAAAATGTACTGTTCCAAAGAAAAGAAATCATGCTGTGTAGGGTATTATTGAAAATTTAAAGACAATTGTATACATTACATTTTTGTTTCTATTTTTGTTGTACAAATCATTCATTTAAAATCTTTCTTAAATTGCAAAAACTGAACGGAATTTTATTATTAAAAATTTGGTAGGTAAAACCTTGAACCTTTCATATAACCCAAAAAGAACATTATCGAAAAATATTTCTAAATAAAAAATCGGCAGAAAAAATAGCAGTTACGAAAACTTTCCGATAAAAGCGAATACCATGATATTCTCATTAACATGCACCGTTTTATATTCATAAAAATATTACCGCTATTCATCACACCAAACTCTATCAAAAGTTCTCCCCCCCCCCCCCGTTAAGTATTTGATGTAGTTCATTTACTCCCCTTTTCTTTCTGCATTTATTTTGAAAATTATAATTTGAGCAATTAATCAAAGACTACATGCGTCGCAAGGAAGAATTATTTTCACAAATAACATCTATATATAAAAAAAGAAGATGAAAAAGAATATATAAAGAAAAGGTGGAATATACTTTGATCCCGTTATTCCAGATCATTTAGAACTTTTTTTTTTTTTTTTTTTTTTTTTTTTTTTTTTTTTACTGCACATAAAGCAAACACGTGCTGATGATTAGCAAAAATATTTTCTTTAACTACGGATTGAATCTTTACACAATAATGATAACAATTACACAGGCCTGCAAAATTTAGGTTGTGTTATATTTTTTAGGTTTTGAAAATTGATTCTTATATATTTGTAGCGCTGAATCAAAAAATTACCTTCATTTTTAACCATCACCTGAGGTTTTTTCGCTAATCGCGAATTTCAAAGTTAAAAATTAATAAAAAATAGCGAAAATCTGATAATAAAATAGATATGATAGTTGTGTCTTTTAGCTTTTGGTAATTGATTCTTATGTATTTTGTAGTGCTGTGTCTGAAAATGACCTTCATGTTTTCCCATCACGTCAGAATTTTTCGCAAATCGCAAAGTTTTAAAAAGTGGAATATTGCGAAAATCTGATTCTATAAAATAGTTTTATTTTTTTCCATGATAATTTATTCATCTTTTGACTTATACTAAGCCTTTTTACAGCTAAACGTGTAAAATATTGCGGGTTTTAAATCCTTACAATATTATTCCATGTATGGAAGATCCCTTGAATCGTTCATGCTTTATCTCGCGCTTTTCCTTTTATATTCCTTATGGGGTTCATTTCGGTGTCCCTTTTATTTTGAGAGTTGGTCAGGCTGGCTATTTGTTGCAGACGTATTTAAGGGGGTAGGATACCTTTGAACACGCTGAAAAAGTAAAAAAATATCACTATGTTCCAAGCTTCAAAACTTGTGCAATAAGTCAAAAATAAAAATTAAACTTCATTTAAATATAAAGCTCATATTTAAATTTGTATTTAAATAAATATATATATATATATATAATATATACTTGTAAATTAATAAATAAATATTGAAATGATATGTTTAAAAATATGATGATAATAAGAGAAAAAAATCTTGCGCGCAGGATAAAATCTGAAAATATGCATATAAAGATGAAATTTTGGTGAAAATAAATACATAATAGTGTTACCTTTGTACTAAAACCAGAATATTTGAAAATAATAACGACTAAATTAAAAAATTAACAGAAAATTAAAAATTTTCACTTAAAATAAAATATTTTAAAAGTGAACAAGTAAGAAAAATCATGCATTAAGCATAGATTATGAAACACTGTCCTACACTTCCTGTATTTTTTAACAAAACTTCGTTATTTACGGAAATAATGTATATAAAAGAACTAAGTAAACATTTCAGAAAACGCATAAAGCATTTGAAAAACAGATTTCAGCAGTTACCATCCATATCAAATATGTATTCCAATTCTTTTGAACAGCTCTGTATTTGATCTGTAGGTTGATATATATGCTATATAATGGGGAAATTTAGTTTAGCAAGAAAACGAATAACAGGTTGAAATTTCTCTTTCAGCAGTTTGTACTAATAGATAGAAACATACTTGTATACTTTTGTACAACCCTGTAGTTAACCTAGTACCTTTATTATACGCCACTATTTAGCTAAAGTTTAATTCAAAGTAAAACACTCTTAAAACTACTGGAATCACATTTTCAGAAATTATCATTTATAGACGGCCATGTATCCAATTCTTTGCGTGACGCTGTATAAAATTTTATCTATGTTTTATAATTTAATCTAGAAACATTTCTTAGTAAACAAAATGCAGTTAGGCGCAAAAATGCATAACTCATTTAAAAACCACCTTTAAGCAATTTACAATCATACCCAGTAACCATTACGAATTATTTTGTGTAGCCCTGTATATGAATTACAGCATTTATACACATCATATACAATGCACAAATATAGTGAAACATAAAAGCGCATAACATAAGTAAAAATGCATTTCCAGCAATCATCGCTACCGTACAATACTTCGGATACAATATAGTATCTTAAATCTTTTGTGTGTCCCTGTAAATACTATGCACTTCATATTATACATGAAATAAGTTATAGTAAACCTCAGCGACGTATATCAATTCCATTATGCAAGAAATAATTTAACATAATTAAAATACGCCAGAAAAAGTTCCCTCCACCCGTATATCATTATGTAACGGAATTCTTTTGTGTGGCCTTGTAAATGAATAATATTTATTCTTTGCAGCGCATATTCTACAGAATGCATATTTTAGTACACTTGATAAATGCATATCACTTTTATTGTGTTTGAAAGCGTGTAATATCATTAAAAAACATTTGAAACTATTCTTTCTGATAGGCCGTAATGTAACGGAAAACTTTTGACTGCCCCTGTAAATGAACTAAACATGCTACAAACTTCATTTGAAATAGGGTTCGTGCTATGGTAGAGGTCACTAACGTCCAAAAATTTCAGAACGATCCGAGTATATTTACGGGAGTTAGAGCGCGAACGGACGGACAGACAAACCGAATGCATAAACACTTTTCAACTTTGTTGGAAAGTGTTAATATTGTATCGGAAAACTTTTGACTGCCCATGTAAATGAACTAAACATGCTACAAACTTCATTTGCAATAGGGTTCGTGCTATGGTAGAGATCACTAACGTCCAAAAATTTCAGAACGATCCGAGTATATTTACGGGAGTTAGAGCGCGTACAGACGGACAGACGGACGGACAGACAAACCGAATGAATGAACACTTTTCAACTTTGTTGGAGTGTTAAAAACAGAGAAAAATAAAATCTGATATTTTTCTGGTTTTAAGTTGTAGATAAAACAGAAATGAATATGTTTTGAAAATTCCTGTTGATTGCCATGCATAGTTTTTTAGTAACACTGCGCACAGTATCAAAATTCATCATTTTGAATAAACGCAACGCAAAGTTTAATTATCCTATGTAATCTTAATAAAACTGCCATAATTAGTAAACTAATGCGTATATTTTAATGCGGTTTTTTGCATATTGTTCAGAAATGGTTACAGAATCAAAATATCTATTTAAAAAAATCGAAAATTTTGAAGGTTTAAAGGTATCCTACTCCCTTAAAACATTTACCTTCTTTTGGTAAGGCTTTGACAAATTGCTTTGACAGATTTTCGCTTTTTCTTTACTTTTTAGCATTTAAATTTACAATTTGTGAAAAATTGTGCAGTGATGACTAAAAATGAAAATTATTTTTGTATTCAGTGCTAAAAAATACATAAAAATCAGCTATCAAAAGTGAAAAAACTCAACCATCACAACTACTTTATAGTATCAGATTTTTACTATTTTTCAACTTTCAATCTTTGAACTGTACGATTTGCAAAAATTCCCCACCCAATGGTTAAAAATAAAGGTCATTTTCGGATTCAATGCTAAAAAATGCATAAAAATCAATTATCAAAATTTGAAAAGCAGAACAGTAGCAGGCTTGCGATATCAGTATTGATATAGACAATTTATAAAAAATAAAAAACTGTTCAAAAATGAAAAAAGTATAAAAGTAAAAATAATTTCTTTTTAAACAACTCGTTTATAAGCATTCAATGTTTATCTTGAAAATCACGCCCAATGTTTTGAATGCAATTATGTTTTTTTTTTTTTTTTTTTGTTTTTTTTTTTGTTTTTTTTCCGTTATCGGTTATTTGGCGTATTTCTTAATATCACGCTCTTAATTTTTTATTTGTAATTAATTTCGCCTTTTTTGCTTTTAAAGTGTTTCATTGTTGCAGTTTTACAGCTATTGACAAATTTTGGAGCATGTTTTTTAGAGCATAGTTAAATCCATTCTTATTTGAACTCGTATACAATTGTACAGTAGGGTGGAACTTCAGTATAGGGTAAAAAAAAAAAAAAAAAGACTTTTTTGTTTTAATGTGTAATAGTGAAAACTTTTTTCCTCTTTGGATGTCTAAACTATTGGCTGAAAAGGTTTTTTAAAATTAATTTGTTTTCCGGTTCCTCAAGGACGTCAAAGTTTTAAAATTTCAGTATAAAGTAACTTAAAGTAAACAACGTATCTGCTAGCTCATATCTGCTTATATTAAGCAAATACTACCCAGAAGCCATCACAAGGAGGTGGCTAAATATCGACTTCCACCCACCTTACCTCCCTTTGTTCTGGATTAATTCAATTGCATATTCAATCAACTGGAGTTCTTAGGCAAATCATTACATTGCGGGAATTCAACTTTACCAAGATAAAGCCATCTCTTGCTTAATATCTAAAGACGGTTGACGCAGCTCGCGAGACAATTTTGACATACGTTTCCACTGTTTGAGAATGACAAGGGAAATCTAAAATTAAGGTGTTTCCCCTGTTTGTACTTTTTTTTAAAGTTCTTCATCCGATCAGTCCTTCTAGAGAGGATCCATTTTTTTACAGTCTATAATTTCAATATGTTCGCATTTTTCAAGTTACTTTCCTATTGGTCTAGAAAATCCTTTAGTAACCGCAGTTTTTCCAGCAAGATGTTGAAATAAGTAACTGAAAAAAGTTCATTGGTATGTAATAAGCAAATTATCCTCTGTAAATGTTTACAGTCTTGCTTCCAATGTTTTGACAACTCCACATTTGCGTCCTGCATTGACGGCGTTTCTGTTTCACCCAAAAACTTCCAAACTTGAAGTGTCTGTATTATTACTTTGAAAATAGACCAAAATTGCAGTGGCTATACTAATATAAGAAAACGATGTCATTGAAATATGACCAATATATTTTGATCCTGGTTTTTCAACTAAGACCATGTGTTCTTCTTTAATGATTTTTTGTTATACTTTTTTTCCATTTGATTATCATAGTGTTATCCTTTTTACCATCAAAATAAAAACCTTCTAAAATTAACTCATTTCGTCTTTCTTGTTCTTTCAAATACTTCCTTTTCTTTTTCTTTTTCTTTGTCTTCTTCAAGTCCTTCTTTTAATTATATTTTCTTTATTGTCATCAGAAATACCCATATCTTCTAGGGTGCCATTTGCAATAATATTTGTAGTTCTGTCTAGTACTCTGGTTCTTTCACCTTCTTGATTGTCAAATTCAGATTTAGAACTATCGATTGAATTATTTCCTTCCGAACTATTTTCTTCTTTTGGCGAGTCATTCGATCAAAGCATCACATTTTTGTTTTAAAATAACTTCTTCTTTCCTTGATATTTCCTTTTCCAGTCTTGCTACACATTTTTTTGTAGTTTTTATATCTATTGATGCTATTGAAATCACCCCATCTCTCTTTGGTCTTTGAGAAAGTGACGTTCTTGTTCTGATACACGATAATATTTAGTGCATTTACACAAAGAAAAGTTTTTTGCACGATTACCTAATATTTTTTAATTTTATATTGGATGTGGGATTATTCTTTCTAATCTTAATATTTTTCTGCAAGTTTTGACATTTCTCACGACAGTCTAATCTTTTTTTATGATTTATGTATCAGAAACCGTTGGAATTGAAGGTCGCAGCAATACACTTTTAATTGTATCAGCAACAGCTTTAGATATTTCAGAAACAGTGTGTTCTAGATTCCAGCTGGCAAATTTTAAGTTAAATTGAACTCATAAATAATGTTTCATAACATCTTCATATGTTCGCTAAAGATGGCAGTCTAATGTTCATTGTTTTGGTTTGCGAAATACAAGACTTTCAACAATTTTCTAGATTTAGGCTTGTTAGCAGACATTGTCACATTTGACACCAACTGTTTGTTGAAAAATAATCTAAGAAACTGTTAACACACGCTAAATCTTTTTATGTTGTTAAAAAGGAAAAAAAAAATCACTATTAGAATATAAAATTCGAAACTTCGTTTTTTAGTTCCACCCTATTGTACAGTCATGAGAAAAAAAAATAAACACCCCTACTAAGTCTGCAACAAATTACTGTAGAGGAAAGTTACTGGTACCAAGCGAATGGAAATTAAGTCTTCTTTTAAATGATGTTTATAAAATTTGCTTAGGGGGCCATCTACATAAAAAAAGAAACACAAACTTTTTTTAAATATCAATACCCAAGTTTGACACCATAAATATATTCTACACCCTTCAACTAGCCTAAATACAAATTTTCACGAAATTCGTACAATTAGTTTAAGAGAAATTAATTATTTTAAAATAAGCATATTTTAGGGGTCCAAATCGAATTTTGGTACTCGATTATTGAAATGCTAGAAAATGACTAAGTCACTTTTATTAATGTATTATTTATTGCCAATAGGGCCATTTCACTCGTTTAATATATTTCATCTAATGCTAGCTCAAATGTTTCAATAAAATGAGTAATCTATATAAATAAAAATGTAAATGTTCGTTTGTACAAAATCGCTAATCTCCTAAAGTTCTTCACCGATTGCTTTGAAATTCACGGATTGAGTTGCATTCGAAAACTAGCGTGTTGTTATATACCCATTATGAACCTCGCTTCCCCTCTCCTAATTTTCAAAGCCAGGGGGCGCTTTTTAAATTTTTTTCCGACACCCATCATGTAATAAGTCATTAGAAAGCCCTTTGAATACTCTTTCCTATTATTCATCTCCCCTTCCCCTCACCCCCCCCCCTTCCCCGGGGAGCACATTTCTATATAAATAAATATGTATAAAGAATAAATTTTAATGTTTAAGTGTCGAATAATGGCGATATAAAAATATATGGATTTTTTGCAAAACTTTTTGGGCCAGGTCTAATTTAACGGACCTTTGAATGGACGAAGCCACACTGAAACAATGATTTTCATACGGACTGAGTCAAAATTAGGACTGAGAACTTTGGGCCCTGAAGACTAGGAATGAAATCAGTCCCGGCTCTGTACAGAAAAAATAAGTTAAACCCGGCCCAACAAGAGCGGAGTCCAGGCCTGGCCTGGCCCAAATGCCGTCAAAGAAAATAGGCCCGAGCTCGAGCTTCGGACAAATAAAGCGGGTGATTTCAGTCAATTGTTGAATAATTTCTGAACAGTGATCGTATTTCCTCTAAAGTAGCCGTGTAATAAGTAGCTAAATATGAGTTAAAATGTGCTACATTAAGGGTCATATTAAAACTAATTACTGGATATATTACTCAATGCATACGGATGGAATACTCAATACATCCGAATTGAATATTTCCAATTGAGCGAAAAAATGCTCAGGCCGGGAATGGAATTCAGATCATTGGCTTACAGGGCCAATGCTCTACCGTTCTATCTGGGTTCGATTCCCGGTCTGGGCATTTTTTTGCTCAGTTGGAAATATTCATTTCGTATGATAAATTTATAAAACAGTTTGATTGTGTTAAAATAGTAATTTACTCAATACATAAATATATCAATTAAAATACATATATAGTACTTTAATTGATATACTTTATGAAAAGGTTTGGTTTTAAAATGATATATAATTCTAATGCAATAGCAATATTATTATATTTAAAATATGCAATTTTACAAAATGCAAACTGATAGAATAAAAAAATTATATTATTTTATAACCCAGGAAAAAAAAAAGAGTACTGGTACAGTAAATTAACGTATGTTGAGATCATAAATACCGTGGTCAAAATTACTTCCGGTGACAGTTGACAGTATAAACGAAAATGTTTTATCATCCTGTATTGATATACAGTAAAACAGCTAAAAATGAATCAGTCTTTAAGTCTAATCCTATCTTAAGACCCTACATTGATCACTCGAAGAAACTCGCAAGCTAATATTAAATCTTTGGAAGCGTACTTTTAATTTTTCGTTTGCATTTTAACATTTGTAAATTATTATTATTATTATTGTTGTTGCTTCAGAGGATAGCTGATGTCGATCTATAATGTTGTTAGTTTGTAATTTCTCGATTTTTCTTGCCAATTTTTTAAAATGAGGCTACTTTCACTTTCGGAAACGGTTCCGAAAGTTAAAGTAAATTTATATATATATATATATATATAAAAGAATGGCAATCAAAATTAAAAAAGCAAAAAAATAGATCAACCTTAGCTGTCCTATGCAATATATATATATATATATATATATAAAGAATTGCAATCAAAATTGAAAAAGCAAAAAATAGATCAACTTTAGCTGTTCTATGCAAAATATATATATAAATATATATTACAAGTGATAAAAAAATTTAAAATAAAATAAAATAAAAATATTAAAATGTAACCGATAAATTTAAAGTAATGCTTCCATACGATTAAGTGTAGCTTGCTAGTTTCTTCGCGTGACAAGTGTAGATGTTAATCTGATACATTTTAAGTTCCGTCGAAAAGTACCATAAAATTGTTATAGTTGGGAAGAAGGACTTTTGCTTCAAGTTTTGTTGTCCCTTGCGATTACATTTTCATAGGTATCACTGTATTTCTAGAGAAAAAAACTGTCGCAAAATATTTTTAAATCGTTTAGGCAAGGTGTGTATTAATGTAAAGGGAAATTTATTATGTATTTTAGGTTAATTACATGAAAGATAAAAAGTTTTTCCAGCATTTAAAAAAAATTTTACTGACTACGTAATCTTTATGGAACCAACTAGTTATTTGTTTTTTAATTAATTAGTTGAGAGCAATGTAAAAAAATACAACTTTTACTTGTGAATTAAAGTTGGAAATACAATTCTAAGTAGTATTAAATAAAAAAATGCAAAAATCATATAGGGAACAGATGATAAAAAAAAAACATTTTTTGATTTAAATTATAATTTAAATATGATATTTAAGCATATTTAAATCTATAAAGTTATCTTTAAAAATAATTCAGAATCAATGCAAAAAATAGAAGTACAAAGAGAATATAAAAGAAAAAGGAAGGAAACGTACTTTAGAAAACGAAAATTTTATTGGTTACTCCATTTTATTATACTCATGTTTTTTTTTTTTTTTTTTTTTTTTTTTTTTTTTTTTTTTTTATTTATTTATTATTTTTTTTTTATTTTACTTGTTGCCTGACACTAAACATGTGCATATAAATCACTAGTTTCTTACATTTTATCGTATAATCTCGCATTAAGGTCAGCCATTTTCTGTGTAACCCGGAAATAAAGTATCTAACTTTATGAACGCTGAAATCCTTGGATTGAAATAGATGATATTGATGCAATATGTTAATGCGAAAGTTTTGATTATAAAACACTGGATGTGTTTTACGAGAAATAATACTCGACCTTCTAAGACTAAATGAACTTGTAAATATAACTCTTATCTTAATGTAATCTGACAATAACGCACGACTTCTTAATCGAAAGGTTTTCGTAATTATAAAAGTAATGTGTGTTTTCGCGTCAAGTTTGCTTTAAGAGAGTCAAGTGCATTTAAAGTAGCGTATACAATTTTTCCTGACTTATAAATTTAACACGCGAAATTTTTATTGACATTATGTAAAAAAGTTAATCGAACTTTTTCTAGTAATTTTTGGAAAGCAAATATTAAAATACAATGAAACCAATGAACCTGTGCTAGGATTTTGCAATGCAATCTTTGAAATTTTTTGCTGATTCTTTTTTAATTAATTTTTAATTAACAGCCGTTTTTATCACAACAACGAGTTTTAACGAAATTTTAGTATAATATGTCAAAAACAACATTGAAACAGCAATGGATTTAATGGTTCGCCAATAAAAGCTCACCAAACTATGCCAAATGGCTGTGAAGCTGCAACAATGAAACATTTCATAGGCTCATAAGTAAAAATAATAATTCTTAACTAAAAATTATGCGTGCAATATAATTAAAAAAAACCGCTTTTATCAATTAGTAGTTTAATATACAGTGATAGCCAAAATTGTGGGCATTTTTGAAATTTTCGTGTTTTATATTTTGTGTGTTTGAAGAATATAATAAATTTCACTTAAATAAAAATGTTTATATATCAAATTTAAGAAAATTTAATGTAGAATTTAATAAAATAAACAATCAAAATATCTGCATTACAAAAAAAGTTACGCATACAAAACTAAGTTCTCTCTTAGATTTCATTATATTTTAAAGTTAAACTTACACATTCAATATTTAGTAGGATAACCGTTGTTTTTTATTATTTGTCTTCATTTGGATGCATTTTAGTTTGAAAAGCTCTTTTCCTTTCATAAAATTAAGCGGTCATTTCTCTTTCCCTTTAATCTTTTAACCGCAGCGCTCTACATTTAAAAGAAAATAAATAATATCCTTTTCCGCCTAGCGACGTCTTTCAGATTTCATACTAGTGCCTTATTTTTGATGCTATGCAAAAATTAGTCAGACACATTACTTCTACACGTTTAGCGATAGTTACTCCAGATGCAATATATTAGTCACTTCATTATTCTCTGTCTTTAATTTATTTTATTTTATTAACGTTCGCTGTTTCGGCGTTTAAGTCCCATGAGACTTTTGGCAACCCCCTTGTAAAATGTTGTCTTGTGGTTTCCGCTCCACAAATTCCCTACGTATCATCTGGCGGCAAATAACACAGGGGAACAATTTTTAACTCAATTTCTGTTGATTTCGATTTTTTGACATTGCACGCTTTTTGCACGCTTTTTTGACTTAAAAGTCAAAAAAAGTTGCACGCTTTTTTGACTTAAAAGTCAAAAAAGCGTGCTTATTTCAAAACTGCAATTAGTTTTCTTCTATTACGTCAAGTTTTTTCTCTACAGCTTACATTAATGTGACCACTCTACGCTGAATCGGGCGTGAGTCATAGGAAAAAAAAATCTTCAGAACTCTTAGCATTTGGACTGCAGGAGAAAAATTTCTCGAAAAGGGAGCTAATGTATCCTACTTTCGATCCAGAGAAAGTGAATTTTTTCAATACTTTTGAAGTAACGGTGGATTTGTTTTTTGCCATAACGTACATGGTTTAATGGAGGAGTTGGGAATTCCATCCTATACTACAACTAAATGGCGACTGTTCATCGATAGCTCGAAAAGGAGCTTGAAGTGCATGCTCCTTCACAATTTAAATTTATTTGGAGCAGTCTCAATAAGCCATTCAGTTTATTTGCACGAAGTATATGAGAACATAAAGAAAGCCATTCATTTATTGTAATATCATATTCACGAATCGAGCATCTGTGTTGACCTTAAAATAGTGTGTTTCCTCCTTGGCCAGCAACGTGGATACATCAAGTATCCCTGTTTTTGTGTATGTGGGACAGCAGAGCTCGTGAGAAGCATTGGTTCCTGTTGAATTGACTTCCAAGATCTGACCTCAAACCTGGTGATCCAAACATTTCACATCAGCCGCTTGCCAACTGAAAGAACATAATATTTCCAACTCTGCATATAAAACTGGATCTATAGAAGTAGTTCGTGAAAGCTTTGTGAATTGAAGAAAACTGTTTCAAGTATCTCATTTCGAAATTCCCAAACCTGTCTTTAAAAAAAATAAAGGCATGTGTATTTGACGGTCCACAGATTCGGCAGCTCATTAGAGATGAACATTTCATCGGAATAATGACGGAACTCCAAAAAATACTTAGTCAGCATTTAAAAACCCTGTCAAAGACTTTCTTTGAAATATGCGAGTAGAAAATTACACCGAGATTGTCCAGCAACTTTTAGAGAGCTTCAAAAGGCTTGGTTGCAACATGAGCATCAAACTTCAGTTTCTGCATAGCCATTTTAATGACTTCTCGAAAAATCTTGATGCAGTCAGTGATGAGCAGGACGAACGATTCCACCAAGATTTGAAGCTCATAGAAGAACGATATCAAGGTAGATGGGATAAACATATGATGGCTGACTACTGTTGGAGCATCAATCGAGATTGTTCACAAATGGAACACTCCGGGAAAAGCTACAAGCGAAAGTTTTTACCTTAATATGTACTTATTTCGTTTTGTAAAAGGATTTTATTACTTGTATGAACGCAATGTAGTGTATATTAAGTATATTCAGCCGTTGTACGAATAATATATTTGGTATTATTTTCTTTATTTTCCTTTTCATCCCCATGAAGTATGATTTTTGGTGTATCCTGTAGCTTATAAAGTTGACGTTATTGAAAAAAAACTGAGGTCATTTTTGTATTTAGATGCCAATAATTAGCCAAAAACAGGTGCCAGATCAAAGTCAACAAAATGTGTGTTCCCCAGTGTAATTCATATTACTCTTTTGACTCCTCTCATTGTGTTATAATTAACAAGTCTGACCACATGCCTTCACTCAATTTATTCTCCTCATATAGCATACGTAATTGGCGAAAATGTATATGTAGTCCTGCCAACACTCGATCATTTGGAGAAAATGTAATTTTGAACACTACTCTCTTGACTGTTGGTAACAGAACAATGTGAAACAGCACCCTCTCTGTCTAGCGGTCAGCGGCCCTTCCGCTGCCGAGGGCTCGCCTTGCGAATAGTACCTGCGATCCTGGTATCTAGTTGGTAAATAAAGAATTGTTGCAGTACACGGTTGGTCTCTTATCTGGAATATGGACTAATTCTTTCTTTTAATGTTGTTTGGCATCATTCTCAACATGAACCCAAAACAGGAACCCATGAATCCATGAACCCATCCAGGAACCCAAAATAACTGTACAGAAAGTATCTATACTTTTAAACATTTCAAATTCAAACTTTCTTTTTTAACCATAAATCCAATATAAATCCGTGCAAAAACGTCAAACTGTATCTTTTTTTTTGTACTATTTTATTTTATAATCATTGCTGATCATGATATAAAGCGGTGTTTTATTTTTGTGGCAACACTGTTTTGAATAAAATCCATTCATTTTATTTATGAAAACAATGCCGATTTAATTTTTAATTAATTAGAATTTTTAATCGAAAACATGTTTTAACGAAATGCGATGTACTGAGTCAGAAGCGGGTTCAGAAACCTTTCGAATGATACCTCATTCATCGTTCTGCGTGTTGTAAATGCACAGAAAAGGGATGTTGACGACAGTAATAATATATATGATTTTAAATTCCATGAGAGATATTAGAACTTTGTTTTTTTTTAGAAAATATATGTAATCAATTAGAATATCATATGTTTGCAAAGTTATTTATATAGTGATGAAATCTGTGTAAGAAATAATTTCGCAATCTTAAAATCTATACATTTTATTGTTATTATTATTCGCTGTGTTTAAATATAATAATCTAAGGAATCTAAACAGCTATTCTAAATCGTTATTGCACCCTAAAAGCGTACATTAAACACACCTATTTTGTGAAATATTTTTCTGCAAGTGTATGATTATTTAGCAGCCTCCAACATTGTTGAAAACTGTTTCGATTCGTCTGTCTGCCTGCCTTCTAATTTTCTTAAATATATTTAAATTTCCATAAAATCGACATATGGTATTGATATTCACCATAAAATGCTTCCCATTTAAAATGAAGTTCATTTGTTCTTTATTTGCAGGGATGCTGAAAATAATTCTGATACATTATGGTCAATGAGCAATAAATGCTTCAAGTGAATTTGATTGATGTTACACTACTTCAAACCTTGCAAAATTGATATGCTTTATTGATATATATTACAGGAAATTTCCTATAGAAAATAGTGTGGATAGTATTTATAGTTCATTTGCAGGGATGCTTAAGGGGTCTTCTACCTTTTAAACGCGTCGAAAATTAACGAAAAACTACAAAGTTTGAATTAGTCTATATTCAAAGCCTTTTTATATATAAATATGAAAGTTTGGATATTGTTTAAACAGATTGTGCTTTGTAATATGCTACCATTAGAAATTTATTAAACCTTTACAGAATTTGTGTATTGTTGAAATCAAAATAGCTCTTTTTTTTACCCCATAAGTCATTGCGCGCATGATATCTTGAGAAAGTATGTATGGATTATCATGAAATTTGGTAAAGATACTAAATATATATGTGTGTTTAAAATGATCTACTCTTAGGCTAAAATTATTTCATTAACTATAAAAAGAAAAAAATGTATTTTTAATTAATAAAAACAGTCATAACGAAAAATATTACCATTGTAAATACTTAAAAGTAGATCATTTTAAACACACATATTTGTTTAGTATATTTATCAAATTTCATGACAATCCATACATACTTTCTCAAGATATCATGCGCGCAATGACTTATGGGGTAAAAAAAGAGCTATTTTGATTTCAACAATACACAAATTCTGTAAAGGGTTAATAAATTTCTGTTGGTAGTATATTACAAAGCACAATCTGTTTAATCAATATCCAAAATTTCATGTTTATACATAAAAAGGTTTTGAAGATAGACTAATTCGAAGTTTGAAGTTTTTCGTTAATTTTCGACGCTTTTAAAAGGTACAAGACCCCTTAAAAGAAATCGGATAGATTATGTTCTATGGACGACAATTCTTTGAAGTGCATAAAAAATATGCTACACTAGTTGCAACATTAACAGTTTTTTCAGGCATTGTTGATATTCACATAAGCGTGTTTCAAATAGAAAACACTATGAGTAATATTGATTGTTCAATCACAGGAACACATGAAAGCATTCCATTGCATTACTGTCTGTAGTAGAAATTATTTGAAGCTTGTTTTATTATATTTTATATATGTTATTGAAATGCTCAATGAAATCTACCGTATTCAAAGCAAGGAATTTAACATTTAATGTTCTTTTACAGGGGCGTACAAGTGAGTTCCGATAAATTATCGTCTATAAACGATAAGTGTATGGGGACATGGGAGTGTATTTTCAGCTGTTTTATGCATTTTAAAGCAAACTTAATTTTAGTATGTCACTAGCAGACCCAACGCATTGTCAGGGATTACTTTAAATATATCTACCTAAACTGGTGTTTATTTTTTCCAAACGAACCTCGATTTTAAAATCATTTTATGTTTTAAACAGAAACCTTTCCAAAAAAATAAAAATTGCCTTACGAGTTCTACTGCTTTCATCATCGTAGACTAAACATTTTTCGCGAAAATCATCCTCCAATCCTGGCAATTAGTTCTTCAGATATTTATTTTTCAAAGCGCGATGAACGCAAATCAATACAGTTTAATTATACTTCATCAGAAACACAAAAATTATTTAAAAAATCACGCCCGTATCTTTGGTGATAAAATTTTACCATTGAAACATTTCCTCTTTCGTTTACGATCGACTCACGGCATTGTTAAGGAGATAAACCATAAAAAAGGTAATTCCATAACCATCATAAACCATAAACAATAATCTAGTGTAATTACGCATCCAGCGATTTCTGGAGTTCCATTACCTGTGATTTATTCTGTTGAGCTGAACCAAGTTTCAGACCAGATGCTATAATCACTAAGGTTAGCTGGGTGAAAAAGTTCCAATAGATTCGTCCGGGATAGCTCAGATGGTAAAGCATTGGCGGCTTCAGCCAGGAGATCCCTGGTTCGAATCCTGGTCCGGACATTTTTCGCCCAGTTGGAAATTTACATCTAGTATGATTTAAATATTACATCTAGAACGATTTTTTGCTTCCAGTCAGCATCAAGTCCCCTTTCGGCGTTTTTAGATTGTTGAAGATGTGCAAATTTCTGTGCCCCTCTTAGAAATAGCCTTTTGCGCAAAATGTTTCTTGGGTCATGTCTCGGTGAGAAATAAAAATGGACATTCAATTAGTGATTGCAACCATTTCTGATGAATTTGAAACAAATTTTTATTAGGAAGCTGTAATACTCGTATCTGCTCCCTACTGGTTAGGATATTTTCCGATCTCGGTTCTGATGCCATGTTTCATCGCCACAAATTTTATACCTTTCCTTCTAGACACGTTGGAACAGCACAACATTGAATACTAGGGCTACGCACTGACAGGAAAATGTAGTAGGCGGATTATTTTTAGTGTTGTACGGTCCAGTATTTTCAACACCAGTAAAATCTGAAAGAATTCTTCGCTTTCTTTTTCTGAAATTGAATAAGGTAAAGAATATTTTTAGAATTTACTGGTGTTGGAATTCAAGGAACCGTACTACCGCTGAGAAAATTCCGCGTACGACACCGCCATTTTTGTGTAAGTGCGTAGGCCTAGTATTAATGAGCCGGTGGATGGATAGTGCGATTAGTTACGCCAGAAACTCGGGCAATTCCATTCACAGTGTGGTCCTGGACACATACAAACACGATAGCCTTTCACACTGCCATAACACCGTATTTACCCATCTTAATGAACTATCACCATAATTTACCATAACTTATTCACTCTGCTGTGATTAAACAACTGCAATTCAGGTTAAGTTCATCATATGACTTCTCTGAAACGTCCTTTTCTTTTGACCGGTGACCTTATTTTCCCAACACTAAAATTGGCCGAGTTATAAAGCTTTGAATTGCATGACTTATACCAGTTATCTGCGTCTGAACACAGATGTGTTGGACCATGCTTCGAGGGATCGTACACAAATTGCTTGATGTATTAAAGTAATTTATTTCGTTTGTATCTGCATTAGTATCTTGCGTGTGCCAGTACTAGAGCGTATAGTCACATCGTACAATGTATGCGATAGTGTTAATGTTTATTAACTAAGTTTCAGATTGGCTAAAATAATTGTATTTTAACATATGTTTTATTTTGTAAGGAATTGAGACTGTTGCTTTTCATCATTTCATTTAAGAAAAATTCTTTTATTCTTTAAATTATATTTTCAATTCAAGTTGTATAGTTTGCTTTAATTTGTCAGAATGAAAATAGATTTCACATTTATATTGTTATGTTAATTTCATTCTCAACTATTTTTCTTATATGTAACAATTATATATATTATAGTAAATTTATGAATAACGCCTATTTCGCAGCGAAAAAGATGCTTGGACTTTAAACCGCGTTTATTCGGTCAGTTTTATTTGTAGAAGAATGGAATTTTTTTTTCTTAGAATAGAAGGATATTTTTACTAAATATAACTTTTAGGACTGGGAGCTCGTGTAAAAATTTAAATTTCACAATTTTTTAGGAAATGTTTCTTTTTTCATCTATATGGCTTTAAAAATATTTTACCTCACTTAAAACATTTTTCTAATTGGAACTATATTTCTATAACTAACGGTTTAGAAATTAGCCATTGGAATCCGTTAAGAATGGACGCCCTGTAATGATAAAAGGAAATTTTGTAACATCTCTCTGATAGTGCTGGAAAGCGTTTCACTATCTATTCATAGAGCATGATTTTTTTTTTTACGTTTTAGTCAGATACAAATGATTTCTGTCTCTAAATAAATAATTCACACGACATACTATTTTACTTTCTAAACTGTTTATGAATTCACCAATTTAGTTGCTTAAATCTACACTTATTTTTAAAGATTTTTTTTTTCTTTCGTGTTTATGATTTCCCTTGATAATGAAATGCGTTTGAGTAAATAAATTAATTTACTTCATTAAATTGAATTAAAAACACACAAGTAAAAAACGGTGCAAGGATTATGTAAATAGTTACTGTTGGATTAAAAAAAAATAATAAAAAGATTTCATCTGTGTAACATCGATTGTATTTATTAGGATATTGATTCTACTGAAATAATATTCCTAGTAGTGACAAACATAGATTAAAAAAGGTTGCTGAATTAAAGATTTATTGAACTCTCTTGCAAATTAAGCAAATTAAATAAATGAGAATAATTCATCAAAATAACTTCCCTAAGAAAAATATGAGAAGTAACATGATATTATTTAAAAATCTTATACTATGAAAATGCTATCGTTTAGAAAAACTGTTTGTGATACTTCGTTGTCTAATTTTTTTACCTGTGTTAAAAAAAAGAAAAGAAAAAAAAAAACGTTTTCGTTTTTACTATAGTCTCTGCTGATGAAGCATATTGTACAAATAAATTAATGTTATCTTATTTTACAATTTTTTTTTCAATCTTACATTTATCTTATCAAATTTCATGAAAATAACGAAAGGGAAAGAAATATAATACTGCAAGCGTTTCCATCTAATTATAATTGATTGGATAGTGTATGTTAATCAAAACAAAAATTTAAACAGTTCAGTAGAATAACATTGACTTTTTATTTAAAAAAACAGCTTGACTTAGTACTGTTAACAATCGGAAAACAGAAGCAAAACGCTTTTCGTTGCTTAAAACGTATTATAAATACTCTTGTAAATTAAACAGATTAAATAAATGAGATTTATTCATCAAAATAATTTCGACCTTATCACAGGTATATCTTGTTCAGCTTCTTAAAATTTCATATAGCCTTAAAATCTTGGTGTTCATAAAAGCTGTTCATATCCCGAGCTCCAATTAGGGTGATTCTTTATATCTGTTTTAAGAAATGTTTTCTGTTCTGTTTCTTATGACACATCTTGTTCACGAAACATGCTTCGGGAAACAAATTCATTTTTACTTGCCTCAGCAAAATTCATAGAAATAACAAATAAAATAAAATAAAAAATCAACACTGCAAGACTTTATATTTTATAAAGAACTCATAAAGAACCTGGTTTAATTAAAATTCTTAGCAGTTGAGGAAAAAGGATGAAAAAAGCTTGCCGTTGTATAAAAAATAGTACAAATCCCCGTGTAAATTAAGCAAATTAAATAAACGAGTCATTCATAAAAATGACTTTAATCTTATCTCCATGCTTGAAAGACCATGTCTAGTTACTTAATAATCTAGGGAGCCGGTGAAAGTTGACATTATATACAGGGCTTCCAACAGTCTTAAAATTTTCTACCTTTTCTATCACTATTTTAAAACAAGAATTTTCGTGGTAGGCTTGTTTAACACATTCAGTCTGTGTTGCCACATTGGGGACTTTTTTGTCCCCAGATTGTTGATTGTCACCGCTTTTTTGAAATAGAAATATTCGGCCTATTTAAAAATAGATTAAAAATTCTGAAAAATAAGGCGAATTATACAATTAAAAAAAAGTGGTGACAGTCAAATAATCTGAATTAAAAAAGCCCCCAATCTGGAAACACCGCATTCAGTAGAAATATGCAAAAACATTTACGGTTCGATAATACTGATAGCAAAAATGGAAGATTTTAGAAATGCTACAAGTCCTACATACATAAAAAAAAATGTTTGTGCACCTCCCATCGTGTAGTCTTCATCTTAATATTCACGCTTTTAATATTCTCGCTTTTATAATCATTCCAGCCAAATGAGATATTCTTTTTTTATAATTTTAAAACAAAAATCCTCGTGATAGATTCTTGTAACACCTACAATAGAAATATACCAAAACTGAAAGACGTATATCATACACAAAATGTAAAAACCGGCCTAAAACCGACAACTTGTCGGTTTCAGGCTTTTAAAATTTTATTTTTAATGTTTTGAAAATTTTTACCTTTTGTGTGTAATATGCGTCTTTTAATAATTTTTTTTATTATATATGTGATGTTAATTTCAAGATGTAAGAGCCCTTTAATTTATACCAAAACTTTTATTGTTTCATAATAGTGGCAGCAAAGATACAAGATTTTTGGAACTCTTTGAGCCCTGTACATATTAAAAAATGTTTATGAACATCCGTCTATTCAGCTCTTCACTTTTGCTTTAAAAAACGTTTAATGTTCTCGTCTTTATGATCACTCCAGATGAATAAGAATTTTTTACTATGTTATTTTACTATTTTAAAATAGAAAAATTCGTGGTCCATTCGTATAAAACCTGCAATAGAAATATACCAAAACTTTTATTCTTTCATAATAGTGGTAGCAAAGATAGAAGATTTTTGGAACGCTTCGAGCCCTGTACGTATCAAAAAATGTTTATGAGCATCCATCTATTCAGTTCTTCACTTTTGTTTTAAAAAAACGTTCAGTGTTCTCGTCTTTATGATCACTCCAGCCGAATAAGAATTTTTTACTATTTAATTTTACTATTTTAAAATAAAATATTTCGTGGTGCATTCGTATAAAACCTACAATATCCAAATACCCAAAACTTTTATGTGTCATAATTAGTGGTACAAATGATCGGAGATTTTTCGAATGCTGCGAGTTCTGTATATATAAAAAAAAATGTTTATCAGCATCCCTATGTACTTCTTCACCTTTGTTTTAAGAAATGTTTAATGTTATGATTACTCCAGCTGAATAAGATTTGTTACTATTTAATTTTGAAATTTTAAAATAAAATTTTTCGTGTATGTTCCTTTAAAACCTACAATAGAAATATACCGAATGGTTCATTGTTTCATAATAGTGGTAGCGAAGGTGGAGCATTATAGAAATGCAGCCAGCCCTATGTGTATTTTTTTTTTTAACCAACCCCTTATTGTTTAGTTCTTCAACCTTATTTTTTGAAATTTTTAATATTTTCGTCTTTATGATCACTCCAACCAAATGACAATTATGTGCAAAACTTTAAAAAATCTCAAAATTTTTACAGATTCTTACTTTGTATGAAATGATTAATAGACCGGGAGCCGCAGCACAGACTATCACCTGATAGAGTTCACGGATGGAATTCTAGGATTAGTTAAATCTTGATTCGCGTATTAAAACGCAATCGGTCTGCCATGTCATATCTTGGTGGAAAACACCGGAAAACTCGATTTTAGCGGCTGACTCGTAGGTTTGCCATTGCGTATTCCTGCTCCAAAATGTATGAAAACATGGAGGACTGGGAGCAGGAAAATACCATATAAGAAATTTTTACTTATATTTTCCTTTTTACAATTTTAAAACAAAAATCTTCATGGTCGATTTCTTTAACACCTACAATAGAAATGTACTAAAACTTTTATTGTTTCACAATTTTGATAGCAAAGATAGAAGATATTTGGAACGCTGCGAACTGTATATATATATATAGTAAAAAATGTTTATGAACATCCCTCTATGTAATTATTCACCTTTGTTTTTTTTTAAAAAAAAGGTTTAATTGTCTCGTCTTTATGATAATTCTAGCCCAACAAGAATATTTTGTATTTTATTTTGCTATTTTAAAATAAAAATTTTCGTGGTACATTCCTTCAAAACCTACAATAGAAATATACCAAAACTTTATTGTTTCATAATAGTGTTTCCAAAGGACGAAGATTTTTCGAACGCTGAGAGCCCTGTATATATCAAAAAATTTTTATGAACATCCCTGCATGTAGTTTTGCACTTTTTTTTTTTTTTAAAGAAATGTATAATTTTCTCATCCTTATGAACACCCCAACTGAATAACAATTTTTTACTAGTTAGTTTTACTTTTTAAAATAGAAATTTTCGTGGTACATTTCTTTAAAAACTACAATAAAAATATACCAAAACGTTTATTGTTTCATAATATTGGTAGTGAAGGTGAAAAATTTTAGGAACGCAACAAGTGATGTGTATATATGTAAAAATGTTTATGAACCTCCCATTTTGCAGTTCTTCAACTTTATTTTAATAAATTTTACTTTTTTTCCACGACTGTACGACAAAAAAAAAAAAACACCTCCTACTAACTCCTCAACAAATTATCGTAGAAGAAAGTTACTGGCACCGAACGGTTGGAAATAAAGTCTACTTTTAAATAATGTATATAAAATTTTGTTAGGGGGCTATCTACATATTAAAACGAACCCAAACTTTATTTTTTACAATGGCAATGCACAATTTTAAAGAGATATTTCAAATTTTCGGTTCAAACTATTCCTAGATACTAAATTTCAAGTCATTTGAATGATAACTTTTTGATTATAAACATTCAAAATTTAGTGCTCCTAATGTTAAATTACATTTTCATATTTTTACTTATATCTGCTGAAATTATACGCCTAATGTGCTAATTTTTTGTGCAGGAATAATACTAATATACTCAAACATAAATAAGTTGAATTTGCAATTTTTATAATTTTATGATAAGCATTATGAATTATGAAATTAATATTCAAAAAAATTATGAATTGCAACCTACCATTTTTTTATAGCTTTATATTTATTAAGTCCTGCTTTATGGATATCCAAAATTTCACATTTTTCTTCCAAGAGTTTTCAAATTATGCTTAAAAAACGGCAAATTGATGGTTTAAGGAGCCGTCTATGATAGAAGTGAGTAGATATTGAAATTTCTTCTGCCATCCCCTAATCTAGCAGTCTTCAGTGAGCGCTTGAGTGGCGCTTAAGATGCCTTGATCAAGAAGGGGGCTCTCTTGGTCAACAATCGACTACCGAACTTCAATTTGGATACAGCCCCTAAAATACGCTCGTTTTAAACTAATTAATTTATCGAAAACGTATCGTAAGAATGGCAAAAAATTGTTTTTAGGAAAATTGAAGGGTGTAGAGTTCATTTATGCTGTCATAATTGTGTACTGCTATTTAAAAAAAAACAAAGTTATGGTTCGTTTTAATATGTAGATGGTCCCCTAAGAAAATTTATACGCATCATTTAAAAGTAGACTTTATTACTAATCGTGTGGTATCAGTAACTTTCTTCTACGATAATTGTTTGCAGAGTTAGTAAAGGCTGTCTACATTTTTTTGCCACGACCGTACAGAGTTTAACTTACTTAAAAATTAAAAGAGATGTGTTCATTAAAATTATTTTGAAGATCTCTGAAAACAAAAACTTTATATTCTCTGTAGCCGGAAAAGCAGATAGAAAACTTGTCGTTGAATGAAAAGTTTTATAAATCTTCTTGTGTTAATTAAACCAATGAAATAAAAGAAAAGAGTTCATCAAAATGACTTTGAACTTAACCCCGATAATCAAAAAGAGTCACTTAATATTCTCGGTAGCCGGAAAAAAATCTTGTCGTTTAAAAAAAGTATTTGAACCCCCTGTTGTGTTGTTATTCACTTCTGTTTTAAGAAAATTTTATTGTTTTAGTGTTTATGATCTCTCCCGCTGATGAAACATGTATGAAACAAACTGCTATAAACTTGCGACTTTCAAAATTGCAAGATTCCTGTTTTTCTACAATGACGATGGTTAATTTATATTATAAAGTAACTGTTTTACTTTATGCATGTTAATAAGCTTCTCTTGAAGGTTAAATAATTTCAAATTCTTCTCTGATCTTTGTTAATTCTTTTTCTTAACAATTGTTATTCTCATCGTTAAAAATAAACCAGGTTGTGATTGGTTCTTTTTTCATTATCTATAGAATTAGTAATCGGGTGATAAAAATTCATAGAAAAATGGTTTAAAAACGTATGTTAGGGGAAACCTGCCGAGAATATCTTTGAAAATAAGGAAAAATATTGCACTGACAAGGAAAGTTTAGTTCTTACTGTATTTTTCCTTTTAACTTAAATTTACTGTTTTAACAAAAATATTTACATAAGCAGTAGAAAAAATGCTTGATTGTTTTTAAAATAAGTCTAAAACCTTCAGTTTTCAACAGTTATTTCAAAGAGTAACTCAATCTTTCATATCGTAAATCTCAAAAATTTTATGTCTGCGTAATTGGACGTATTACACTTTTTTAAAATGCAGAAATGTTTAAGAAAATTCAATGCAATTTTGTTATGTGTTTACCATTCTTGAAATTTCTCATGTAGAATTCTTTAGGAATAGAACTTGTAAGAAACCACAGAAACCAGTATGTTTTCAAAATGAGTAGAAACGATATTTCAAGTGTCCTCAAAAACTGAAAATTTTAAACAAACAGGAAAGATTTTTTCAGATTTTTTTACAGAGTAATAACCAAAATTTTCTTGCATATCAGGAGTTTTCAACAACTCAGCCACAGGCCGCAATAACTACCACTGTAATAACATTCTAATTATTTAAGGAGTCTCAGAACTCTTAAAGTTTTAAAATTTTCAAAATTTAAATTTTTTTAGATGTTAAACTACTATTTTTTCTGAATTTTTTTATATAATTGTTTTCTTGAAAATCCCATTAAAACAGAAGTTATGGCTTTTAGCATTATACCCGCTCAATAGCTGAAGTGGCGTTTCCGAAACTTTGAAGTCATTTTCCTCCAAATGACGTTTTTGGGCATAACGCGCAGGATATCTCAAAAACTTCTGAATACTTGTTCATGAAATTTTCAATACATTTTTTTCATGTTAGTCTGTATAAACTGGACCTAAATTTTCATTTTTATTGTTCAAAAAATATTTTTTTTAGGTGATCATACTGTTCAAAAATTCAAAAATTTGCAGTAACTACATACAACTCTGTAATATCAAAATGCTTTAAACACAAAGTTATTTAGATTCAGGTTAATTATTACAATCTAAAGTATAATTATGCACAAAAAATTTCATTCCAGTTGCAAAATTTATTTTGTAATCCTGCGCGTGAACTGTTATACCAATTTTCTGCTCATCAAATGTCTCACAGTTTGGAGCCCCCTATAAATACTATCTGCCTCTTGCAATTTTTGAAATACGTGAAATCAAAGAACATACTGATATCTTTCATCCCAATAAAAATTGTGTTTTAAAATAAGTCCTGAGTCAGTTTGTAAAATCATTCCTGAGTCCGGAGTCAGTTTTAAAACCTTGTTATGTAATAGTGTTTATAATTCAGTATGGTGTGTGAAATAATTTTACTTCTGTGTCAAAAAAAAAAAAAAAATTCTCATTGGAGGTGTGTTTTACTTTCTCAGTTTAAAAAAAACTTAGCTGTTAAAAAAACATAAAATTCATCTTATATAGTTGTTAAAAAAACAGAATAAAATTTGGATCGATAGTATTAAAAAAATACAAAAAGGAATAGTTTAAAAATAATAGGATTAACAATTGATGATGAAATTAGAATTTAAAACTTATTCTGTAAATCTATTAATATTTAAATTTTGGATAAAATTAAAGGAATATGAATTTTTTTCTCACCCTGCGCTTAGGATGTATTTCATAAAAATTGAATGAACGTGAATAGCATAATTTAACTTTCAATTTTTTCGATAAGCACTTCAGAATAATTAAGAAGTTTTAATGACTTTGTAGTGACCTCTATTTCATACGTTAGCTAGTAATGATAACAAAAATATAAAATAATATGCAAGATAAAAGTCGATAAAAATGTATGGATGAGTAGAAATTTTAGTGATTAGAGTATTAGATGTGGAAATTAAAAATATACGAAACGTTATTTATAGAACTTTATAGTTTACATAATATTTTGTAAACTGTTGAGTAGAGTTTTTTGTTTATCAGAAATGCTCCAACTGCAATTGCTTATCAACTGGCGAACAAAGAAGTAACCTTCTTGAATATAAATTAGAAAAGTATATTTTGTTTAAATTAGGTTTACAGAATATATGAATCGGTGTCCTGAATCTAAGTAAAAACTATTTTTAATTGAAAACTTTCACGCATTTCATAGAGATTCTATAAATAGCCCAATAACTACACCAAAGAGACTTTTTATATGAAAAATATTAAGTATATGCTCAAATAATAATTATTTAAAGTTCATTAAGAGCTACATGTTTAAAAATATGCAGCTTGTGTTACCGTTACCGCGCAATCGTTATGAAGTGAGCATTAGTAATTGATGTCTTTGTTCTTTAATATAGATATGCATACATATCATTCATTGGGTTGACTATAGCCTACTAAAATAATAATACAGTAGAACCCCGCTAATCCGAAATTCCGGTTAATCCGAGCAAATTTTATTTTCGAAAATTATTGCAATTTCGAAAATTGAAGCATGCTGTATTATGAAATTTTACGGATTACACGATTAATGTCGGAAAAAACGTGTACAAGTTATAATTAAACAAAAAGTGGCAGTAAAGCATATTTTTTTTATTCTTTAAAAGTTTTAATATTTAAAAAATAATAACTCAGTAATATAAGAGTACAACATACGTACACGATATAAAATGAAAACATGCACTGTAGGCCTACTCATAGAAGCCATCTTAAAAAAATCTCAAATATCAATTTTTTGCCAGTCACTATAAAATTATTTTCTATAATGCAAAAAGTATTGAATTCAGTTAATAAAAAAATATTTTTTTTTCAACGGTTTGATTTCGAAAATTATCTACAGAAATGTTTTTTCATCCCCTTCCCCCCTTATCGACGGCGTGACTGAGCTATTTATAGATTCACGATTTTGAACCGTTTTTAATGGGTTTTTGTAATTCCTCATTCTGATGTTCCAGTGGATTATTATAAACATCAGGAGTGATTAAACAATACTATTTTTTCCCGAAAGTCGTGCCGGATTATCCAGCATTCTGGGCCTTAGGATGCCGGATTAGAAGGTGTTTATTACACTAATGAGTACGTAAAACTTAATTTTGTAAAAAAAGCATCTTTGTCTTTTCTATTTTTATTGGAATTTCGAGTAATCCGAATTTTTTGTAATCCAAACAGGCACCGCTCCCAATTAGTTCGGATTAGCGGGGTTCTACTGAATTAGCTAAAATATTCAAATCTTTCTAAATTTGAATGTTTCAGATCAAATTCTTGTGAATTGATTTTAGTATCAATGATTTTTTTTTCTTCATTTAAAAGAAATTCAATTTATATTCCTCCTGAAAACATAATAGAAAAACATCATTAAGTTAAATGCAATAAATGAAAAACAAACGAATTAAATTGCAACAAGGATTTATTGAAACAAAAAATAAAAGCTCTGCAACAATATTAAGGAATATCACAGAATATGTACAAAGAGTTTCTGACAACACTAAGAAGGTTCTAAAACGTACCTTATATCCCCGGAACAACATAAAAGGCACAAAACTGGCAGACATAATTAATGCCCAATAATAATATGTTTTTAATAGAAAAATATAACGTTGGTCTTTGGAGTACATATAGAACATAGTAAATAGTCTGAAAAATGTAAAGTGTTACATAAAATAGCTAGTACATCAAAAATAACGTTTTCCCCGACAAAATGCAAACCATAAGAATGCGCAAGAAAGATATGCAGAAAGTACTGAAGTAGAAAATATTAAAAAGGAGGAAACAATCCTTCAACCAAAGGCGAG
This sequence comes from Maratus speciosus, assembly GCA_963932465.1. Lineage (NCBI taxonomy): Eukaryota > Metazoa > Arthropoda > Arachnida > Araneae > Salticidae > Maratus > Maratus speciosus. The sequence continues at coordinate 69,000,818 of OZ010788.1, read as the reverse complement.
AGGAAGGACCAAGCGTTCATATAAAAAACTAACAGCTAAACAACCACAAAACCATACATTTTTGTTTAGTAACACTAATATAGCTGCCATGCGCAAAGCATGTATAATAATAAAAAAAGAAATAAAGAAAGTTGATCGGTGGTATATCCATGTACGAACATTATATCTTTCTATTCTTAAATGTCCGATGTTCATTCCTAGTCGAAGTTTGCTATGTTAACACCTTTAAACAACGAACACAAACTTAGCCTCTTCCAGGTGGTCTCGCAGCGACTTGGTTGCTATCACCTCCCCTTCCTCTGTAGAGTAAAGGTGCTGCTCTTTGGATATCATCATCCATCAAGAAATAAAGGTTTGGATCACCAGCATTGACTCTGTCATTGATGTTATAGAAACTGGGCGCCTCTGAACATGGGATAGCATCTTCAGGCATGGCACATGTAAGAGTCAACTGGTTGAAGAGTGTTTGGTTTCCGCACATGAAAGACCATTGTTGTGATTCTTGGGAACCGTCCTCTTTTTCAACTGAATGGCAGACGTGGAAAATCTGGCAGTTGTTGTCTACATCGGCATAATATCCATTGTTAAAACAATTGAAGGATGTTTTAACAGGTCCAATTAATAAGTCTGAACCGTCTGGTAAATCATAAGCTGCCCTCTTTGCTCTCTGTAAAAATAAAAAATAAAAAATGTTAAAGGCAATTGAATCTTAAGGCTCCTGTCCCGTCAGACGAAGACAGTCGTGAGCTAGTGCTAAACATATGGGAGGTTTGTTGTCAATATCTCGTTTGCATTTCGACATTTTAAAATAACTTTTTTTGCATTGGACATCTGAGGTCGATTCCTACAGTCGCCTTTTTTTATGTACTTTTTCGATTTTGAAGTTTTTTATGATGACAATTTAACTTTCGTAACCTGTTCCGAAATGGAAAGAAACTTAAAAAAAATATTTGCAACCAAAATCGAAAAAGTAAGAAGAGCGACTGTAGGGATTGACCTCAGCTATCCAATTAAAAAAAATATTTTTAAATGACGAAATGTAGACAAGATATTGGCAAAGAACCTTCCCATAGATTTAGCATTAGCATCTTAGTCATTCGCTTTTGACAGCTGATTGAATCTACACGTATAACAACAGAAATAATTATACAAGTAAAAAAAAGTTGTTTTTTAAACCACTCTTTTATAAGCTTTCAATGTTTATCTTGAAAATAACATTTACATAATTGCAGTTCATGATGCTTCCAAATAAATTTCTTTATAATAGTTTAATTTGGCGTGCTCACAGAGCCCATTATGGAAAATTAACCGTAATTATTTACAAATAGTATATAGCGCAAGACAGTGAATTTAATTAGTTTATACTTTTTTGTAAAGACATAACAAAAGGAAGAAAAGCATTATTTAAACCATCCTTTAATGATTTCTAAATTGATTTCTCAGCGTATAATCATAATTTAATTAATATGAAACCATTGTTTTTGTTATAAAATATATATTACATTCTTTATTTTTTATTTATATTTTCCATTTTTTTTATGTTTAAAAAATATTTCTTTATTGAAGTTTCACAGCCAGGTGCCCTATGTTGGCGAGCGTGGTTTGGCACATAATTAAACCCATTCTTGTTGCACACGTATACAATTGTATTCATAAACAATATTTGGCGATTTATTACCTTCAGTGGTATAAAAGAAAAATGCCTTAAAATTGATGTATTAATTTATAGTTAACTTCTAAGAATACTGAAATGTTGTATTGGCATCGGTAATATTGTATTGCGCAATTATTGATCAGTTTCAGTCGTCATTAGAACTGACTATCCTATAATATTGACATAAAATAGTATATAAATACAGTAACAGGATGGTATGGACATGAATGTAAAATTTATTTTCTTTAATTATTAATTATCTTCAGAATATCGAAAAAAAAACTGCAACAGTAATTCATTTAATAAACAGTCAAAAGCAAAATTATTTGAAACTAAATCTGAAATGAGAATTTAAAGGAATCCTAACATCTGTAAAAAAAAGCACGATAAATTAAAACAAGTCAGAAATTGTACGTTAAACGTGGCAGATGAATTGTGTTCGTACTATAACTAGTTGTATAAATATTCAGATCTTAGTGCAATAACTGTTGCACTCTTAAGCAAAAAGGCATGAATACAAAATTTATTACGAATATATATATTAAGGTCAGTAATACGGAAATAATAGTACCCCATCTTAAATAGGACGTAATCACCATGGCAACCTATAATCATCATCTGTCATGGGATATCGTTGAATTAATTACGTATGATAGGGTTTAATAGAATGAAGAAAACTTTTAGTAGTATCTTTTTAAGTTTAGATTTGATTTTCATAAAATTTGAAATGACTCTGCAAAATTCTGCATCGATTATATATATTAAATTTCAAACCATTCGGTTGGATAGTTTTTGCGTTGTTATATGCGGACAGAAGGACAGACAGATTAACGGACGGACCAGGTGACGATTATAGGTTCTACGTATTTATATAATTACGGACGCACCTAAAAACATAATTTAACTAACTTTTTTCCCAATATATAAATCGTCTTAAAGATTCTTAACATTTTTAACAAGAAAATGTAAGTTAATGGTAGAGGTCTGCACGGGCCCGGGCTTGGCCCGAGCCCCGTACCCGGCCCGGCCCGCGGGCCGGGTTACTGTAATTCTGCCGGGCCGGCAGAATTAAGACAATTTTTTCAACGGGCCGGCAAAAAAATTGAACGGGCCTGCAGGGCCGGGCTGGGCAGATAAAAAAAAAAATTAATCGGTCCTATCGGCCCGATATAAGAATTTGAGAGGAGCAGATAAAATACGAGGTCATTTCCAATGAATATGACTTTTTCGAGAAGTATAAATGTGCGTTACGAGCCGATGCGAGTTTAACAACATCAATACAGAAATGTAACATGTCCATCGTAGAGATCGGCATCGTACAGTTACATGATGGCTGATCCCGGGTTTAATTTTTTCGGCAGATTTGTGCCGGGACGGAACTGGTCTTAATCGTTCTCAGGATGTGTAGGACAGGCATTACGTTTTGTAAAAGTATTAATAGCGATAATGAACTTCTGTTAACAGTAACTTTGGAAATGTACCTTAAGGTGGATCTCATAATTACTGCTCAACAATGAGAAACTTTCAGACACATTTTCTGACTCATTTTTAACTATAAAGGCATAAAATTGACAGGCCTGAGTATTGAAGGCATTTGGGATCGAATAGCGTTTCCATTTTTCATAAATTACGTACAGAGATAACAGAGACTCTTGTCACGTGACTGTACGTTTTCTCCTTTCCTGTGCTATCGCTTCCGGAAATTCGATTCAAAACGCTAACTTTGGCAGTATTTTCTGAAAGATATATTACTTTTATCTAAGAAAAAAACGGCATTTACATGGTTTCTGAATAAGAATATCTGCCAATCTCATGCGTTTCCGAAAAGAAATGAATTCATAAATGTATCAAAATGTAGCTCCTTTGGATTTGAGAAAAGCCTTAAAAATGACATAAATATTTTCACAAATCTACCTTTTATTATAAGCTTCAAAAGTTATCATGTTTTTTAACCCTTTATTTTAAACTACAATAATCTTTTAATGAACCCTTATTTAAATTTGGAAACGTCTGTAGAGACGTTGACTAAAACACTGTACGTAATCGTTAACGTTTACTATTGTGTGCTTTCTATTTTGCGAACACATAGTAATTTAAAATATACTGTAAAATGTTCCCATAAATATGCATGTAGTATTCATTGAAAGAATCTTAATTGTATGTAGAGAAAAAACGGAATTTTTTGTAGAAATATAGTCGGGCCGGGCCGGGCCTGTTTTCACTGAATTTTGTACGGGCCGGGCCGAGAACGGTAAAAATGTAAACGGGCCGGGCCGGGCTCGGGCCGAACTTTCAATTTTTACACCGGGCCGGGCCAAAATAGCTTTCCTTCGGGCCGGGCCGGGCCCGGGCCTGGAAATTCCGGCCCGTGCAGACCTCTAGTTAATGGTAATATAATGATATAGCATTTTAATGTAAATTAATATATTTAAAATTTAGAAGATTTATCTTTAAAAATGTTTTTATAATTTGTCATAATTCAAAACTTACTAAAAAATATTCGTATTTATTAGGTAGCTTTCTTTACAAAAAAGCTACCTATTGCAGCCGTTCGGAGGAAAGCGATTTCAAAAAATTTTGGTATATTTTCATCGATCATGACCCCCAGACGCCGAAACCACCCTCCGTTCAAAATTGATATATATATATATATATATATATATATATATATATATATATATATATATATATATATATATATATATCTGACCTATGTCACACTGTAACTCCCGTAATTATGAACCGATTTCGATGTAATTCGGTGTGTACATAGTACATACCAATGTCTCGACCGAGTTCGTTGGCCAGCTTCATCCGCCGTTTTGTTTCAAAATGGCGGCCATTTAATATTTTTAAAAAAATTTAAAACTCGAAATGTGGTATCAAAAAATTAAAAATGGAAAAATATTTTTTTCTTATGTATTTGACCTTTATACAAAGATTCCGGAGCAGTTTTTGTTTCGTCTATATCTTAAAAAATGGCTGAGTTATAGCATTTTGAATTTCTAGCGTGGCTGACATTTTGAAACGTCCTGAATTTTGTCACGCGATAAAAGGAGTATTTATGAACCGATTTGGATGTAATTCGGTGTGTACATAGTACATACCAATCTATCGACCGAGTTCGTTGGCCAGCTTCATCCGCCATTTTGTTTCAAAATGGTGGCCATTTAAAATTTTTTAAAAAATTTAAAATTTGAAATGTGGTACCAAAAAATTGAAAATGGAAAAATATTTTTTTCTTATGTATTTGATCTTTATACAAAGATTTCGGAGCAGTTTTTGTTTCGTCTATATCTTAAAAAATAGCTGAGTTATAGCATTTTGAATTTCTAGTATGGCTGACATTTTGAAACGTCCTGAATTTTGTCACGCGATAAAAGACGTATTTATGAACCGATTTGGATGTAACTTCGTTTATACATAGTACATACCAATGTCTCGACCGGGTTCGTTGGCCAGCTTCAACCGCCATCTTGTTTAAAAATGGCGGCCATTTAAATTTTTAAGAAAAATTTAAATTTGAAATGTGGTACCAAAAATTGAAAATTGAAAAAATATTTTCCTCTTATGTGTTTGACCTTGATAAAAAGATTCGGGAGCAGTTTTTGTTTCGTCTATATCTTAAGAAATGGCTGAGTTATAGCATTTTGAATTTCTAGCATGGCTGACATTTTGAAACGTCCTGATTTTTCTCACGTAATAACAGGCGTATTTATGAACCGACTTGGATGTACCTTGGTGTGTACATAGTACATACAAATATCTCGACCGAGTTCGTTGGCCAGCTTCATCCGCCATCTTGTTTCAAAACGGCGGCCATTTAAAAAAATAAAAAAAATAAAAAAATTTAAATGAGATACCAAAAAATTGGAAAATGAAAAAGATTTTTTTTGTATGTGTTTGACCTTAAAACAAAGATTCCGGAAAAGTTTTTCTTTCGTCTATATCTAAAAAAAAATGGCTGAGTAATAGCATTTTGAATTTCTCTTGTGGCTGACATATTAAAACGACCTGATTTTTGTCACGCGATAACAGGCGTATTTATGAACCTATTGGGATGTAACTTGGTCTGTACATAGTACATACCAATGTCTCGACCGAGTTCGTTGGCCAGCTTCATTCGCCATCTTGTTTCAAAAGGGTTGCCATTTAAAAAAAAATTAAATTTAAAATTCAAAATGAGGTATTAAAAAATTGGAAAATGAAAAAGATTTTTTTTATGTGCTTGGCCTTGATACAAAGATTCCGGAGCAGTTTTTGTTTCTGAAAATTTGTTCTTTTGTTGATATCTTAAAAAATGGTTGATTTATAGCACTTTGAATTTCTAGCATGGCTAACATTTTGAAACGATCTTGTATTTGTCACGCGATAACACACTTATTCGCCTATTTCGATGTAAGAAGGCATGTGGTTAGTATACATCAACACCTCGACTAAGTTCGCTGGCCAGATTCATCAGCCATCTTGTTTCAAAATGGCGGCCATTAAATTAAAAAATATATATATATTTAAAGTGAGGTGCAAAAAAATTAGAAATTGAAAAAGGTTTCTTTCTTAAGTATTTGATCTTGATATAAGGATTCAGGAGCATTTTTTGTTTGTCTTTACCTTAAAAAATGGCTCAGATATAGCAGTTTCAATTTCTATTGTGGGTGACATTTTGAAAAATCTGATTTTTTGCATGCGACAGCACTCCTATATATTAACCTATTCCGATGTGAGTGAGCATGTGCACAGCAATTACTAAGGTCTCGACCAAGTTCACTGCTTAGCCTCATCCACCATGTTGTCTTAAAATGACAGGCACTTTAAGAAATTGCCGAATTTGGCAGCCAAATATAAGTTACTTTAAAGAAAAGCAGCTTGGATAAAGCTGACTAATTTCGCGAAATTCTCATTCATTATATTGATAAAAATTAGTATTGAATCTCCTATATTCAGTTTCCACTAAATTGAGCTTCGTGTGTTTGCATGATATAAGTTGGCTTTTTTAAAATAAGGATTATGAAAGCTACCTCTTCCTCCCGGCACTGGCCGGAAGGACTTTTTTAAATGTGAATCCATTGTACAATCGGACAATCCTACACGAAAATATTTTCTTTCAGCTTTTCTGTTTCTACGGCATAATTTTATGTATTACAGAAAAATGTATTTTTCAAGAATAAAATATAAATAAAATATACGAAATAATATGAGTAAATTCCTTGCCTTAGGAGCAGCAACAGCAACAACTAGAACACCAGCAACTGGAATAAAAAGTGTCGTTTTTAAAATTTACATCAGTTTACTATAGTTCTCCAGAATTTAAAGAAAATAACGTAAACATATATTTACATATATATCAATAAATTTTCAAAGTTCTTTTAATTGCAAAACAAAAAATTACTTACGTATTATCAAGAGCTTCATTTTGAATTAATAAGGAACTTAGAGTTCGAAAGTAAGGAACTTTGAATCTGTAAAACATAAAATAACATAAATCAATTGGTACAAAGATTTAACCGTTCACTGCACCACGTGCCAAATATTGCACATACCTAAAAATACACATACCTACTGTAATTCTTATTATGTGCCATAAATTTGGCCAAGCAGTCCAAAGAATGGAATAACACTTATTGTGTCCATGTCAGATGTCTGCATTTGATAAAAAATTAAAATTTGCTCTTCGGAAAAAAAAAAAAAAAAAAAAAAAAAAATCAGTCAAGCTATTAAGGTAAAATTTACTTTCATTATTTTTACTGAATAGTTAAAAATATTAATATAAAAAAATTGCAGAGTTTTAAGCAGATAAAATTAATTAATTTAAGCTAATTTGGTTGTAAAATATAGCAATACAATATTTTAAAACCCTAATTGTGTACATAGGGTCACGCTATAAAGTATCAAATTTTAGCTGAAAATTTGAAATTTAATTTTTTTTTTACTATTTTTTCCATTATTAGGCCGATATATAGATTTGAAATATTTTTTTTCATACAAATAGAAAAAATTGTGCAGTGAAGGATTAAAGAAAAATCATAATAGTCTTCCAGTTTGTTAATACACGAAAATAGTATTTATTTATAACTTTTGCGTTATACATTAGCATTTTAATTAAAACTTTTTATATTTTTAATTTAAGAAAATCTAAGGATTGAAACAGTTATCTGGTATTAAACATTTTTACAGAAAAATTTAAGATATATCTTTATATAAATATGATCAATATACTTTAAATATAAAACTATTTCGTTAAAAACTTTTAACCAGATTTAACATATAATTTGGATTTACTGGACGTAAAACTGAGGGAATGAACAATAAGTTGTATGTTTTCAATAAACAATTGTCTATAAATTTCTTTATAAATAAGGAAGCCTAATAAAGCTACTAATCATAATAATTTCTCTCCTTTTCTTTTTCCGTAGAGATGCCGTGGAAATCGTTTTTATTTTTCGCCTTAAATATGAGGACGTGTTTTTCAAATGTCACCTTATCCAAAAAATCAAATTTTGGGAAATCGCGAAAAACCTCTAAATGCGTCTAATGGTTTTCATTGTAAAACAAGGATTTACAGTGCCAGAAATATACGATAAAAGAAGTTTTTTTGCAAACTATAGTGTGTATTAGCTGTGTATAGTAGTGTATTACCTCTAGTGTAATTTCGTATCCAGCGATTTCTGGAGTTCCATTACCTGAGATTTATTCTGTTGATCTGAACCAGGTTTCAGACCAGATGCTGTAATCATGAGATTAGCTGGGTGAAAAAGTTCGACCAGAATCGTCCGGGATAGCTCAGATGGCTGAGCACTGGCGGCTTCAGCCAGGAGGTCCCGGGTTCGAATCCTGGTCCGGACATTTTTCGCCCAGTTGGAAATTTACATCTAATAAAACTATAGTGTCTTTTCGATGCGGGTTCACCAATATATTGATATTGATAGAAAATCTCGATTTTTAACATTTTGGATAAGGCGAGTTTGAAACTCACGTCTTCATACATAGTAATTGAAAAGGACACAAGCTTAAATAGGACACTCAAATTTTACATTTTTAATAAAGTGTCTATGCTACTAGCAATATAAAATTTTATTTTTAAGAATACACATAAATTTAAAAACTAACCTATACTGAAGATAATGGATTTGTTTTAATTGATTAGATGTATGGATTTGTTATCACTTTAAAATGTTTCTTTTAGTGTTAATTGTTTATTTGATAGCAGCTTATATGCTGTTTAGCAGCAATAATTGATCTCAGAAACAACAACTCGCAAATTATACGTCAAACATGGCAAATGAGGTGCGTTCATAATATAACTAGTTTTATAAATTCAGATCTTGGTGTAATAGCTGTTGCACTCTTATACTAAAATGCATGAATGCAAAATTTATTACGATTATACATATTAAATTCAGTAATACGGAAATAACATGACTACATCTTAAGGGGGCACAGGACCTTTGAGTTTGTCGAAACAATCAGAAACATCGCCATCTTCAAAGTACCAAAACACAAACAATATGCAATTAAGATCTTTTTTTACCCTTCCTACCTACAATATATATCCTTAACTACATTATCCAGAAAAATAAATATTGTATGTATAAAATTAATATGTAAATTTTAAATTTTAAAATTCATCTCACTAATGCGTGATTAAATGCTGCGCGCATAATAAAACTCTAAATTATGCATAGAAAAAACAATTTTTGAACAAAATAGAATCATAACATACCTACTTCTAACTTAAAACCAAAATATACGCAAAAAGTTTTGTTTAAAATTTAATTTTAGCACAAAAAAAAAGTTCAAAAATCTCAAAATTTTTTACAAGTTTTTCAAATGCAAAAAAATAAATAACCAAAATATGTGCATTGTTTTGGTTTTAGCCTGTAGACTATAAAGAAACGCATATTTGGTTATTTTTTTTTAAAGCTGTAGCTTACATAGTTTAAAAGTAACACTGTGCGCAAACTCCAAATTTGCTAATTTGAGAAAACGCTTTTTAAAGTTTCAATATCTACGGACCTTCCATTATACTCACCGTCTAGAAATGATTATAACTCAAGAAATAATACAGATTTTTGAATGCGGTTTTTTGCATATTGTTAAACATTTTTAAAACATTCAGAATTAAGCAAAAACCGAAAACTGATTTTTTGAAAATTTAAAGGTCCTGTGCCCCCTTAAATATGATGCAATCACTATGACAACCTAGAATCAGTACCTATCATGGTATAGCATTGTATTAATTACGCATGATAGAATTTAATAGAATGAAGAAAACTTTTCTTAATATCTTTTAAAGTTTTAATTCGATTTCCGTAAAACTTGAAATGACTCGACAAAATTATGCAGCGATTATATATATTAAATTTTAATCCATTTTTTGGGTAGTTTTTGCGCGGTTGACGGACAGACCAGACGAAGACTATAGGTGATACGTATTTATATAATTACGAACGCATCTAAAAAGGTTTCCATGGTAACTAGGAGGGTAAAAACGCTGTCTTAGAGTGACTTGTTTTAAAATGATTGTCGCATTTAAATTATTATATGTATATATATATATTATCACAAACATTTGCTATGATCTTTCTAGAAAAATATGTAACTTATTACAAAAGCTTTATAAAAATATTTTTTATATGTACCGCTCTAGTTAGCTTACTTTGCAAAATAATAGGGCATATAAACAAGGAAAGCCTCAAATCTATTAAAATTAGTAATTTTATATTTTATCTTGTATATTCAAAAGTTTCTTTTCATTAGCGGACGTTTTCGTTTTGATGTAATCCTTAATTAAAAAGAAAATGCAATGAAAATCTTTTTAAACATCTTTTAACTTTAGCCTTCATATGTAACTTCAGTTGGAAGATATAAAATTGTATACCACTAATGGACTTTAAGCTGTGATGTTCTATGGAAATTTTGATAATTGTTATTATCGAAATTCTATTTAAAAAAAATTAACTTAAAATTAGCTCCAATTAAAAGTACAAAGAATGAATCAATAAAAAATGAATTAAAGATCAAGTATCTATGCAAAAAATATAATAGAGACAAGAAAAATATATAACAAGAAAAGAAAATTAGAAAAGAAAAACTTGGTAGGAGGAAAATATACATTTTGGATTGCTGCATGTTTATTTGATTTGAATTAAGAGATAAGTGCCATAAATATGTTGAAGGAATATAAATTGATAAATCAAATCGGCAATAAGATACAGAATATCTGAAACACAAAGACGGAATTAATTACGAAACATGGAATGCTAAAAAAATATAAATGAGTAATAAGTGTTAAGTAGTAGCACTAGCTAGTAGTAGTTAAATCCTGTTGCTATATAAAATTTACAAGCTAAGTATATTATTTCATTCGTGCAAGACAAGAAAAAAAAAAAAAGAAAAAAAAAGAACCCTACTCCAAAATAATAATAATAAAATAATCTTTTTTATAAAAGTAATTCTCAAAAATCAACGTTGATTTTTTCTAACAAAGAAAACCGTTCTGACTTGACACATAATAAAATACTTTGAATTATGTGTTAATCTTTACATTTTTCGTTTTTCATGAGCATATTCACTTTCATCAAAAATATCTCAATTTTATAAGTGGTTTAACCATTCATTGCAACGTGCAAATAAGACGAAAAAAGTGTAAAATATTCCTTACATTTTATGTCTTAAAAAATTTCTTAATGTTTTAGACATTAAATAAAGAAGAATGTAAATATGCATAAAAGAAAAAAAGCGACATAAATAAATTTTAAAGTAAAAAGGAAGAAAAAAATAAGTTTGAATATTAAGAAGTAATGTATGTTGTATAGGCCAAAAAAAGTAATATGAAATAGCATCTTTAATACTTAGTTGTCATCTGGTTTACTGACATTCATAGGATAATTTTTCTTGAAAATTTAGATTTATCAGTTTATTAGATTAGCTTTATAAAAATAATATATATATATGTATATATTCGTATATATGTAATATACATGTTAGGAAATAGAGTTTCAGGTAAAGGTACATACCTTGACTTTTTCTATTATTAAAAATATATATAGAATAAACATTGAAAATACTTAATTTAAAAATGTATTTTCGTGTGCAAAATTTTAAAGGATGGCCTGTACATATGAAAAATTTTAATGTTAGAGTACATAAGTATATATTAAAATAAAAACACAAAAAAATTAAAAGTTTACCCGTTTTTTATGCAAAAACAAAAGTACAGACAAAAAATTTGACTGTGGGGGGAAAAAAAGCAAGTGAGATTTTCAAGAGAAATTTAACAAGCTTTTAAACGTGCATGAAAAGTTTTCTAATACGAAAATTAATAGTTTCAAATTAACAAACTTAAGGATTAGAACGAACATTGAAAGTTAAATTATTTAATTTTTTACCAAAACTTTATTTACAAATGTGTCACGTCATAAACTTTGATGTGTTTATTTTTTAAAGTGTCAGCTGTCTCAAAATAATTACGCAAACGTATACAGATTGATATAATCTAACACTTAAAAAAAGAAGAATGAAAAGAAAATTTCATAATTGACAGATTTCAATGGCGTGCTAGATTAGTTAATATAAATATATATTTTTTTAATTTTAAAACGAGGATTGCAGCTATGTGTTAATATACCTATCACTGATAGTTGTTGATAGTCATATGATTAAAAAAAAATTGCCCCACAAATATAGCTACACCTTTATAACTAAGTACCACATAAATCATAACTTTTAACTTTTTTAATCATTGTTAAGCTTTTTATATAATCTTTATTTTAAATGTTCTTTAAAATCTTTTTTTATGAATATTTAAGTTGCAAAAAATACTTAAACTCCAAATTTGATGATTTTAGGATAGGTGACTGCAGTTAAGCGTTAATTTACGTGTCATTGACTGTTGTTGACATGGTGTTGACATGGTGTTGACAGGTGTATATGATTTTTCTATGACTTGCCTCGCAAATATAGCTTTACCTTTATAATAAAAAAGCACCAAATAAGGTTTTTTAACATAGGGAACTCAAAGGGGCCGCAGTGCACATTTAGGGTTACCACACGGTTTAAAATTCAATAAAAGATTTTTCACTATCTAAATACAGGGTGGTGAGATATACTATTGATGTCGATATATTATCGAGATATATTTAATGGTATATATCCGATATTTATTTTTAAAATATCAGGATGTTTGATATTTTCGATATTTTATATATCTGATATTTATTTTCAAATACCATTGTGCATATTTTTGATATTTTCAGTCAAAACAGGTGTAAATGAATTTTTCAACTGTAACTGACTTACAGTTGATCAATTTATCCTTCTATTTACAAAGAAATTTTGCTTCAGACTGTGACTTTTTTAACCAAAAGAAAAAAGGTTTTTCCAAGCTTTTGCGTTTGATATTGAATTTTTAAATTTAGAATCAATAATTATATGAACAACATGAACTTAGAACAGATAATGAATGAAAAACTGTCTAATTTAACTAACCAGTTGTTTATAGCTTCAATAGAAAAAATCAATTCGGCTATATTGTAATACAGTTCAAACTCCACAACAGGGTAAGGGATGTAAAAGCACACAAGCTTACATTTATGTTAGAATTTTTCAATAAAAAAATGTGTATTTAAAATTTTATTTTACAAAAATTAAAATTTGCTTAATACTGAATCTGTAAGTTGTTTTTTGATAAGCGTGAAAAAGCAAGTTGTTTAACATTTTTTATGTTTTTAATAGTTGATATTGAGTTTTTCTAAAAGTTTGAAAAAAAGAAAGAAAATGACTTTTAGATTATTGTGCTATAGTTTTCATGTTAAGTGTAATATTTTTTAGTTTCTAGTTTATATTAAATGTGAAAATATTTATAAATAGTAAATTTCAATTTTGAAACCATGGAATATATATCAAAATACCGGATATTTTTAATACTTTCAAAAAATCATAATATTTACGAAACCCTGTCTAGATCTGAGAGAAATTTTATGAGTAAATTGAAAGGAAAACTAAGAATGCAGTTAAAAATTGCAATGTAACACGTTTATATGTCCTATGGCGTTTGATAGTCAATAGAAAAACAGAAATTTCAGTTTTAAATTTCGAGATCCATAAAAGCAGAAAAAAAGTATCCATGGTACTTAGATATTAGAATACGTTAGGCTATCAGTGTAAATTCATTTGAAATTCGTTCAAAAAACATTTATTTGTTAATTATGTCCTGTTTCTTGTGATCGGATTCAATATACGCATTCTATAACATAACACTTTTTGAGTAACTGATATATCAATCCCTTTTGTGTTATCCCACAATTCTAATCTACAACACACAATTGCTACCACAATCGGGTTTTTTCATGATCAGATAGTTTTTATCATAAATACGATGATATTTCAATAGATTGAAAATATCAAGCAGACCTGACTTTTAAAATAAACAGAATTAAGAAAATAAAGCTATTAGACTAAAATATTAAACACCGTAAATATCTTTCACATTTTACTGCTCAAAACAACAAGCTTGTAAAGTCCCACATTTAAAATCAATGCATCACTGTAACTCATATAGTAATACAAAAAATCTTATCACGGAATTCTAACAAAAATTACTCTCGAAATATTAAGCAACGTAAATCGGGTTTTTTCATGATCAGAGTGTTTCTATCACAAATAGGATGATGTTTTCAATAGATTGAAAATAACAATCAGACCTGACTTTTAAAATAAATAGAATATATAAAATAAAACTATTAGACTAAAATATTAAACAGCTTAAATATCTTTCACATTTGTCTGTTAAAAATAACAAGCTTGTAAAGTATCACATTTAAAACCAATGCATTCCTGTAACTCATGTAATACAAAAATCTCATCACGGAATTCTAACAAAAATTAATCAAGAAATATTAAGCAACGTATGTTATTCTAACTACCCTCCGCATTTCTGCAATTAGCTAATTACAAATGGTGTCTTCATCGAATTCAATATATTTTTGTTGGATTCAATATATACATTAAATACATTAACACTTTTCAGCAACAGATATATCAATCCTTTGTGTGTTATCCCATAATTCTAATCTACAATACACAATTGCTACCACAATCGGATTTTTTCATGATCAGAATGTTTTTATCAAAAATACGATGGTGTTTTCAGTAGATGAAAATAACAATCAGACTTGACTTTTTAAATAAACAGAATGAAGAAAATAAAGCACACTAAAATGTTAAACACCGTAAATATCTTTCACATTTTCCTGTTCAAAACAAAGTATCACATTTAAAATCAATGCATCGCTGTAACTCATATAATACAGAAATCTCATCACGGAATTCTAACAAAAATTACTCACGAAATATTAAGCAACGTATGTTATTCTAACTACCCTCCGCATTTCTGCGATTAGCTAATTACAAATTGTGGCTTACCTGGATGGAAGTCAGGAAGGCTCAAATGACTTCGCACTGTGGAAGTCTCTTTTTATATCATATTGGACTGCCTTTAAATCTTCACGTGCCTTACAAAAGGGTCAAAGAGGCCGAGCTGTAAATTTTTCCTCCAACTACTAGGAGAGAACAAAGACAAAAAGAAATAAAAAAAGAAGAAGAAGAAGCCACTGAAAAAAAACCTGCTAATCATAAAGCGATCAGATGTGCAAATGTACGTCCGGCAAAATTGGAACGCAACCTTGTCGTGCAAATTGACTCCTGACCCTTCATCAACTCTGTAATGTATGGAAGATGAGTTAAGTTATTTGCCAGGGATGCAATAAAATCACTTATTTATAATTTTTATCTTGTTTTGTATGATATTCAAATCAGGAATTAGAGGAGTTATAATAATTACTGAATAATCAATTCAGGTGAAAAAACTAAATGCCGCCATACATGGCCAACGATTTGCAATCATTTAATCCATTACGGCTTTTCAATAGGTTATTTGGACAAGTTCAATGGTAATTGCAATGTTCAACTGTAAAAATGAGTTGTTTGGATGATAAATGGATTAAATGTAATCATTTTACAATGAATAATGCCAAGTTAAGATATTGAACAATTTTTCCTCTTTTGATAGAAACAAACTATTCCAGTTTTTTCATAACTTTTTTCATTTTGAAAAAAGTAAAATATAATGCTTGAATATGATTTTTAAAATACTTATTCATACTACATTTGACAATCTATAAGTTAATTAGCAGAAAGAATTGTTGAGGAAAGGATTTTAACAAGTATTTTGCAAAATTTAACTGAGAATTTTTTTTTGATAACCTGCGGCTATTATTTAAACTTTTAATTATATACTTTTTAAAATATAGCCATATCGCTCACAAAATATTTATAAAAAGCATTCTTTAAATTGGTATAATTAAAATAATTTTCTAGATCGTGTAGACAAAAATAATTTACACCATATATGATGTCTCAATTTTCAATAGGTGACAGTCAAGATAAGTTTTCAGCGACAATCGATTTTAAAATAATGATTTTTTTAAAACTAGGAGTCTCATATAAGCTATAACTGAGATAGAGTTTTACTGTTTTAATACAACTCTACCCCATTTCTCAAGCAGCCATTTCAATAAAACTTCATTGATTATTTCTGATTTATATGTAAATTAACATTACTTATTTACAAATAAAATACTACCATATACAAAGTCTTGATTTTTAATAGATGATAGTCAAAATAAAATTTAGTTGGCAATCGATTTTAAAATAAGGATTTTTTTTTTAACTAGGAGTTTCACATAAGATATACCATAGTATAACTTGGAGAGTTTTAAGTATTAAATCCAACTCCACTGTTTTTCTCAAGCAGCAACTTTTATAAAGTTTCATTGACAATTTCTCATTTATATCTACATTATCATTACTTATTTTCAAAATTTAAGTAAAATAATACCGTTTACAAAGCTTTGATTTTTAATAGGTGAAAGTCAAAATAAAATTTAGTCGACAATGAATTTTAAAATACTGATTTAGAAAAAAAAAAAAAATAGGAGTCTCATATAAGGTGTCACATAGAGAGCGTTTTAAGGGGGAACATGACCTTCGAGTTTGTCGAAACAATAATAAACATCGCCTTCTTCAAAGTACCAAAACACAAACAATATGCAATTAAGATCTTTTTTTCCCCTTTCTGCCTAAAGTATATACTTAACTACATTATATAGAAAAATAAATGTTGTATGTACAAATTTAATATTTAAAATTTTAATTTAAAACTTCATCTCAGTAATGCGTGATTAAGTGCTGCGCGCATGATAAAACTCTAAATTATGCATATAGGAAACAATTTTTGAACAAAATAGAATCATAACACACCTACTTCTAATTTAAAACCAAAATATATGCAAAAAGTTTTGTTTAAAATTCAATTTTAGCACAAAACAAAGAAAGTTCAAAAATTTCAAAAGTGTTTCAAGCTTTTTAAATTCAAAGAAATAAATAACCACAATATGTGAAGTTTTTTGGTTTTAGCATATAGACTATAAAGAAACGCATATTTAGTTAATTTTTTTTAAGCTGTAGCTTACATAGTTTTAAAGTAACAGTGCGCGCAAACTCCAGATTTACTAATCTGAGAAAACTCTTTTTAAATTTTCAATATCTACGGACCTTCAGTTATACTCACCTTCTATAAATGATTATAACTCAAGAAATATAGCTGATTTTTTTAATGGGGTTTTTTGCATATTGTTGAGAAATTTTAAAACATTCAGAATATTTCTCTTTGTGAAACTTTGTTTCTCGCCACTCTCTTTCTCAAGCAGCAAGTTTTATAAAGTTTCATTGATTATTTCTGATTTACATTTACAATATCATTACTTATTTTCAAAATTGAAATAAAATACTACCATTTATATTAAACCAAATTTAAAAAAATAAAAGAAAGGAAATTCTCATAGCAACTTTTAAATGCGTCTCTATATATGCGTTCGTTTGTTTTCATGTATAATTTCTGAATTAATTCAATTAATTTATTTTTTAAGGTATTTTTTCTTCTTTTTTTACAATATCATAAAACTTTTTATGGATGTTTTCCTCAACCATTATATCGAGTATTATAAATGCCACCTAATTAAAAAAAAGAATGAAGGAATCAATATTCTAAAAATAAACCGAGACATACCTACATATCAAAAAGTATCCTTTTTTCTCACATTTTTTGCTAAAAAGAAATATAGGAACAGTTGCTCTGAGAAGACGCATTCTTTAATAAACAAAATACATCTACAATTGCATTTAAGATTACATTTATGATTGTAGTTTGAAATACAACTGTAACTGAAATATATTTTTTTGTGTATTAGCCATATATTCGACAAGTATTTATGGACATGAATGCTTTTAGTTAGGACTTTATTTGAAAAAAATATTGAATTCAATCTTAGTCATAATTATTAATGCGATTGTTGGACAATCATTTTCAAAAATATTTTTTATACATCGTAAAGAAAAGACAGATGTTTCCTAATCTGCGAAAATATAATGTAACCGTTAACAAAATATAAAATAACCTCTGATTCTGAAAACCATTCTTTAAATTTAGAAACTTCAGAAACCAAAATGTTTTCGATGTTTAAAGCAGAATTTGTAAAAACAAAGTTTCTTTTGCTATCATTGATTTTCGAAAGCGTTTCCAAGTAGTATTTGTAGCGTGTTAACCTCATTTTTCTCAATCCGGAAAATAAGTTTTTCGGATGTTATCAATTGTCAATTACATATTTTCATGTTAAAAAAAACAAAAAAAAACATGATAAATTAACGTCATTAAACTTAAAATTAAAATTATAAACAAACATGTTTCGTTACTCTTGCAAGTTTAAATTTAAAGCAGCTCACAATGTTTAATTAAGCATTAAAACGTTCACGCCGGCACGGTGGGTCACACTCGACTGTCACAGAGTTGTCAAGCCTCCGGCTTTTTGCACACCACTTTTATTTTAGAGAAAATATTGTTCCTTTAAATCGTCCATTTGTTCTAATTAAATAAAACAACATTTTCTGTATTAAAATACTGGTATCCAAAAGGCCGGAGATTTGCTAGCTCTGAAACAGTCGAGTGTGACCCACCACGCCGGCGTGAACGGGTTAATCTTTATATTTAAAAGACCAGGCTGTTTTTTAGGTAGCTTTCTTTACAAAAAAGCTACCTATTGCAGCCGTTCGGAGGAAAGCGATTTCAAAAAATGTTGGTATATTTTCATCGATCATGACCCCCAGACCCCGAAACCACCGTCCGTTCAAAATTGATATATATATATATATATATATATATATATATATATATATATATATATATATATATATCTATATATATATATATATATATATATATCTGACCTATGTCACACTGTAACTCCCGTAATTATGAACCGATTTCGATGTAATTCGGTGTGTACATAGTACATACCAATGTCTCGACCGAGTTCGTTGGCCAGCTTCATCCGCCGTTTTGTTTCAAAATGGCGGCCATTTAAATTTTTAAAAAAAATTTAAAACTTGAAATGTGGTACCAAAAAATTAAAAATGGAAAAATATTTTTTTCTTATGTATTTGACCTTTATACAAAGATTTCGGAGCAGTTTTTGTTTCGTCTATATCTTAAAAAATGGCTGAGTTATAGCATTTTGAATTTCTAGCGTGGCTGACATTTTGAAACGTCCTGAATTTTGTTACGCGATAAAAGGAGTATTTATGAACCGATTTGGATGTAATTCGGTGTGTACATAGTACATACCAATCTCTCGACCGAGTTCGTTGGCCAGCTTCATCCGCCATTTTGTTTCAAAATGGCGGCCATTTAGTTTCAAAATGGCGGCCATTTAAATTTTTTTAAAAAATTTAAAATTTGAAATGTGGTACCAAAAAATTGAAAATGGAAAAATATTTTTTTCTTATGTATTTGACCTTTATACAAAGATTTCGGAGCAGTTTTTGTTTCGTCTATATCTTAAAAAATGGCTGAGTTATAGCATTTTGAATTTCTAGCGTGGCTGACATTTTGAAACGTCCTGAATTTTGTCACGCGATAAAAAGCGTATTTATCAACCGATTTGGATGTAACTTCGTTTATACATAGTACATACCAATGTCTCGACCGGGTTCGTTGGCCAGCTTCACCCGCCATCTTGTTTAAAAATGGCGGCCATTTAAATTTTTAAGAAAAATTTAAATTTGAAATGTGGTACCAAAAATTGAAAATTGAAAAAATATTTTCTTCTTATGTGTTTGACCTTGATAAAAAGATTCGGGAGCAGTTTTTGTTTCGTCTATATCTTAAGAAATGGCTGAGTTATAGCATTTTGAATTTCTAGCGTGGCTGACATTTTGAAACGTCCTGATTTTTCTCACGTAATAACAGGCGTATTTATGAACCGACTTGGATGTACCTTGGTGTGTACATAGTACATACAAATATCTCGACCGAGTTCGTTGGCCAGCTTCATCCGCCATTTTGTTTCAAAATGGCGGCCATTTAAAAAAATTAAAAAATTAAAAAATTTAAATGAGATACCAAAAAATTGGAAAATGAAAAAGATTTTTTTTGTATGTGTTTGACCTTAATACAAAGATTCCGGAACAGTTTTTCTTTCGTCTATATCTAAAAAAAATGGCTGAGTAATAGCATTTTGAATTTCTCTTGTGGCTGACATTTTAAAACGACCTGGTTTTTGTCACGCGATAACAGGCGTATTTATGAACCTATTTGGATGTAACTTGGTCTGTACATAGTACACACCAATGTCTCGACCGAGTTCGTTGGCCAGCTTCATTCGCCATCTTGTTTCAAAAGAGTTGCCATTTAAAAAAAAATTAAATTTAAAATTCAAAATGAGGTATTAAAAAATTGGAAAATGAAAAAGATTTTTTTTATGTGTTTGGCCTTGATACAAAGATTCCGGAGCAGTTTTTGTTTCTGAAAATTTGTTCTTTTGTTGATACCTTAAAAAATGGTTGATTTATAGCACTTTGAATTTCTAGCATGGCTAACATTTTGAAACGATCTTGTATTTGTCACGCGATAACACACGTATTCGCCTATTTCGATGTAAGAAGGCATGTGGATAGTATACATCAACACCTCGACCAAGTTCGCTGGCCAGATTCATCAGCCATCTTGTTTCAAAATGGCGGCCATTAAATAAAAAAAAATATATATATATTTAAAGTGAGGTGCAAAAAAATTAGAAATTGAAAAAGGTTTCTTTCTTAAGTATTTGATCTTGATATAAGGATTCAGAAGTATTTTTTGTTTGTCTTTACCTTAAAAAATGGCTCAGATATAGCAGTTTCAATTTCTATTGTGGGTGACATTTTGAAAAATCTGATTTTTTGCATGCGACAGCACTCCTATATATTAACCGATTCCGATGTGAGTGAGCATGTGCACAGCAATTACTAAGGTCTCGACCAAGTTCACTGCTTAGCCTCATCCACTATGTTGTCTTAAAATGACAGGCACTTTAAGAAATTGCCGAATTTGGCAGCCAAATATAAGTTACTTTAAAGAAAAGCAGCTTGGATAAAGCTGACTAATTTCGCGAAATTCTCATTCATTATATTGATAAAAATTAGTATTGAATCTCCTATATTCGGTTTCCACTAAATTGAGCTTCGTGTGTTTGCATGATATAAGTTGGCTTTTTTTAAATAAGGATTATGAAAGCTACCTCTTCCTCCCGGCACTGGCCGGAAGGACTTTTTAGCCATCAGTCCTGAGCTTTCTACTGGGCCAATTTTGATAATAATTATTTTTTTTAATGAAAGCTGTTCATTTGTAGATGTAACCGTTCTAGCTATTTTTTTTTTAAATTTATTTCCATTTTTATATTTTATTTTTAATTAAATTTTTTTTTATGATAATTCTTCAAAATGGTGGCAAATGGATTATTTTCATTGTTGCAGAGAAATGAGAAAAAAGAGGTTTATTTATTTTTATTGTTTATATCCTTATTGATGCCATTTTCGCATTAAAATTAAAAGTAGTAACTTTTTAAAAAATTTTTGAACAGAAAATGACATCCGCCTTTAAAAAAACACGCATTCTCACTCATAAATCTTTTACATTTCAATATTTTTTTCATTATGCTGATACTGAGTTTGAGATGCTAGGCGAAATGATTCAGTGAGTGAAAATGATGCCATATTTAAAACAAAACGATCATTTTTTTTTTGTTGATAAAACTAAATATTTGACCACAAATGCGTCTAAAAAACAAATTTCTGATTTTTTTTTTTTTTTTTTTTTTTTTCTAATTCGCGGGCACAGAGATTAGAACCTCATGTCATGAGTACAAATGCTCCAATGAAAAGTTGTATCGGGCAAATGTGACTTTAAGTTTGGAAATATATTCATTAATAATCTATGGCACGTTAAACTGTTTTTAAATGGTGAATACAGATTGGAGTGGTGCGCATGTAGATTTTGAGAATGTGAAAATGACGCAAGACTTAGATGTAATAGGAAAAAATAATGTATGACGTTACAAAGTGAAATTAATTTTTGCTCATTTTTCATCCCGTAATACAAAACATAAGAGCCTCAACCGATAACTTCATCATATTAACTCATCTTGATTACGTAGTAATACACTTCATTTACACTTTAATTTTTCAATAATTTATACGGTTGAAGTTTGTGGAATTAGTATTTTGGTAACTTTAGGTTTAAAATATAATTAGTTTTAAGAGACATTTAATGTAAGATATTTTTTTTTTTTTTAATTATTTTTGTAAGTTTATTATAAATTCGATCTAAAAATTCTTTTCTGAATATTTTAGTTCATCGAATTTCGACAGATATCAACTTGTAGTATCTTAAAAATCGATATTCCGCTTTGAAAAAACTGATTAATACACTATAAAAACTACTCAGAAATGCTTCCAAATATGAATGGCAGAAAACAAATCTAAAAAACATTCTTTAAATCTAAAAAAAACTTTGGATTTTGAGGTTTCTGAAGATAAAAAACGTGTTTCGGAAACATGCGTAACTTGGAAGAGGTTATTGTATATTTATATTCGTGATTATATTATAATTTTGCAAATTAAGAATCATTTGTCTTTTTTTTACAGTGTAGGTATATACATATTTTGAAAACTTAACTTGGGGATAATTGTACTAGAATTTCATGAACTTTCAATACATTAATCCGGAATCTCTTTTCGAAATATCGGATTCATTCAGCTGAATTACTTAATCCTTAATACTTAATCTTTTCAAATTAAGGTAAATGTAGAAAGATGAATATGTATAACTTTTGTAAAGCCAACGTAATGATTGCGTATAAAGTTGCTGCACATTTAGATGGGAGAAAAATTGAGGCAGAAAAGAAAAATGCTTTTATCTCAAAAATTCAGTGTAACCTCGTTTTAACCCACTGTTCAGAAAACTTTTCTCTTATTTTTAGAAAATTGCTGACGAAGAACTGACCCAAAACCCCCAAAACTACAGGTTTTATTTGATTAATCTCTTTTATTTAACGCAACATGGTTTTTTATACGTAAAGGAGGAATTTTGTTATCGCATTTTCACTTAATTCCTGATATGCTAGAATTACAGAAAAATTCTACACAGGTATGTTTCGAATTACAATACGATATTTTAATATTTTTAGATCTCATTTAAAAATTAATAAATTAATCTTAAGGCATTTTTCCGTTAGCTGGCCCAGGTGATCAATTGCCAAATATTCTTTATGGTTATAATTGTATACGAGTTGCAAAAGCAATATATTTTAAGTCTGTGCCAAACATCTCTCACCAAAATAAGGCACCACGCTGTGAGCTGCAACAACGAAATACTTTAAACACTAAAAAGTAGAAATTATAAATAAAAAATAAAGAGTGTAATATATATATATTTTAAATATGCTTTAATTAATTATTAGTTTCATATTAATTAAATTATGATCATACGTTGAGAAATCAATTTAGAAATCCTTAACCGCTTCGCGACGAAAGCACTTTGCTTTATTTTTAATCTTTTACTACCGATTTTTCAAAATAGAAGATTTTCTGTTATTGAATCGAGAAAATACTCTGATTAAATAAGGTAAACGTTACAATAAAAAATAACTGGTGGAAATAATGAAGGATTCTGAGCATCTTAAGTCGCACGTATACTGGTCGCTCGTGCCCAAGGGGTTAAAGGATAGTTTAAATAATGTTTTATTTTTCTTGTCGTTGCCGTGTTTTAGAAAACAAAAGAAAGAAAAATTTTAGATTAAAAAAAATAAAATCACTAGCCCGCATTTTCTACCAAATGAAAAATAAAGCAGGGAAATTTCCGTAATCGAGTTCTGGTCTTGCGCCAAATCAGCGTATGGAGATTTTTTGGGAAAAGGCACGAATTAAAGTTAAGAAATTAAGAACGATTTTAAAGATAAACATTGAATGCTTATAAAAGAGTTTTTTTTAAATAAAACTTTACTTTTACGTTATTTGTTGAAATCTTTTTGAAATAAAAGGACCATTTTGCTGCCTGTGAATTTCGAAAAAACATGTTTTTGTTAGTTTTGAATACATTTGTCAGGTTCCTAATTGGTTCTTATTCTAAAGTTTTCTGAATGCAAAAGAAAAATTTCCAAAATCGTAAGTAACTACGAAGTTTAATCGAACTTCGTAAAATTTTCTCCTATATCAGGAAAAATATCTGAAATTTCCAAAGTCGTACGAGGTTTCACGGAATTTCGTAATATTTTCTCTTATATCAAGAAAAGTTTCGGAAATTTTCAAAAACGTAGGTCCCTAAGAAATTTCACCTAATTCCTTAAAATTTTCTGCTATATCAGGAAACTATTGTGCAATTTCTTTTCTTTTCTTTCTTTCTTTTTTTTTTTAAATTTTATTTATTTATTTATTTATTTATTTTTTTGTTACTATATGGTGAGTTTCGAGTTTGAATAGGGAACAACAAAATAAATAACTTTATCCTTGGAAAATCACATATTATAACTGTGTTAAAGTAACTTAGAGGAAAACTATTATATTGTCATTTATAAATGGACATTTTGTGCAAATTTGAAATATGTTTGGAAATGACATGAATAATAATATTGAGTATGGAAACAGAAATAAAAAATTCAAAACAAATGAAAAAAAAAAGAGCGATGATAGTATTCTAGTTTGCATAAAGCCGGTTAGAGAATTTAAAAATTAATATTTGAATTATTTTTTATAGACAGAAATCGCTGTCTTTTTTAATGCACGTATTATACTTATACTTATCCTTTACCATCTTTTCAGACATTATAATCAAAGCAGCTATCAAAGTACAGACATTTTTAAATTATCTTAAAGTTTTTAATGAAAAATAACGAAATACAACTTATAGAAATTGATTTTTATGTAAAAGTATACAAACAAGATAAAGGATTTTTTTAATGAAAAAATAACTGTGTGATGGTTTTATATAACTGAAATATTATGTAACAGATAATGAAAAAATGTCTATACTATGATAGCTACTTTGATTATAATGCCTGAAGGGATGGTAAAGGATAAATATAAAAAAAAAATAATATCTGTTAAAAGTTTTTATACTGAAATTGAAGTAAATATGTTATTTTGAAAGCATAATTGTCAATGCGGATTACCCCTCATATACATGTTTTAAAGTACTAATACTTGGTGAAAAGAATACGTAATGAATAATTGTCTTCTTTCTGGCAGATTGCCGAAAATCTCCAGGAAAATCAACATTTTGAATAAATAAATAAATTATTAATTACTTAACAGAACTATTCTATAGAATACATTTCAAAATAATTCATGTTATTTTATGGGGAACTCCTTTGCTAGCTTAAATAATGGCTCATTCCTTAATATATATATATATATTTAGTTATTTATTTATATTTTACAACTCACAAAATAATTTTCGCCCGTGAAATATATTGAGAAATGTTTCAATTGAAATTGTTTGTTATTAGCAATCTACGCTACATAGATTCATTCCTAAAGGTGAATTCGTGTTATCGGGAAAGTCGGGTAAAACCGTAAACCTGATAAGTTGCTTCTTGAAATCAGAATTTAATGTAACTTTGGGTATACAATCTCTACTTATTCTAGTACCAAATTCCAGAAATTTATATCTTTTAGAGGCGTTCGTAGTAAAATATGCCGTTTTATCAGAGAAACTGATGGTTTTCATTTAAATATGATGTCACTTTGCTTCATTGAAGCATTTCACATAGCGTCTCAAACTCAGTAGAGTGAAAAAGTATTAAATTGTAATAACTTTTTGAAGAAAAATTTAGTGTTTTTTAAAGCGTGACGTCATTTTCTGTTCCCTTTTTTTACAAAGTTAATTTTGAATTTTATTAGAAATTGGCATCAATAAAGATAAAAATACTTTATTAACTTTCTTTTCCTTACAACAAAGGAAGTAATCCAATTGCTACCATTTTGAAAAAAAAAATTATAGAAAATTTTTTAATTTTAAATTTAAATATAAAAATGGGAATATTTTAAAAAAAAAATAGCTAGTACGGCAAATCTACAAAGAATGTATATTTCGCATATACATTTTTTCGAGAATATACATTTTAAATATACAATTAGTTTATCAATTTTTTACTACTAAAAGTTAAATTAACCGATCGTACCCCACCAGTTGGATAAAACTGCCCACATATATTAATCTTACGTGAAATGGAAAGATTTACTTTCTTTTTTTGAAAAAAAGAAAAAAAAATACGACTTTGACTAAGGAATTCAACGAATGATATTTTAATTATAATTGAAGTATAATTAAGACAAAAATATCATTATCGTCATTACAATTTAAGAAAATGCAGGAAAAAGTTTCACCTCTTTATCAGCTTTGTAAAAATCATAATATCTTTTGTGTGTGTAGTTTTGTTTGTTTTTTCTTCAAACACTTTTTAAGTTCTCTTATATTATTGTTTTCCAAAGTCTTTTTTTTTTTATCCCACTTTAGAATATTCGATTTTAAATGAGGATTGCAAAGCAACTCATAAAATTGCATCTATAACTGTTATCAATAGTCCCATTGTGCGAAACGAATCTTTATTAAATATAGCGAAACAGCACCGAAAACTGGCGATATGAAGCAATTAAAATAATAAAACTTTGTAAAAAATCACCATAAAATAAAAAACAAAACACAGGACGCGTTTCGAGCTAAAAAAATAACAGCTCGTCATCAGCTAAGCATACACGTGTCCGAAAACGGACAAGTTCAAAAATGAACTGAAGAAAAAGAATGTTGCGAAGAATGCGACAGATGGCGCTACCTGATAGAGGGAAATGTGTTGAAAAAAGATAGAAGAGAAAATGAAATGAAAAAAATGGAAATAAAAGAAAAATTAAAATAAAAGAAGTAAATTAAAAATATAAATAAAATAATAAATAAAGAACTATAAAAGAACAAGAAGAAATCCAAATTATTATTATTATTATTATTATTATTTTTTTTTTTTTACAAAATAAAAAAGAAAAGAAACAAGAGAAAAGGGAAAAGAATTACAAAATTAATTTCCACGCTGGAGATAGGAAAGGAGATGATGGGAGATCATTGACAAGATTAGCAGAATTTTTAGAAATAAAATAGGCTTCATGAAAATCCAAGTGAGAGGGAGAGGCAGGGGAAGAAATAATTTTGGCCATGGAGAAATTGAAACAATGACTGGAAGACCAACAGTGAGAAGCAATCGAAGATTTAGAGATTTCTTGATTTGCAATATATCTCTGATGCTCGCCTAATCTGAATTTTAAAGCTCTCTTTGTTTGACCAATATAACCTAAATTGCAAGAGCAAGGAATGAAATAAACACCCCACCGGTTCTCAGTAGGAACAGGATCTTTTAGAGAAGAGAATTTAATTTTATTCATAGGTTTGAAGATAACTTTAAAGTTAAAACGAGAAAGTATTTTAGCAATTTTGAAACACAGAAGAGAATAAAAGGGCAGAACTATTATAGAATTAAAATTAGGAGGATTATTTGAATCAGAAAAAGGACGTTTAGGCTTATTAAATTTATACAAAGCTTTATCAATTAAAGAGGGATTATAACCACGAGCAAGGGCAAGAGATTTCAGATAATTAATTTCATTATTCAGAGCAGAAGAGTCAGAACAAATGCATAACGCCCTAAAAACAAAAGTATAAAAGGACGCCACTTTTTGTTGAGGAGGATGATTTGAAAGGGCATGAGGGGGAAGGGAGACAGCGAAAGGTTTTCTATAAACGGAGGTAGAGAACCGATCTGGGAGTTTTGAAACCAAGACGTCAAGGAAAGGAAGAGAATTGTTCTCTTCGACTTCGAGAGTAAATTGAATACAAGGATCAACAGAATTAACAAGAGAAAGGAGATTAGAAAGATCAAGGTCAGATGGAATTAAAATGAAAGTGTCATCAACATACCTAAACCAGAAAGGAAATTTATATAAACTGAAGAGTTTTTCTTCAACAAAATGCATATAAATATCACATAAAAGAGGAGACAATGGATTACCCATGGCCAGACCCTCAGTTTGAGAATAGAAAGAATTGTTAAACTGAAAAGCAGTTTGCCTGACACAAATACTAACTAAATGCAGGATTTCATCAATCTCAATGGAAGAGTAATGAAATTCGCGCAACCTTCTTTCCAAACAATCAATTGCCCCTTGAACAGGCACGTTAGTGAAAAGGGATTTAACATCTAAGGAAACCATTATATAATTGCAAGGACGCCATTTAAACGCCTTTCTCCTTGCAATTATATAATGGTTTCCTTAGATGTTAAATCCCTTTTCACTAACGTGCCTGTTCAAGGGGCAATTGATTGTTTGGAAAGAAGGTTGCGCGAATTTCATTACTCTTCCATTGAGATTGATGAAATCCTGCATTTAGTTAGTATTTGTGTCAGGCAAACTGCTTTTCAGTTTAACAATTCTTTCTATTCTCAAACTGAGGGTCTGGCCATGGGTAATCCATTGTCTCCTCTTTTATGTGATATTTATATGCATTTTGTTGAAGAAAAACTCTTCAGTTTATATAAATTTCCTTTCTGGTTTAGGTATGTTGATGACACTTTCATTTTAATTCCATCTGACCTTGATCTTTCTAATCTCCTTTCTCTTGTTAATTCTGTTGATCCTTGTATTCAATTTACTCTCGAAGTCGAAGAGAACAATTCTCTTCCTTTCCTTGACGTCTTGGTTTCAAAACTCCCAGATCGGTTCTCTACCTCCGTTTATAGAAAACCTTTCGCTGTCTCCCTTCCCCCTCATGCCCTTTCAAATCATCCTCCTCAACAAAAAGTGGCGTCCTTTTATACTTTTGTTTTTAGGGCGTTATGCATTTGTTCTGACTCTTCTGCTCTGAATAATGAAATTAATTATCTGAAATCTCTTGCCCTTGCTCGTGGTTATAATCCCTCTTTAATTGATAAAGCTTTGTATAAATTTAATAAGCCTAAACGTCCTTTTTCTGATTCAAATAATCCTCCTAATTTTAATTCTATAATAGTTCTGCCCTTTTATTCTCTTCTGTGTTTCAAAATTGCTAAAATACTTTCTCGTTTTAACTTTAAAGTTATCTTCAAACCTATGAATAAAATTAAATTCTCTTCTCTAAAAGATCCTGTTCCTACTGAGAACCGGTGGGGTGTTTATTTCATTCCTTGCTCTTGCAATTTAGGTTATATTGGTCAAACAAAGAGAGCTTTAAAATTCAGATTAGGCGAGCATCAGAGATATATTGCAAATCAAGAAATCTCTAAATCTTCGATTGCTTCTCACTGTTGGTCTTCCAGTCATTGTTTCAATTTCTCCATGGCCAAAATTAT
The DNA here is from genome assembly GCA_963932465.1 of Maratus speciosus. Lineage (NCBI taxonomy): Eukaryota > Metazoa > Arthropoda > Arachnida > Araneae > Salticidae > Maratus > Maratus speciosus. The sequence continues at coordinate 68,971,367 of OZ010788.1, read as the reverse complement.
TTCTTCCCCTGCCTCTCCCTCTCACTTGGATTTTCATGAAGCCTATTTTATTTCTAAAAATTCTGCTAATCTTGTCAATGATCTCCCATCATCTCCTTTCCTATCTCCAGCGTGGAAATTAATTTTGTAATTCTTTTCCCTTTTCTCTTGTTTCTTTTCTTTTTTATTTTGTAAAAAAAAAAAAATAATAATAATAATAATAATAATAATAATAATTTGGATTTCTTCTTGTTCTTTTATAGTTCTTTATTTATTATTTTATTTATATTTTTAATTTACTTCTTTTATTTTAATTTTTCTTTTATTTCCATTTTTTTCATTTCATTTTCTCTTCTATCTTTTTTCAACACATTTCCCTCTATCAGGTAGCGCCATCTGTCGCATTCTTCGCAACATTCTTTTTCTTCAGTTCATTTTTGAACTTGTCCGTTTTCGGACACGTGTATGCTTAGCTGATGACGAGCTGTTATGTTTTTAGCTCGAAACGCGTCCTGTGTTTTGTTTTTTATTTTATGGTGATTTTTTACAAAGTTTTATTATTTTAATTGCTTTATTAAATATGTTTAACACGATAATGTATAAAATTTCAATAACTTTAAACGTGTTTACTTATGAGAGTTCTGAAAACTAGCAAATATTAAAACAAAATAGGATAAACACACTTTCAAACACAGAAGCTATACAAATGCCAGCAAGGAGAAAACGTAATTACTGCTTCTTTTTCTTGCCTGAGCTAAGTATTTTATCTATTTCTAATATAGGTGTGTTCAAATTGAGTCAAACGGAGAGATCCAATTTCATCCGAGTACATGATTTTACCCCACTTTCTCCCATTTTTTTTCCCACTAAAATGCCTTTTTCATTTTTTATAAAAGTTTTTAGTACTTGTCTTTTATGAATAGTATAATAAAAATGTCAATGGGTTATAATTAAAATCTTGAAAATATTACATGTTAAAACTTATAATCTGAAGTGATAAATAGAACAGTGAGGTGACAATACATGCCAAGACAAGCAGTTTTTCTATAAGAATCCCGACTCACAATTCTCTTACTTAATAAAAAATACACGGTGTTTCGCACCAAGCTGATTCCCGTTTATTGTTCATATCTGCAACATTAATGAAGATATTTTAGCGAAGTCATCAACAGGCTTATTTTGTTCTCTGAATAGTGTGGTAAAACGCCATGAATTGTCATCCATGTTCAAGAACAACATTGAATTAATCGCTTCAAAATTATAAAGTAGCTGACAATGGGTACATTTATGAGGATTGCAGTGTAATATTTGCGTAGTATTATGAGGATTGCAGTATTGAATTACAGCGTAATTCCATCACTTCCCTTGATGTCGTCGCATTTCATAGTAAGCAGAATTATGTTGTTGAAGATTTTGCTTTCATATCTGTAGAAATAATGAAGATATTTTAGAGCAAGCTTCAAAGAGGTTTACTTTGCTGTGCGTGAAATGTGCTGAAATGCCAAGAAATGTTAGAAGTTCAAATATCATCCATTTACAAACAACAATGGGCTAAACGGTTCACAATTCAGAAAGTAAATGACAGTGAATAGACGTATCACCAAATTACAATGCAGTTGAGACACTTCCTTGATGTCACGGAATTTCACTGAAAAAAAAAAGTTCTTCTGAGGAAGATTTCATTAAAATATCTTCATTATTCCTGAATAATTAAAGTTATAAATTTTCCAAACTTGGCAAAAAAGGGTCCAGGCCAGTATTCCAACCAGGGACTTTTTAGCTGAAGCTGCAAATGTTCCACCAACTGAGCTATCCCAAACAAACCTGCCAGCTACATAATTCACCCAGAAACCTAATAACTAGGACATCTGGTCTGAGATGTGAATCAGCTAGGCAGAATAAATCACAAGTAATGGAAACTCCAAGAAACTTCGGACACGTAATTATATTCATAAAACGCAGGTAACTCCAGTACAACTCCAGAAAGACGCTGGATACGCATTTACACATGATTAATTAAAGGTGTATTTTTTCCAAACTGGGCGAAAATGTATCTACGCCAGGATTTGAACCAGGGACTTTTTGACTGAATTTGGCGCCTTTCGGGTTTGGAAAAATTACGATTATTCATGTGTAAATACGTATCCAGCGTTTTACTTATTACCTGCGTTCTATGACTGTAATAACGTGTCCAATTTTTCTTGGAGTATCTATTACATGTAATTTATTCTGCATAGCTGATTCACATATCAGGCTAGATGTCATAGTCATTAGGTTTCTGGGTGAATTATGTGTCTGCCAGATTTTCCCGGGATAGTTCAATGGTACAGCATTGGTGGCTTTAGCCAAATGTTCGAAACCTGGCCTGGATACTTTTTCGCTCAGTTTGGAAAAATTACAACTTTAATTATTCATGTTTAAATGCGTATCCAGCGTGCTTCTGGAGTTATATTACCTGCGTTTTGTGAATATCTTCATTATTGTTACGATCATGAACCAAATTCCCACACCAGCTTCAAGTGAGGCACCTTGTTTTTTTGATCGATCGAATACTTAGATTACAATCATGATTTTCTGTACAGAAAGTATTTGTCTTGACATTTATTAGTTCTGACCTTTAGAGTATAAATTTTAAATAAAAACTGGAACTAATAACCTTCGAAATGTTTCTACTAATTATTGCTTTACAAAAATTACAAACGAATTCCATGATTTTTTTTCGATTATATCGAAAATACTATTCACAGGCTTACATAAACTTGTTATGTGCACAAATGCGATCCTTCAAGTTAGTTTAAGTCAGATAACTATTTTTTTTTCTTAAAATTTTATGTAACAAATAAAGTCATGCAAATACCACTTAGAAATAAGACACGTTTTGTTAAATAAGTGTTCTGATTCAAAATATGTTTATTTGACTGGAAGAAAAAAAAACGTAAAGTTTGCAACTTTGCATAATCTTTTTTTAAATTTTATGTACAAAAGCAACACAAAAATAAAATTTAATTACAAAGCTTTGACAAAATAAATAAATGGGTTGTCCTGGTAAAATTCCTTAAAGTACAAAGTGTCCATAAAATAATGTCTCAGTTTCAATGGTATATTATAACAGCTTGATGTTTATCATTATTTGATTTGAAATATATATATATTTGTGTCGGTTTCTTTTCAAACTTTCTTTCTGTATAAAAGAAGATTAATTTTCTTAGAGTATAAATTTTAAATAAAAACTGGAACTAATAACCTTCGAAATGTTTCTACTAATTATTGCTTTACAAAAATTACAAACGGATTCCATGCTTTTTTTTCGATTATATCGAAAATACTATTCACAGGCTTACATAAACTTGTTATGTGCACAAGTGCGATCCTTCAAGTTAGTTTAAGTCAGATAACTATTTTTTTTCTTAAAATTTTATTTAACAAATAAAGTCATGCAAATACCACTTAGAAATAAGACACGTTTTGTTAAATAAATGTTCTGATTCAAAATATGTTTATTTGACTGGAAGAAAAAAAACGTAAAGTTTGCAACTTTGCATAATCCTTTTTTAAATTTTTATGTACAAAAGCAACACAAAAATAAAATTTAATTACAAAGATTTGAAAAAATAAATAAATGGGTTGTCCTGGTAAAATTCCTTAAAGTACAACGTGAAATAATGTCCCAGTTTCAATGGTGTATTATAACAGCTTGATTTGGAGTATTTACAACAAGTCATAAAATCAAAGGTAAACTAACCTAGTTTTTCCTACTAATGTTCAATATGTGCACATTTAGTTATGCCTCACACATCCAACCTAAAGTCCAATTCTTCGCACATTTAGGTTAACAACGTCAGAGTAATGAAAACAATAGCCTCACCATCTATACGTCTCAAATCTGGCAAATCATTAGGTAGCAGCGGAACGTAGACGCGATATTTTATAAAGCCCCAAAGGAAAAAAAATCACATTGATCTAATGGCTTTTAAATCTTCAGTCCAGCAACAACACTTTACGCTCAGGAGTCACCAATTTGCGTATGTAGCACTGCAAGCGAGTAAATAACAAAGCAGTACTCGCGCACGCGCTTATCTAAAACTGTTTCAGTTACTCTTTATTGTGATCTTGAACCAATACTCTACAGCGCTTACAGTAGATTCTATTAAAATTTATGACTGGAATACTTTTTTGATTGACACCATGTACTTAAATTAGTATTATAATTATCTATCATCTGCTTGGTAACTGCCAGATTTAATTCATAATCGGAATTTATGTGGTACTTCCATCTTTCAAAACATTATAACTATAACCAAACTCTTAATTATTTTGATAATAGTGCAGCAACAGAATTACAGATTCTGAAAAATTGGGTGTTGTAATTTAAAACCACACCTTAATAAGTACCTTAGCTTTTAGACTTGTGACATGATAATCAAGTGCCGTCTTCAGACCTCCGATCACACCTTAAACTTAGGTAAGTTTATTTTTATGCGGATAGAATAATATTGTTTCTTACCTGAGTAACAGAATACTTCTGAAAACTTGAATAAATTTCAGTAATTATCTGTAGATTTTTCTATAAATGTGCGTGCGTTAAATCTGAATGAATAATTACTTAATTCATTTATTTCATTTTCAAAAGAGGTCTGGCATTATTTTTTAAAAATCCTTTCGCATTTAGTTTATTGTAGAATTTAGGAATTTTTAGGTCCCGATATACATAAAATGATATTGTAAAAACAGAATATGAAAGTTTTTTCTTTTATTTCTATTTCAATATAATTTTTGCTTCTGAAATATTGTAGCAAATGCTTTGACTCTGCCTTTTTAAATACATTCCCATTTTTTTTTATTGTTTTTGTATTTGTGGATGTTTTCTCTCAAATTATAAGAATACATAGGATAAATATTTAAAAATAACAATTAAATTTAAAAAATCAAAAAACCCGACTGCCTAAAAAGCGAACTAATTAATTATTTCTCATTAATGGGAAACTATTTTTTTTTCAATTCCTACTATTAGCTCACACTCTCGCTATATATATCTTGTTCAAATTTTCAATCGTTAATAAAATACTTATTATTCATCCAATCAAGCTGAAATATTTTTTTAAACTTGTAGTGGATGACACTTCCTGTTAATCCAGTTTTTTCAAATATTAATTCATTAATTAAATTAAATTAATTAATTTTCAATAATCGAGAGAGCCTTCTTCTTGATCATGGTATTTTAAGACCGAGAGAGCCCTCTTCTCGATCAAGGCATTTAAAGCGCCACTCAAGAAGAAAGAAGAAAGGGAGAAAAAAAAATTCTCTTATTGACCTAAATAGGAATTGACTTAAAATATTTTTTTTATATTACTTGTTTATATTACTTACTTATTTTTTTTTACTTGTATTGATGGCTTTTAAGTTGTGTTTAATTGTTAGTTCCTATCTATAAACACTGTTTTGATGAGAGGTCTATAGATGTCTATGATGGTTAGAGTTGCAGTAAAGCTAGAGATCCTACCTACACAACTTCCAGGTTGTATAATGTTTTAACGGAGCTTTTGGCTGTAAAGTAGTCAATGAAACATCGTCTTCATTTTGAAAGACCTATCCAATGATATGCCACTCAATAGGGTACCTAAATTTTTTTTCGTCTCTACCGCCATTTTGTATTTTACGGCCGCCATTTTGAATTTAGAAAAACAAAACCTAGCCTATAACCATCGGGCCGTTAAGACGAATTGATAGAGACCTCCTTCATTGAAATTCACCCAGCCGTTGGGATGTTTCGAGGGTATAAAGAAATTCACATACACAAATACGCGTGAAACACACAACCCTTTATTTCAGTCGGGTAAAAAAATATTTAACGATTTTTTTAAATTTATTTTTATTTAAAAAATTTATTAAAACTTTATTCTGCTCAATTAGTAAATATCGTTTGAAAATATCATTATTTTTTATAGACTGTTATCTGCCATTGTGCAAATATGTTACATGTTTCAGTTTTATAAAATTTGGTTAAACAATAGATATAATTATTAATTTCAGAAAATCACATTTTATCATTTCTGTAACAATATTTACAAGTGTATTCAATAGAAAAAAATTATGTTTTCTCTGTGTCCAATACGAACTGTTATCCCTTAAAATACAAGAAGACTACTTCCTTATGTCGAGATTGCCTTCTGAATGGATCACGTAGTGCTTTTGAAATATAATTTATCGGGGTCTATTCGGAGATAAATCAGTCATAAAAATCAATAGGTTAACAGGTTAATATGTGATCATAAATGAGTTAGAGAAAATAATTGTTTTCTTTTCTATGAAATTCGTAATGTTGTTTCATAATACACTGTTTTCTTGTTAGGCACTCATTTCATAATGCACTGTTTTCTTTTTATTATACATTTTTCATATCACATATATAACATTCCGTATCATATATCATTAAAAGACAATAAAATTTAAAATTACTTTAGGAATTTATTCTTTAACGAAATATACGATTCACTCTTTAAAATTTAACTAGTGTTTAAGTAGCATTCCTGACATCAATATGGGAATTTATTTCGTAATAGTTAGGCAAAGATATGAAAAAAGTGCAAGCTGAAATAGAGAAGTTTCCACCTCAGTTTAAATGTATGGCTTTTAATATGTTTAACTTAGCTTCAGATCTCTTTGTTCAAATTGCAGTTTCCCATTCATCTGAAAATAAACCTGGTCATATCATTAGTCCGGAATCTTCTTTAGATATGAAGTTGATCTATAAAAGATTTTTTGCTGATTTATCTGAATCAGAATTTTACTTCTCTTAAATATCACTAAAGTAGAATCTTTAAAGTTAATTATCTCAAAACGGTGATTTTAGTCACTCGCGCATGATGTTTAAGAAATGGCTGGGAGTTAGTACCTTTCGGACATAATTTTTCTCATTATAACACCCTTTTTTCGATTCAACATAAATAAATAAGTTTTGCATATTTTGGAGGGAAACAGTTTCAAGAATAGTACCCTGACTCTAAAAACATTGCAACAACATTTGCAATTTCAATAATATATGTATTTTTAACAGTCTATAATGCATACACAAAAGTAAAAGAAAAATTATATACTTACATATCTTTCTTACAATATAACTTTTGAAAAATACATACGAGAAACTAAATTTTTATATCAAATTTAAGCTAAATATCACCTTTATTCTGTAAACCTAAAACATCGAACTTATCAAATGTTTTATAATTTTATTTTTATTTTATTTTTTTAAATTTTAAGCATTTATCATGCTAAATTTTTAATTAAAAAATATAAAACATTTGATAAATTCAATGTTTTAGGTTTAAAGAATAGGTTTAAGAAAAGTAACATTTAGCTTCAATTTGATATAAAAATTTAGTTTCTCTTATGTACCTATTTTTCAAAAGTTATATTGTAAGAAAGAGAGGTGAGTATATATATATATATATATAACTTTTGTGTATACATTTTATACTGTTAAATATATATATATATACATATAATTTAAATTGCAAATGTTGTGGCAATTTTTTAGAGCTTGGGTATTATTCTTGAAACTATATCAATCTTACTCCAAATTATGCAAAACTTATTTATGTTGAATCAAAAAAAGTGTGTAATTACTAGAAAACAGGAATTCTGCTTTTCCAGAATTTAGTGTCGTCCCCGATGAAGAAAAATATATGTATATATAAATAGCACAAAAGATATTTCAATTTTAAGACTTACAGCACACGCTTTTATTGTATGTAAAAGGACGTCATTCTCATCCGTTTAAGAATTCCACATTTACGACCCACTCTTAAACATCTACAGTAAAGCATGTATAAGACGCCACTATCGCGAAATAATGCACAAATGCAGCAAAAAGATGCCGTCATTAAAGAAACTCGACAAAAAAGGGCTATCGAATGATTCATAGGCTTTCATTGGTTTGTAACATTAATATAGTTACTTAAAATTAAATATAGTTTATAATAGCTCCCTGTTTTAACAGAAATCTTCCGTTTATATATTTTTTTCAAAATAGCACGTATTTTAATTACATTTTCTTTCGGTTTTTATGAGAAAATGTCAACAAAAATATATAATTACCATTTTATAGCTATTTTTCCTTTACTTTCAACAGAAAGGGAGTACTTCCGTTGTCAAAATTAAGCAAATGGCTCTAAAAACTAATAATAATAATAATAATAATAATAATAATAATAATATTTCAAAAATAAAGTGAGATGAAGTTTTCAAACAAATTACATTTGAAAGTACATTTTTTTTCCCAATACGACGATATAAAAATTGAAAATGTGCGATGCTTAGAAGTCAAGAAAATTGCTATAGAGTATTTAATCGTACAATGATACACCTGCTTTGTTTTACGGCTGGCTTCTGTAACGTGACGTTATTTTTTAGAGACGACACAAAATAAGCTGGGAGAAAGAAATAGCATATCGGGGGCTAATAAGCAAAATTGAGTTCTGAAAGGTATAAATTCCCATTATTCAAATTTTGCCTGTAGGTATAAGCTTATCTTATAGATTCACAATGTGAATTACTATTGTTCATATTACTATTATTTGCTATGTGAATAGTTTTCTGCAGCAACGCCACTTTCCAAAATACATTTTTCGGTAATCTTTTAAATTACTCTTATTTGTAATTGCAAAAATCTAATCACATAAAAAAATTTCGAAGTTTTTTTAATAATATCTTTAGATACGAAAATTTCTTACATTAGTTATGTAATTAGTTTTCTGCAGCCATATGCTTTATTTCTATAAAAATGAATACATGCGAAATTATATATATATATATATATATATATAAACATTCTCTGCTGAAACACATTGAATGGGGGAATTTTTCAAAATATTTTTATCCAATGAATGAATTAACTCTTTTATAATAATAATAAAAATAATGATAAAGAAGTACCAGGAACTTTTGAAAATATACTTAGTTATGAGGCAGAGTTTGTGAGGTACTATCTAGAAATTTGGAAATTATGACTATTTTTATTAAAAAAAAATTCATTAATTTTTAATTTTTTTTCTCAAGAACCAGTTATTATATTTCTACAATGTAAGCATTTTAAGCACATATTATATCTCTACGCAATATAAAAAAAAATTGATTCACTGTGACAATTTAACTATCAGAAATCCTGCGAGCATCGCATATAATGGAGATATTAAAAAAGTATTAGATTAAAAATAATAATAATAATAATAATAATAATTGTAATTTAATAGATTACAACGACCATTTGGAATTTATTTCGTCCACCAAATTCCGTCGCATCCTCTTCAACAACAGATCGCAAAGATCAAACTTCAGACAACCAAAACCTTCGTCGATAAACTCTCCAAGCCCCGTTTCGAGAAGAAAAACAGTTTACAAATCGAAAGCAGTTCCACCGAATCATCCACAGATTGCAACAAATTACCTACGTTGAGCTCAATATTTCCCGGTTAGAATCGAACGATTGTAAAACGCCGTGGCTAGTGGATTAGAGCCCTCGAGACATGGCCTTTTACTATCAATCAATTAAACATTAGATTGTTTCCTTTTTCGCGTTCGTCTTTTATTCTGTAATCGATTTTCATGGGCTACATAATCAGTTGAAGGCCTCGATTTTCATGGGCTACATAATCAGTTGAAGACATCGATTTTTATGGCCTACATAATGAGTTGAAGACCTCGATTTTTCTTTGCAAGACGATTTTCATTTCGGCGTCGCTCTTTGGCCTTGGATTTTTCCATATCTGATAATTTGCGCCTTCCCATTTTGTAACTTTTTCAATTTTTAACGATTGTATGCCTTTCGATTACCTGTTCAAGCAATTTTTAACGATTTTATGCTTTTCTATTACCTATTCAAATAAAAACTCTTCTAAAAGTAAAGAACATCGTTGAATTTCGTTAAAAAAAAAAAAAAAAAAAAAAAAAAAAAAATGCGAGCATCGTTTGGCCCCATCCTCGACCGAAAACAACAACAATTTCCAAATGGTTAAAAAAACTAGTTGGATGTGCCAATCCCAAACTTTCTTCTATCTCATACATCTTAATGTTTCAAAAAGTAGTTACAGATGTTAATACTGCAGTAGTTTCATATGTTAATATTATTAGTTCAATGCTATACCAGCTTTGATTTTCATCTAAAATTTCTACTTCAGTCAATTAATCGGAGTAAAAACAAGTTAATCTCGATCATGATATTTATTAAAATCAATTTATTTTCGTTATTCATTTGTTCATCAGCTGTTTGCGATTTGCCGGCTTAGAAGGAAGCGAGTTCCCGTTGCTGCACGAGCCGCCGATAGACAACAGACCTACGAAAAACCGTGAAAATTATACAAAGTTCACCATCACAGCGCCCCTTGCTGGCGGAATATTTCCAAATGCAAGCAGGACCTGCTGATCATAGCAAAACATATACACAAAATATTTGTTTCAATTCTATGCATAACTTCATACACTTTTCAATGCCATTTCGATGAAGAAAATGGCACAAAATTCGCTATTACAGCGCTCCCTACCGGCTGAACTTTTTCAAATTCAGGGATGGCCAGCTGCCTATGACCATAAATCTACACAAAAAATTGGTTTAGTTCTATGCATAACTTCATACACTTGTCGATGGTACAATAATCAAAATGGCACAAAAATTGCTATTACAGCACCCAATTCCGGCGGATTTTTTCCAAATTAATGAAGGACCTGCTTGCCATAGCCATAAACATACACAAGAAATTTGGTTCTATTCTATGTATAACTTCATACACTTTTCGATGGTATAATAATGAAAATGGCACAAAAATTGCTATTACAGCGTCCCCTTCCGGTCGAATATTTCTAAATTGAAGGTGGATCTGCTTGCCACAAACAAATATTTACACAAAAAATTTCGTTCAGTTCTATGCATAACTTTATACACTTTCGATGGTACAATGGCGAAATACAGACACATGGACAGAGAAACACACGGGTGGACAGATATACATTTTTTATAAGCACGTTTTCGGCATCTCTGATCCTTAAAACTTGTAAATTAGTTGAAAACCGAAGTAAAAAAAAAAATATATTATTACAATACTTTCTTCTATTGAAGATAGAATACTTTCTTCTATTGACGATAGAGGAAAGTAATTATATGATTGATACTCTTTTTCAGAACATGCACTGTTATAATTACTGCGCATTACTGTACATACACTGTACTTTTCCCATGTTTGTTTAAAATTTCATATCCGAAAGTTAATTGGATGTGGAGTTATTGCAATTCATAATTAGGGTAACTTTTACATGTAATTTGTCAGTTTTAAATTTATCTCACGCCCTCAAAGATTCCGAAATCGATTGCAGCTTTGGTGAAGATTGCATCCATTTAAAAATTCGTATTTTCTCTAAGAAGGATGAAAATAATGAAAAGTCCTCTCTTCCATTTCTTTCTAAGATATTTTCTTAAAAGAAATCTATCCAAATGTGTAACACTCCAACAGCAAACTGCTCTGTGGAATTCTTTTTCAGTTTTAAAAGTTCTTAGAATGTTTGCAGATTAAGTACGATTTTTCCATCATAAAATGCTCGTCAAAAATTCCAGAATAAAAAAAAATGAGAGCAAAGCATTTTTTTCTACGTGCTATTAGTTTGGAAAATTTATTATTATTTAGTAATGTTTCTACAAGACATTTTCGGCTTATTAAATTAGAAGTGTCTGTGATGTAATTTTACATATAGTAAGTTCTCTGTATCTGTGTATCTGTATTGATTTGTTTATGTGGCTATTATATATAGTGTACTTTTTTTAACCTCTGAGCTCTTGCCCCCAAAACGGGTGCGGAAGTAGGAAACGTTCAAAAATTACAATGTATTTGAAATCGATTGGGCTAAAATCTATTTTTTAGTGCCTGAAACCTACACAAACTTCATTTTGTATTTAAAGTTTTTTTTTATTTCAGTTATCATATTAAATTATTGATGTAAACAAATTAGATAATAAAAATATAAATTTAAGAAGTTTAATTTTCTCAATTATTTTATTTGAATTATTTGAATACATTTTGACAATTGGAAAATAAAAATATGATTTAATATTTTAGTTTTTACCGCATATTTTGAATGACTAGAGGAAGCGTTTCTGAATTAATTTATATAAAGACAGTTAAAACTTTATTGCTTCCCAGTGAATTTTTACAATAGATGTATTTCTGTGTTAAATGGGGGTTTCTGTCATCATAGAAACTCGACGAAGTTTCTCGCCAAGCAAAAGAAACAACAGTGCAATGAAACGTAAGTGAAAGGAATTTCCGTCAATTAATGCCAAGCGATATTGCAAAATTTTTTTAGTACTCTAAGTTTATATTTTCCGGACTGACCAAAGACGGATTTTGACCCCTCTATATCACCGGCTCTATTTATGATAGAAACAAAATTCTTATTTCTATGGAATGGGGCGTGCCACGTGACTCAGAAAACGAAAATAAAGTTGAATCCGACCAATAGGTTTTATGTAAATGCGATTTTAAAAGTGCTGTTTTTTGCACTTTTGAAATTCTTGTTCTGACCAAAATCTGTTGACAGGGCTACAACAATGCGTAATTATCGGATTTTTATGCAGTTTACGGCATTAGAATTTTTTTTATGAGTAGTTCAAATCTTTGAAAGTTTCATACAAAAATATTAATTAGTTTTTGATTTATACCAATTTAAAGTCTTTTTATTTTTGCAGCGTGGCGTGCGTAATATGTGAGGCATTCTCACAAACTTTTGACTTTTAAGACCCTGAATAATAATTTTTACTTTCTTCTATCTTTACAAGAAGAAAGTATTGGATTCGTGAAAAATCGATCCGAGCAAGACAGAATAATTTCTGTCGACACGCAACTGGAGCAGCACCTTATAACAAAAAACCAAAATCTGACACGAACCAAACATGATAACTGACAAAAATATTCTAAAGCACCATAAACCGATCCGATTAAGACAAAATAATTTCTGTGAAAATGCAACCGGAACCGAACCGAAGAATTCTATTAGAAAAAATCCGAAATCTTACACGAACCAAATCTGAGACCCGACAAAAATTTTCCAAAGAACTATAACCCGATCCGAGCAAGACAAAATAATTTCCGTTGACACGCAACTCGACCCGAACCTAATATTTTAAAAAAATCGAAATATGACCCGAACCTAACATGATAACCGACGAAAATAATCTAAAGAACCATAACCCGATCCAAGAAACATAAAATAATTTCCTTGGACGCAACACGACCCGAACCTAAAAATTCCATTAGAAAAAAACCCGAAATCTGACACGAATGAAATCTGAACCCGATAAAAATATTCCAAAGAACCATAACCCGATCCGAGTAATACAAAATAATTTCCTTGGACACACAACCGGAACCGAACCTAAAAATTCCATTAAAAAAACCTGAAATCTGACCCGAACCAAATCTGAATCCGACAAAAATATCCCCCAAAAACATAACCCGATACGAACAATAAAAAATAATTTCCGTAGATGCAACATGACCCCAACCTAAAAATTTCATTACAAAAAACCCGAAATCTGACACGAATTAAATCTGAACCCGACAAAAACATTCCCAAGAACCGTAACCCTATCCGATCAAGACAAAATAATTTCCGTGAACGCGAAACCCGACCGGAACCTAATTTTTTTTTGAAAAAACCCCGAAATATGACCCGGAGCAAATATGATAACCGACAAAAATATAGTAAAGAACCATAACCCGATCCGAGCAAGACAAAATAATTTCCTTGGACACGCAACCCGAACTCTACCTAAAAATTCCATTAAAAAATCCCCCTGAAATCTGACCCGAATCAAATCTGAGTCCGACAAAAATATCCCCAAAAACCATAACCCGATACGAGCAAGACAAAATAATTTCCGTGGACGCCACACGACCCGAGCATAAAAATTCCATTTGAAAAAACCCGAAATCTGACACGAACCAAATCTGAACCCGACAAATAAACTATTCTAAAGAACTATAACCCGATCCGAGCAAGACAAAATAATTTCTGTGGACACGCAACCCGACTCGAACCTAAAAATTCCATTAGAAAAACCCCGAAATCTGAACCGAACCAAACCAAATCTGAATCCGATAAAAACAGTACAAAGAAACATAACCAGATCCGAGCAAGACAAAATTATTTCCGTTGTCATGCAACCCGATCTGAACCTGAGAGTTCTACTTGAAGTTAACCCGAAACACGAACAGTACCCGAAATAAAAATACACCAGTCCGTACCCCAATCCGAGCAAGGCAAATTAATTTCCGTGTACACTCAATATGACCAGAATTTGAAAATTCCATTTGAAGTCAACCTGATACCGACCCCGACCCCGATCTGAAAAGGACAAAAATATTTCAAAGAGCCGTAAACCAATCCGACAAAGACAAAATTATTTCTACCGACACGCAACCGGATTCATTTGAAGTCAACCCGAAAACCGACCATAACTCGGCTTCGGATCGAGTTTCGGATTGAATTCAATCATAACTTTCTGGTTCGGATCAGGTTGCCTGTTGACGGAAATTATTTTGTCTTGCTTGGATCGGGTTATAGGTCTTTGGAATATTTAACTCGGTTTAAGATTTGGTTCGGGTATGGTTTCAAGTTAACTTCAAATGGAATTTTTAGGTTCTGGTCGGGTTGCGTGATCACGGAAACTATTTTGCCTTACTCGGATCCGGTTATGGATCTTTGGAATATTTTTGTCGGGTTTAAATTTCGGGTTTCTTTCAAATGAAAATTTCAGATTCGGATTGGTTTGCGTGTCAACAGAAATTATTTTGTCTTGTTTGTATCGGATTATTGACCTTTAAAATATTTTTGTCGGGTTGAAATTTCGTTTTTTTTTTTTTTCAAATGAAATTTTTAGGTTCGGGTTGGGTAGCGTGACCACGGAAATTATTTTGTTTTGCTCGGATCGGGATATGGTTCAATGGAATGTTTTTGTCGAGTTCAGATTTGGTTCGGGTCAGATTTCGGATTTTTTTCAAAGGGAATTTATAGGTTCGGGTCGGGAAACATCTCCACGGAAATTATTTTTTGTTGCTAGGATCCGATAATGGTTCTTTGGAATATTTTTGTTGGGTTCAGATTTGGTTCGGGTCACATTTCTGGTTTTCTTCAAAGGGAATATTTAGATTCGTGTTGGGTTGCGTGTGCTCGGAAATTACTTTGTTTTGATCGGATCAGATTACGGTTATTTTCAAAATTTTTGTCTGCTATCAGATTTGGTTCGGGTCAGATTTCGTATTTTTTCAAATGGAACTGCCATTTTTGGGTCGGGTTGCGTGTAGACTCAAATTATTTTGGCTTGCTCGGATCGGTGTACAGTCTGTTGTAATTTATTTTTTGGGGTTCGGTTCGGGTTATGGGATTATAAGTCTAAAAAAATCACCCTGATTGGTAAATAGTAGTTACTTGTCAATTAGCCTAACCGCTGTCTAGGCTCTGTGCAATAGACCTGAAAAATATTAGGCTAATTGGAAAATGAGAGATGATTCTCCAATTAACCTACGACATGTATATCTCACATTGCAGTAAACATTTAAAGCTGGTTAGAACTCGCGCGATTACGGGTTGAACATAAAAAAGGCAAAAATTCGCCAAAAACGTAAAATAACAAAAAATTATTTCAAATTTTCGAATTTTTTGGCCCCAATCGTTCATGAGCCCCCTACAAGCAACCCGTGTGCCAAATTTAGCAGCCTTGTGCCCTGTGGTTTCCGAGTTTGTGAGGATACATAGATAGATTTTAATAGGATAAATGTTATTGCATTTGACCCAGTTAAGCTCTTTATTGTAAGGCGGCATTGAAACATTTACGGTTATTTTACAAGGTCACATTACAACCAATAGATATTTATGAGTGGCATGTATTTTAATGAATTTGTACCTTTTCAATCTATGGACAATTTTAGGTTACTTGAAAGTCGAATATGAATTCAATTTGTTCATCTAAAGGCTCGACGGTCCAGGTTTCTACTTTATGAAAGATGTTTCTATTATCCACTTTATAAAAATGCTTCTAGATTTCAGCCCACACCCTTTTAAAATTCCAATACTATGGGTATTTTTGCACACAAAATTTAGATAACAATTAAATGAACTTTTATTTTGCACGAAATCGGGATGATTTTTGACGAAGTTACTGCGCACAATAATCATCACCGATTGTCCTGCTGATACTTGAGGAGAAACTGGATTATAGAAACGTGCCAGTGGACCTCGATTATGGAAAGATTCTAGGTAAACACTGACTACGGAGAAACCACAGAACAGGCTCAGAAAGATAATGTGAGTACTTTAGTGAATCACAGATTACTTATAGTCATGAAAACAATTCGACAGAACTTAAAGATCACTGTTTATCATACTGAAATAAGCGGAAAAGTGTTCAATTCCGTATTTCTTTTATATGCACATACACTCAAATATTTTTTTCAACATTCTAAACATTGCAATTTATTCAATTTAAACCATTTTATAAAGGTAATACAGTTAGTCTGGGTTTTTATTACATAATTTTTCTTCATTTTTTTACAATCCTTTTATATCAAATAAATTTTTGGCAGTTTTATTGGAATTTTTCCTTTTCTTTTCATTCAAAAAGATTAATAAGGGGATTTATTAAACTAATCGATTCTGTTATTTTGCACTTGGTAATTAAAGAATGTTATCAATATGCCATAAATAGCTTTTAGTTAATTTTTAATCTGATAATAGAGCTACTTAAAAATTTACAAATATGACTGAAATTAGGGAAAATCATTTCATAGCGATGAAATATCGAATTCTGAACTTTTATTGAAATGAATTAAAATTTATCGTATGAATGATCCGAATATGTGAGAAAATACTCGGAAAGCATATGACATATTATGTCATGTTAGTCACGTAAAAAACAATTATGAATTTAGAAAGTATATGCATTGAAAATTCAGAAATCCAACAAGTGTTGGAGCTTATGGAAACATTTTCTAACGAAAATGTTCTGGCCATCACAAAGCTTTCTTCTACCTCATACATGTCAATACTTCAAAATTCACTATCTCAGTGCCAAATTAAATGACAATCTGTGTTCATCATGAGAATTCTAAAAATATGAAATTCCGTGCATTAGTTCTCGAGGTATGACTGTCCCTGAAATCATGTAAATCCAGCAAAATGCAGCACCACCTATTGTTTTATTTACACCAGAACCTAATTATCACCAACTTATGTCAACGTCTAACTGAATATGAAGTTTGAGGAAAATTCGTGCATTAGTTCTTGAGATAGAGGTATTGCGCAAATCATGACAAATGCAGCATAGAAGCGCCAACTGTTGAGCGATTTGCGACAACATATAATCAGCAGCAATATTAATCAAGTTATATTTAAATCTGAAGTTTGATGAAAATTCGTGCATTAGTTCTTGAGATAGAGCTATTGAGGAAATAGTTCAAAATGCAGCACAGCAGCGCCATCTATTGGGCGATTTACACCAATACTTAGTCAGCATCATTTCATATGAAGGACTAACTAAATCCGAAGTTTGATGAAAATGTGTGCATTAGTTCTTGAGATAGAGGTACTGCGACAATAGTGTAAATCCTGCAAAATGCAGCATAGCAGCTCCACCTGTTGGGCGATTTACACCAAAACGTAAACATCATCCATTCATGTCAAGTACTAACGGAATCTGAAGTTTCATAAAAATCCGTGCATTAGTTCTTGAGATAGAGCTTTTGCGGAAATCCTACAAAATGCTACATTGCAGCAGGGCGATTTACACCAAAATCAAATCAGCACCAATCTATATCAGGGACTACCTGAATATAAATTTTTATTAAATTCCGTGCATTAGTTCTTGAGATAGAGCGCCCACAAAATTTGTGTCACATACAGACAGACGGACAAACAGACAGACATACAGACTCACAGACAGATATTTTGTAAAAACATGTTTTTTGGAATCTCCGACCCATAAAACGTGTAAATCCGTCGAAAACTGGAATTCGAAAATTTTCATGAAACCAATACTTTTTCCTTGTAAAGATTTACGAATGTAAAAAAAGAGGCTTAATTAGATAATCTGAGTTTCTGCTGCGCTTATTGGAGGGACTTTGGATTTCAAAATTATAAACTAGTATGTTGTGGCCATCACAAAACTTTCTTCTATATAAATCACGTCAATTAAATCATTTAAATAGTACAAGAAATTACAACGATTTACAACCAATTCATATCAAAGTATACCTGAATTTGAAATTTGATGAAAATTCGTGCATTAGTTATTGAGATAGAGCTGTAGGGGAATTTCTAAAAAATGCAGCATAGCAGCGCCACCTGTTGAGCAATTCGCACAAAAACATAAACAGCACTAATTCATATTAAGGTATACCGGAATCTGAAGTTTGATGAAAATCCGTACATTAGTTCTGGAGCTAGAGCTACCGAGGAAATCACAAGAAATGCAGCACAGCAGCGCCACCTGTTGAGCGATTTACACCAAAGGGTACAAAACATCAATTCATGTCAAGGACTAACTGAATCTGATGTTTGAGGAAAATCCATGCATTAGTTATTGAGATAGAGCTGTAGGGGAAATCGTGAAAAATGCTGCATAGCAGCGCCACCTGTTGAGCGATTTGCACCAAAACATAAACAGCGCTAATTGATATCCAGGTATACCTGAATCTGAAGTTTGTTGAAAACCCAAGCATTAGTTCTTGAGATAGAGCTATTGCGGAAATCACAAAAAATGCAGCATAGCAGCGCCACCTGTTGAGCGATTTACACCACAAGATGCAAAACGTCAATTCATGTTACGCACTAACGGAATCTGAAGTTTGATGAAAATCCGTGTATTATTTCTTGAGATAGAGCTATTACGAAAATCGTGTAAATGTTGCAAAATGCAGCATAGCAGCGCCATCTGTTGAGCGATTTGCACCAAAACGCTACCAGCACCAATTCATATCAAGGATTAACTGAATCGGAAGTTTGATGAAAATCCGTACATTAGTTCTTGAGATAGAGCTAATGCAGAAATTGCGAAAACTGCGCATAGCAGCGCCACCTCTAAGGCGATTTACACCAAAAACTAATCAGCACCAATTTATATTAAGGACTACTTGAATATAAATTTTTATTAAATTTCGTGCATTAGTTCTTGAGATAGAGCGCCCACAAAATTTGTGTCACACACAGACACACAGACAGACAGACAGACAAACAGACTCACAGACAGACATTTTGTAAAAACATGTTTTTCGGGTTCTCTGACCCCTAAAACATGTAAATCCGTCGAAAACCGGAATTCGAAAATTTTCATGAATCCAATACTTTCTTCTTGTAAAGATAGAAGAAAGTAATAAAATAATTGTATTTAAAAATTACTTTAATCACTCCCGGTGATAAAACAAATGCTCATTATTCAGTCTGTTTTTAAGTCTTTACATATTTTGTGTTAAAAGATGCGAATTTTGAAAATGTAATGGCAGTTTTTCAAAGTTATTAGAATAAAATCCTTGCTGAGTTAATGAATCACCTTATAGCTTATAGAACATCAGCAAAAAATATTACTGGTTAATTCGACACATTTTATCATTTCTAAAACAAATATGATTTTTTCTGAGATTTGTATGGATCGATAAAATGGTTTTGAATTATTTTTGAAAAGTTCAACATTATGTCTTACTAGATATATTAGACTTTAGAAAAGTTTATAGCACCACTATTAAAATATTTTTTTAGTTCTATCATCTTCCGTTTATCTTTTCTTTTCTGAATAAAAATGAAATATGTATAATGCAAATGAGATACCTTACAAAAAGGAGTGATATCTAATCAAAAACAACTCGTTGTAAATGATCCCGCCAAGCCACAAACCTAAAAAAATCCCTGCCGGCCCGGCCTACAGGCAGAGGTAGATTTCGAAGTTAAGTATACTAATTTCACCAACAAAAACTAAATCATTATTAGATATAAATCCACTTTAACAGTTTTATCTGTCTGCTTTTGACGAGTTTTTCTTTCCTTTTTATAAAATAGCTGGTTTTATCAGAATCATGTTAAGGCGATATTAAAAAAATATTTTTCCATACTCAACAACTCGAAATTTTCTGGCACATTTTCAGATTAGTTTTTAATAAAAAAAAAATATGAAACAT
Organism: Maratus speciosus; assembly: GCA_963932465.1. Taxonomy (NCBI): domain Eukaryota; kingdom Metazoa; phylum Arthropoda; class Arachnida; order Araneae; family Salticidae; genus Maratus; species Maratus speciosus. The sequence goes on along the minus strand of OZ010788.1, from coordinate 68,951,184 downwards.
GCCTGACGTGATTTTTTAAAAGATTTATAAGCGACCTACGTTTTTTTATTTTTCTTTCAACTAATTAAAACTTGATTAATAAACAATTGTTTTCTCAGTAGGGCAATATTTTTCGTTTCTAACACAATCGCTTCGGGAAATTCTGTTCAAAATGCCCACTTTGACATCATTTCTTGAAATATATTCTGCCTCTATGAAAAAATCGATCATTACTGCATGTACATTATATAGTTTCCGACATGAGAATCTAGCAATTGGATGCGTTTGAGAGCAAAAATGAACGTAAAAATGAGTAAGAAAATAGACAGTTTGGATTTGAATGCACCCATAATAAGATGATTTTTTTCTTCAACCGCTATGTACTTTTAATTTGTTTTTGCTTTAAAAATTGGCCCTATCAAAATCTTGTCTATAGAAATGTTGAAGACAATATTAAGAAGATATATGATAAATTCATGGAGATTTTATATCTTGTGAATTGACGGAGTTATGAAAATTTTTCTTCTTCAACCACCTTTTTTGTTTTCGTTTTTAATTTTTTTGCGGTAAGAATTGGTCCTATCAAAAACTTGTGAATATAAAAGTTGTAGATAATATTAAGGAGATGTATAATAAAATTATTGGATCTGATATCTTGAGAATTGACGAAGTAAGGAATTTTTTTTCTCCCAAAAACCCTATTTTTTGCGCCCCTTGAGCCTATTTTAAATTTTATCAAAAATCTGTGATGCATGAATTTTTGGCGCTATTTTTAAAAGTAATAAAAACTTTAAACTGATTTGATATGTACAAAAATTAAGAAGTTGTGGATTTTTTTCTGTTTTCACAAAACCGCTCCCTATTTCCATCCCCTTTGTCTGCTTTTGCCCATTAACGAACTTGACCGAGATTTTATGTCCCTTGATTTTATGTATCAGTTTGGAATAGATTTGTGCAGAATTGCGGGAGTTATCGTGTCCAGAAGAAAGTGATAACATAATTGATTCGGGAAATTTCGTTCAAAATGTCCACTTTGGCATAATTTTTTGAAATATATTCTGCCTCTATCAAAAAGTCGATCATTGCGGTACATTATATAGTTTGTGAATAAGCGAATCTACCAATTAAATGCGTTTGAGAGCAAAAATGAATTTAAAAATGAGTCAGAAAATAGGCAGTTTGGATTTGAGTGCATCCTTAATGCAATGATTTTTCCAACACAATCCGCTTCGGGAAATTCGGTTCAAAATGCCCACTTTAACAGCATTTTTTAAAATATATTCTGTCTCTATCAAAAACTCGACCATTACGGTACATTATATAGTTTCTGAGTAAGAAAACGTACCAATTGGAAGCCTTTGAGAGCAAAAATGAATCGTAAAATGAGTCAGAAAATACGCAGTTTGGATTTGAATACACCCTTACTTAGATGATTTTTTTTCTTAAACCGCTATGTATTTTTAATTTGTTTTTGGTGTAAGAATTGGTCATATCCAAAACTTGTCTATATAGATGTTGTAGACAATATTAAGAAGATATATGATAAATTCATGGGGATTTTATATCTTTTGAATTGACGGAGTTATGGATTTTTTTCTTCTTCAAACCCCCTTTTTGTTTTCGTTTTTAATTTTTTTTGCGGTACGAATTGGTCCTATCAAAAACGTCTGAATATAAAAGTTGCAGATAATATTAAGGAGATTTATAATAAAATTAATTGGATTTGATATCTTGAGAATTGACGAAGTTATGAATTTTTTTCTCCCAAAAACCCTATTTTTTGCGCCCCTTGAGCCCATTTTTAACTTTATCAAAAATCTGTGATACATAAAATTTTGGCCCTATTTTTAGAAGTAATAAAAACTTTAAACTGATTTGATATGTACAAAAATTAAGATGTTATGGGGGGTTTTCGGTTTTCACAAAACCCCTCCCTATTTCCATCCCCTCGGTCCGATTTTGCCCATTAACGAACTTGACCGAGATTTTATGTCCCTTGATTTTATGTATCAGATTGGAAGAGATTTGTGCAGAATTGCGGAAGTTATCGTGTCTAGAAGAAAGTGATAACACAATTGCTTCGGGAAATTCCGTTCAAAATGCCCACTTTGACATAATTTTTTGAAATATATTCTGCCTCTATCAAAAAATCGATCATTGCGGTACATTATATAGTTTCTGAATAAGCGAATCTACCAATTAAATGCGTTTGAGAGCAAAAATGAATTTAAAAATGAGTCGGAAAATAAGCAGTTTGGATTTAAGTGCATCCTTAATGCAATGATTTTTCCAACACAATCCGTTTCGGGAAATTCGGTTCAAAATGCCCACTTTAACAGCATTTTTTAAAATATATTCTGCCTCTATCAAAAAATCGACCATTACGGTACATTATATAGTTTCTGAGTAAGGAAACGTACCAATTGGAAGCCTTTGAGAGCAAAAATGAATTGTAAAATGAGTCAGAAAATACGCAGTTTGGATTTGAATACACCCTTACTTAGATGATTTTTTCTTCAACCGCTATGTATTTTTAATTTGTTTTTGCTGTAAGAATTGGTCCTATCCAAAACTTGTCTATATAGATGTTGTAGACAATATTAAGAAGATATATGATAAATTCATGGGGATTTTATATCTTTTGAATTGGAGGAGTTATGGATTTTTTACTTCTTCAAACCCCCTTTTTGTTTTCGTTTTTAATTTTTTTTTTGCGGTACGAATTTGTCCTATGAAAAACTTGTGAATATAAAAGTTGTAGATAATATTAAGGAGATTTATAATAAAATTAATTGGAATTGATATCTTGAGAATTGACGAAGTTATGAATTTTTTTCTCCCAAAAACCCTGTTTTTTGCGCCCCTTGAGCCCATTTTTAACTTTATCAAATATCTGTGATACATAAATTTTTGGCCCTATTTTTAGAAGTAATAAAAACTTTAAACTGATTTGATATGTACAAAAATTAAGAAGTTATGGGGGGTTTTCGGTTTTCACAAAACCCCTCCCTATTTCCATCTCCTTGGTCCGATTTTGCCCATTAACGAACCTGACCGAGATTTTATGCCCTTTGATTTTATGTATCAGTTTGGAAGAGATTGGTGCAGAATTACGAAAGTTATCGTGTCCAGGAGAAAGTGATATATATATATATATATCATTATATATATATATAGTGATATATATATATACTCCTATTCTAGGAGTCACTCATCTGCAAAAATTTTTCAGAAATTCCAACATAGGAACGATCCTAATAGGTAGTATTTCATACGAAATCTACCTAAAAGTGAGTCATAAAAAGAAGTGATATCACATAAAAAGAAGCGATATAGAAGTGCATACTCCGAGTGCCTTGTAAAAATCTCTCACTACTCATAATGCTTTCAAGGGACTCGGAGTGAGGTACAGTATGTGAAAACTGCTTGGCGACCTGCAGGCGTATATTTAATATATGCAGTACCTATACCAATTTCGAAAAAATGTGAAAGTCGAAAAAATTAATTTTAATTTCTCATTATATCAATTTTATAAATATTTGTAGGAGGAAGATCTATAATAAATCAGAAAGATTTGTAGGACAAGCAGGAAATGATATGTAATTGTGGTAATCATCTATTATAACAATTATACTTTTTATTATTTTAAACATAATTTTTAATTACATAAGTACGTTTAATAATACACTGTATTAAAATTAAAGGGAAAACTTGTAAAATGGATCCTGTTTATGATAGATTTATTTCTTAAACTTAAATGTCGTGTTTCCAACGTAAGGAATATTATATAATACTAGTACATAGCTGCCAACTTGTTCGGATTTTTGCTACTACTAAAATTTAAAAAAGATTTCTGCCTTATTTAATTATCAACATTCACGGTAATTCGGCGATTGAATTAGGAAATTTTTTCTATTAAATTTTAGTGGTAGTAAAAATCCGTACAAGTTGGCAGCCATGCTAGTAGCATTACTAGAACAGAGCTTTCCCCTGTCATGTGCTATTCCGTTTACGCTGGCTTTACTGCAATATATCTTAGTTTAATTAACGTCTATTATTAGGTGCATTGTTAGTAATATTCATATGATCATTATTTTTTATTATTATTTCACAAACTCAAAATGTTTATTACATGTTTACTTAGAAAATCCTCCGCGTAAAAATAAGTGGTCTTTCTTGTTCAAATGATGGTAAATAAAATCAACAAATCGATCCCATGATGTTAAATAAGAATGGGCATGTAAACACCAAAAGCTTCGAATTTGCACATTTTAATGGGAGAAGTAATACATGAAGAAAATTGTTAAACAAATAGTCATATGTAAGTGCAGGAAGAACAAACATTATAAAAGCCTGCAGGTTGCCAAGCAGTTTTCACATACTGTACCTTACTCCGAGTCCTTTGGAAAAATTATGAGTAGTGATAGATTTTTACACGGCACTCGTAGTATGCACTTCTATATCGCTTCTTTTTACGTGATATAATTTTTTTTATGACTGACGTTTTAGGTTTGTGGCTTGACGGGATCATTTACAACGAGTTGTTTTTGATTAGATATTGTTTACTAAGGTAATTAAATTTTATAGAGATTCTGTTTATTTCTACATTAAGAAACTTTACTACTATTATAAAGAAGAAACGTTTGTTTGCTTTTTTCTTTGTAGGACGTAATGCTTAGATGTACACAACATAATTTCAAAAAATATATTCGTTATGCTAATGACCATCTCTGCCACTCCTTTTTTTAAATCTCCGAATTCTTGGCCCCCAAAAGGGGTTCGAGATCGGAAAATGTTCTAAAATTACGATTTATTTGAAAGTGATATTGCTAAAAATTATTTTTTAGTGCTTGAAACATACACAGAGTTCATTTTGTACAAAAATGTAAGATATTAAAAAATTCTATACTACTAGGGTATTCGGTCCGGACTGGTTTCAGAACTTAGATCAAAAACATTTTTTTATTAGATACGCTGACATATATTTTTTTAAGTATTTAATATGTATTTTTCAGACTTCCCACAAACACCACCAAAATGCATTTTTATATGAAAAATATGGTGTATCCAAATAAAGTTTTGAAATTCAATAAAAACTATACTTTCGTTTTAGACCTTTGTCAGGAGTTAACAACCGAAGAAATGAACAAACATTTCCGTACTTACAGCAACATTTATTATTCAGTGGTTTAAGCGTATAAATATATTAGATATTTGTTAAATTTGTGCTTTATTTATATTGATTTATTGTTTTATTTTTTCTAAATGAAGTTTTAATTTCATTGTATAATATTAACCGGAAACAAATATTTGACTTTTTATGTTATTTTAAATCCAAACGGATTAATCTTTCGTATTAAGGCTGCGTGTGATAGAGATAGAATTTTAAAAAAAAATCATGCTTGAAACTTACTTTTAGAACCATAAAAATTCAGAAAATTAAGATACATTTTGAAACAAAGTGCCTTTCAAAGAACCAATTCAGCAGTGCGAAAAATGAAACTGTGCACTGTTTCAAAGTGAAAAAAAATGCAATAATAGCGAAATTTATTAGTCAGACGTTACCAGCCTGAGTATAACGTCAGGTTGACCATCACCCATGGACAATGTTTTAATTTATAATATACATTTTTTTAATGTCAAATATTTTTTCTATTATAAGTGCAAATATTTTTTCTCATCAATTAAAAAATAGATCCTGGCTAAAAAGGTTAAAATCCAGCATTATTTTCCCATTAAAATTATATTTATTATGTATTAAAGAAGAAGGATAGAAATAATTTAGGTTCGTATTCTTCAGGAAAATACCCGTTCTTCGTACGGGAATATACCCATATTTTCCTGTTTACCCATTGGCTAAGGAACTTCTCAGTTAAATCAACTTCTCCTCTATATAATTGAGCAATTTTCCGTTATTATTTGCACTGAGGACGGTATGCTAAAGGCTACAGAAACTAGTCTGTTCAAAGTTTGTATATTTTGGCGTTTTTAACGTTGTGTTAAAATTTATATCATTCTACGCCAAGTAGCATCTTAATAATTATAAACAATCTCCTTACGTTTTATTAAAAAATATATGCTATCTTTTAAAATATTGTATTAAATTAAACCAGCAAAAGGTTTATTGAACTTTGTTTCTTAAAAACATAATATATAATTTGATATGAAATACAGTTTAATATTATGAATTCTCGCACATCCGTACCATTGAAATTCTGTAAGATAAAGTAACTTTTATTTTCTAACTACTCGAAATAGATTGAAGATAAAAATCCTCTGGCAGACATAAAAAATTAATTTGTATATCTTATGAAGATCATTCTTGCTAGAAGGAAGTTGACTGATACAGTGTATCAGTTGTAAGCCAATTTGCATTTTTCAAGTAATTTAAGATAAATTAATTACACTAAATTAAGCACAGATTCTTATAAAGATAATTATTGTTTAGTTTATCTAAATTTGATTATGATTTGGTGTGACACTGTATCAGTTTCTATTTTAAGTTAAATTTTATGATCTATTGAATCTATTGAGATTTTTTAATATATTTTGTCACAAGCTCTTTTCGATTCTGTCTTTTGTACTTCGGCGTCTTTTATAATCCTTACTATTCGTGAGTCTTGTGATTTTTTTTTTTTAATCATTATTAAAAGTATATGAAATCTCGTAAGTCTATTGATTAACAAGAAAGAAAAATCATGCATCAGGCATAGGTTATGAAATACTTTCCAACATGTCCTGCATTCTTTAACAAAACTCCACTGTTTGATAAGGTAATAAAAATGCCCAAGTCATGAATTTGGAAAATGCATAACACATTTGAAAATATAATTTTCGTAATTGCCATCAACAATCGGAAAAATATCCGAATTCTCTTGTGAAGCCCTGTATATGATCTATAGATTTGTATATATATTACATAGTATGCTAAAAATTAGTTCCGTTAGGAAACGCGTAGTACAGCTGCAAATTCCCATTTAGCAATTTCCGCCAATAAGCGGAAATGTACGCGAGATTTTTTCTGCAGCTATGTATATGATCTGTATAATATACACACACCAAGTATTGCAAAAATTGTTAAATTTAAAAACATGTATCACAAATGTTAGCGCAATTCCAGCAATTATTATACACAGACAATATTGTAACCAAATTCTTTTGTCTGACCCTATAAGGATGTATGTTACGCAGACCATATTCTATAGTAAGTATGTTGTAATGCGCCTAAGTTATATATATGATTTTTTGCAATATGTGTGAAATAATGTAACAACGACATGAAGTAATGTAACATAATTAAAATACAACGTAAACGATCTCCCACCCCCTGGATACACTGTAAAAAATGTATGTAACGGTACTCAATAAAATTGGTGGCAGCATGGCGTCTACAATTTTATGGAGTAAATTAACTTATATAATGGTGTAATTTAAACTGATATAACAGGTATAATATTACACATAAATGTAACGTAAAATCAGTTATATCGGTTAAATTACTCCATAAAATGGAGGCAGCAGACTACTACCAATTTTATGGAGTAACGTTACGTAATTTTTTTTAAAGTATAGCAAAGGAATTCTTTGGAGTGTATCTTAAGCGAACGATAAATGATGCACTCTTAATTTTAAATACCAAACATGCCATATTAAGGAAGTCCGGAACACAAATCCACTTTTTCTAAAAAACTTTTATTACACTAAACATTTCTCTGTATTTTTCTGCTTAGAAGTACGTTTAAATCATGTTTCTATCCTAATTAGAACAGAAAATATAAAATTTTTCTTTTTGGTTTGTTTTCAAAATCTAGCTTTCAAGCAATGGTTGTCGGAAAAGATTTTTTGTGCAAATACGTTTTTCTTCATGATGGCTTTTTCTCCATTTCTCATATTTAAATCATTATGCGTAAAGAACCGTTAAAGATAAATGGTTCAAACTTAGAACATGTCTTTTTCAATTGTTTTACTTTAATTTTGATTCAGCAAATTAGAAAAAAAATATTTACTTTTGAAAATATGATTTTTTTAAAAAAGTAATACCATTTTTTTTAAGTTTTACTTTAAATATTTTTAATTATTTTTAATTAATATTTTTTTAAATGCTGAATTGAATTTAAAACTTGTACATTTCTGTTTATTTAAAGGAAAAAAAAATTGAAATTCTACAAATAATGTTTCGAGTTATAATGATTTTAAATTACCCCACTTTTTTTTAAAGAATTTTAAATTATTTTTTTTTTTAAATATATGAGAAGTTTTATCATGTGATTTTGTTTACAAATAACATGGTTAACCATCACCTAAAAATTCAAAATTTTAAATCAATAAATAAAAATTATTTTAAATTGTGTACCGGACCCCCTTAAACCTCAATAACATACATTAATTCCATGGAAAACCGAGTATATTTGTACGAGTTAAAGCACGGATAATCAGATAAACCGAATTCAGAAACACTTTAAAACTATGTTTGAAAGTTTTTAAAAAGTACTAAAAATAATTAGGATGTTTTTTCTTTCACCTTTTGAAAACATGTTCTACAAATACACATATGCCATGCACGTAACTGTAAAAGTACACGTATGTATATCGTGGATGATTCAAAATAGAGTGATGCCGATTAGCTCAATAATTGTTCATGATAGCGAAATACTCTCAATTAGAAAAATTATTAAATAAAGTGTATTTTTCAGATGTAGCATTTTTTTCCCATCGGTCCGTATATATAGAGAGAGGAAGTTCGGGTGTTATGGAATATCATTTATATTTTAACTTGTAAGTCAACATAAAAAAAAGATAAATTAAAAGTTACTAAAGTATACACTTTTACAATTTCTTAAAACATTTTTAATGCCTTTAAAGAAGAATATTATATATATCATTATTTAGATTTTCAAAATGAATTACACTTGTCGGGTAATATCAGCGAGTCGGGTAATGTGGAATAGGGTATATAAGCAATATTTAATTTGCAAGAAAAAACATGATTTACAACAATAACCAAAATTATTTAATGAGTAAACAGTAGTCTTCATCTACGAATCATCATATTCTTTGAAAAAATGTTTTAAGTTAAAATAAACAATGGGAACATTAAAAAGGTCCACAATCTTACTTAAAGGACGACTAATGTAATGAAAAAGATGTTACAAGTTTAAAATATACATTTTATTTAAAACTCCTTAGTACTTTCAAACCTTCCAGGCTCATCATCAGAGAATTATCTTAATAAATAAATGTTGTTTATTTATACAAACACGTCACTTTGTTTTGAAAATGAGAGAGCCAATAATTACTAGAGTTGAAAGTAGAAGTAGCAGTAGCAATTTCTTGGATTGAATTTAATTAGAGGAAATATATATTATTATTATTAATTGCAGTTCCATTTATTTTATGACATCACTTTGTTTGTCATACGTCATTTTCCATGGGTAGAAGAAAATATTTAACTTCTGTACTTTAAATTTTAATACGTCACTTTGCGCAGGTTTTCAGGATTTATTTTCAGGATATTGAACCACAAACTGGGGATATTGTACGATAGGGCGTCGTAACATTCTTGATTGTTTTGAGACAGGATTTCTGTTCATTCTCTTATAGTGGATGCGTAATAATTGGATGCTGGGAATATGATTTTTTCCTGATCAAAATCTATTGTGATATTCTTATTAAGAAGTTTTAAATAAAATGCATATTTTAAGCTTTGCATAACATTATTTATTTTATGTTGAATCAAGGCGAAAAATTGCATTTCGTCTTATGATATTATAATGTTTTAAGTTTTACAAAAATCACAAATATAGTCTGTTGTTTCGATTTCACCTCAATCCACATGGGCTGGGCACACATCACACACTTCAGGTATTTTAGCCATTCACCCCCTCTTCCATCTTCTGAATACTTTCCAATGCAAACCATTGTCTTCACTCCTCAGGATGTTATCATAGAGGTAAACTGACTAACACACTAATAAATATAAATGTTCAACTTCATACTTAACTTCGTTATTATAACTTAAAAATTGGTATTAAAAGTAATACGAATTTTTTAAACTTATCTGAAAAAAAAAAAAAACTGCAATAATTGAAAATAAGATATGATTTCACTCCGTCATTCTAACAACGCTATCCAAACAGAACTCCCCTCAGTGAATCCTGGGAGTGTTAGGAACTTGTTTGGCAGTTTTACGCTTGCTTGCAGCACCGTTCGGGGCAAAACATTGAAGTATTCTGCATTGTTCGACCATTTCATAATACCCAAACTTCCTTTACATTAATAACAAATTTATTATTTTTAAATGGTTCCTGTTCCTAAAACGTATTTCTAGAACAAAGTTGTTCTGCATCTATGGAGAATACTAAAGCAAAATCCCAAACTTTTGCGGCTGCCAGTTTAAGGTTTTATGAATTTGTGTGTATTCCGTTACTAAAAAAGAGTCTTTCTATTTTTAAATTAAAATGGTTGAAGTCATCTAATTACAAGGCTGTCACAGGCTACTATTTTTATACTCTGTATATGTATGTATATTTTGTTCTTTTATATTCTTATTTCACCCCACTATTAAAAAAAAATAAATACATTTCGTAGTATATTTCTCTTTCAAATGTTATCAAAACGTATGTAAAAGATTTTTGTTTTGAAATAGTGGTGCGAAATAGAATTAAAAAATAGTCGCCAGTGGCAGCCCTGTAATTACATAGCGTATGATCTTCCCTCCATTAATGTAGACTACAAAATAGGAAGCTGCTTTCTAAATGAATTTTTTTCTTTCACCTTTTTAATTATTCCCATTTGTTGTTGCAGAAAACTAATCGCATAAAAAATTGCGAAATTTTCTTATAATATCTTTAGATAAGAAAATTTCATCAATTTGTTATGTGAATAGTTTTCTGCAGCAAAGATACTTTCTAAAATACCCTTTTTCTTTTACCATTTTAATTATTACTATTTGTAATTGCAAAAGAAATAATCACATAAAAAATAAAATTTGAAATTTTCTTGTAATATATTTAGACAAGATTATGTTAAATGTTCAATTTATTATGTCGTTTTCTGAAGCGATGCTACTTCCTAAAATACCTTTTTTCTGTAACTTTAGTAATTGCAGGAAACTAATCACATAAAAAAAATCAAAATTTTCTCATAATATTTTATGATAGATTTATGTTAATTGTTCAATTTGTTATGTGAATAGTTTTCTGTAACAACGCTACTTTCTAAAATACCTTTTCTTTAACTTTTTTCAATTATTTCGATTTGTAATTGCAGAAAACTAATCACACAAAAAAGTAGGAATTTTCTTACAATATCTTTAGATAAAATTTCGTACATTTGTTGCGTAATTAGTTTTCTACAGTCATATGCCGCATTTCTAAAAAAATGAAAACACGCGATATTTAACAAAACTTTCTCTAATAAAACATTTCCGACGGTACATATTCCGAACTATTTATATCCTATGAAAGAATTAACTCTTTTATAATGATAATAACAAAAAAATAATAATAAAAAAGCATTAGAAACCTTTGAAAATATATTTAGCAACAGAGTCTCTGAAGTACAGTAGTAAAACATCGGCATTTATATGTCATATTAGACTTCCAAACTATTCATTGAAAAGTTTGTATTTGGAAAATTAGAAATTAAAATATCAAAATAGCTTTTTTTTCCTTTACTTTTTTAAAAGAGAAAATGTTTTAAAATAAAACTTTATTTGAAAAAAAATTAAAATTGTTAAAAGTAAAATTTTAACCATTCATTCAATTTTTTTTTCAGTAAACTAGAAAACTCATTCAATAAAAGTAACTAAAATAGCTATTTTTAAATAGTGTTTTTCAAAAGTGTTTTCGCATTTAAATAAAAGGCACAAATTATTAAATTGCAGCAACAAGTTTTATTTAAAACAAAAACACAATAATAATTAATGACAGGAATAATGAATTATATCACAGGTAGTAGAAGGAAATGATTCAACGCTTGGAAGTTGTAAAACATACCAAATATTCCCTGAAAATAAAAGCAGCCCATATTTGCAGCAAAATAAAATAGTTTTTATGGAGTACAATATGACAATAAGAAAAATATAATGTAATACACGTGGGATCGTGGTAAAGGTTGTGATATTTGCGGAAGAGCATAAAAAGTTTCATCAAGTATTTTCCATAATTGCATAGTCTACATAGTCGTTAGTATCTAGAAAGCGCCACAGCATGAGAAATGAGATAGTGAATACATGAAAAATACCGCATAGTACAGAAAAAGACCCAAGCTGAATAAAATGCTCCACAAAAGGGGAAAATGATGTTCATTGAGAGAAGAAAAAACAAATGCATGTAGAATATAATTTTTTTACCTTTTACCAATTAGCAAGAGTTGATCATACGAACCAGAAGTAATTAAAGGCAAAGAAAGAACGCATAAAATAGAAACAAAAAGAAAATATAAAGCATCGTCAGATAAGCAATTAATAACTTCCACGTATTTTACATCTTATTTTTCCTATATTATTATTTTATAATGGTCCAGTCCGTGGTCGATACAAAATCACAGGTACGTTTGGCAGTATTATTTAACCTCTTCCAGGTCTTCCAACTTGATTGGAGTCTCCTCCTCTATTTCTGTAAAGTAAGGGGGCAGCTCTTTGGATGTCGTCTTCATTCAAGAAGTAGAGTTTAGGATCTCCAGCATTGATCCTGTCGTTTATGCTATAAAAAGATGGCGCTTCCGGACATGGGACAGCATCTTCGGGATCTGCACATGTAAGAGTTAGTTGATTGAAAAGTGTTTGGTTGCCACACAAGAAAGACCACTGTTGTGTTTCTTGGGAGCCATCATCTCTAACTGAAGAGTGGCACACGTGGAAAATCTGACAGTTGTTGTCTACGTCGGCGTAGTATCCATCGTTAAAACAACTGAAGGATGTTTTAATTGGTCCTACTAGAATATCAGCTCCGTCTGGAAGTTCATACGCTGCTCTCTTTGCCCTCTAAAATATATAGAAAATATTTGTATTACACTCTTTTTGGCATTATCAAATACCGGGTGTCCCAAAAATGACTGAAGGATTTTAAAATTCAATAACTTTCAGACGGTGACAGATATTAAAAAAATTCTTGCAGGAGTGTTATGTAAGATGTCAGGAGTTTTTTTGCTGCGATTCTCAGTTTTAGTTACAAAGAGCATCGATAGATGGCGCTGCAAACGATAACCGATAAATCCAGGTTCGATTTTTTTCGGCCTTTCTCTTCTTCCATGCGAAAAATGGAGATTAAATTGTATTGAATATATCCCGAAATACCAAACATTGGGTCTGGATTGAGCACATATTGCTCTCAGGGCCATCTATTGTTTGAAATTCGGACTAAAATAAAGAATTAAATAAACAAACTCCTGACATCATACATAATCCTCCTGCAAGAATTTTTTTTTTATATCTGTAACCGTCTGCAAGTTATTGAATTTTAAAATCCATCAGTCATATTTGGGACACCCTGTATAACAAAATTAGATATCACCAATTAATCTAAGAAATAGGCTGTTTTTTCACAATCTTTATTTAACTCAACTTGTCTTTAGTATGTATGTAAAGATGGGATTTTTGAATAGATTTTTTGCTCATTTCTTGATATGCTAGAATTCTAAAAAATTATGTATATTTTCAATGAAAATAAAACATTTTAATATTTTTAGAATTTAGTTCTAAAATTATAAAATAATTTTAAAGCATTTTTACGCTAGTCGAACATCGAAATTAGCTAATCGAACCGCGGTCGCTAAAGTAGGCCAAGTGGGTGTGAAACTGCAGAAATGAAATATTTTAAATAATAAAAAGGTGAAAGTATAAATAAAAAACAAATAATATGAAAATTTCGTTTTTAAAGTGAATTCCTACTTAGCCCATCAAAGAAAAATTTAATATAATCAAGCTAATATGAGTTTTTGTTGCATTAAAATATCTCAATTTGTTGATTTTCTATAAGCAAGTAGGTTTACAATGGAACTCTATGGGAATTTGGCGAAATATTACAGATATCGCCAAGTTGGCGTCACATTTGGCGACTCATTTTGACCGCCGAATTTGGCGATATATCGCCAAGTTGGCGACAAACTTGGCGGTATTTGGCGACAGAACAGGGTCCCCCCCCCTATGGTAACCCTTATTGAAAATACTTTCATTGAAATTCAATAACCAATGGCGGCCATTTTGTTTCCCATGCAAAACTAAAATTAATTAATTAAAATTTAATTAATTAATTAATATTTGAAAAAACTTTATTAACATCAATTGTCATCCAGTACAAGTTTAAAAAAATTTATTTCAACCTGATAGGATGAATAATGAGTATTTTATTAACGATTGAAAATTTGTACAAGATAAATATATAAATATATAAATAAATATAGGGAGAGTGTGAGCTAATAGTAGGAATTGAATAAAGCGTGAATATATATTTCTTACATGCTCATTTATCATATAAAAGTTTAATATTAAATCAGATATGATTATACATTGAGAAAACAAATGAAAAATTCAGAATAGACAGTTTAAATTAGGCTTTTATTTTTCCTTTCGTGTTGCCTTAAAGGAGATCGGTGATTTTTTACTAATTGGGGTTCAGGACAAATCAAAGTATAGTAACGGAAATTTTTCCTAATTGCGTAGATGAATAGCGAACATAAAATTAAAGCCGATTTTAAAGATAAAAATTGAAGGTTTTTAAAGAGTGTCTTAAAAAATAATTTTACTTTTATTTATATCTAAATAATAACAATATCTCTCTTTTATATTTTCCATTATAGAAGGAAAACTGATTGATGTATTTCAGATAATAAATAAACATCTATTACGTGTTATCTATATTATCTACCTTATTTGAAATAAATATCTATTACGTTATCGCTTGTCATTATTTCAATGTTTTATTGTTGCTGAATTAGACTACTCTCAGTAAATTTAATTCCAATTAATGGATTAACTGAAAATCAAACGATAGAAACAAAAAATTAAAATATCGTGCTGCCTTCAGAAACACTCAACTCTACAGAATAACAGATTTATACTATCACTGGAAGTGAGTGAAAAATCGATAACAAAATTTTATCTCTTTACACACATGAAGGAAGTTAAATTTAATAAGAGCGTGTTTTTTAAACGTTATATATATATTTTTTTTCTACTTTTCAATTTCATAATTGGCCCCTCGTTATATCGTTAATGCCGAGAGACAACAGAAAATCGCTATTTGAATGAAGAGATTAAAGAAATATCGAGAGTCCTGAAAGCTGAAATATTCAAGTAAATGTTTTATAATTGTTCCAAAGTGTTAGCTTATATGCATATTCTAATTAACACACAGAGAAATTTTCATAATCGGCATAAATATAAAGTTACTAACATCTTTCTCTTCATTAAGAACAAATCACAACTATCGTGAAATGATAACGTAATATTTTTCTATAAATTAGAAAATATGTTCTTTAAATTCAAAATTACAAAAAAAAATTTATCATCTACTTTTCATTCACTATGGGTAATTTAATGTTTTACAAGTTTACGGACGCCTTATTAAATTTAAAAATAGACTGATAATAAGTTGGCTCAAGCTAGGATATACTTTTATGACTCCAGATATTTATTTTTAGCTTTGAAAAATAATGAATAGGACTCACTTTAGGAGCAGCAACGGCAACAACAAACAGAGCAGCAACTGAAATTGAAAAAAATATATTTTAATTGAATTCTAAAAGTAGAAAACAGAGGTGTTTACTAATTGTAAACACATTTAATTAAATATTGAGACATGTTTATACAAATTTGAATGAAGCATTTAAAAATAAGGAAAATGTTATTAACAGAAAAACTTACATATAGGAAGGAATTTCATTATGTATCCTTTAAACTGAGGATCATATACTGAAAGAAAAATAATACAATAATAAAATACAAGTGAGAAAATAAGTCATTTAATATGAACTAAAAGTTTTTGTTTATTGTTTTGTTTATATATATATATATATATATATATATATATATATATATATATATCACACTGTTTATATGTATATCTACATATTTCTCTATGTGATACCCATTTGCACAGCGTGATCCTCATTCCATACCAAAGAATTGAGATATACTAAATCATATCAATCGTCTACTTGGTAACATTATTATTTTAATTAATTATTCTGTTTAACAATAATATAAAAATGTAAATCACAGCGTTCATAACAAAGTTTTGTTTCTCTCTCTTTTTAATAGATATTTAAAGATAAGTATTTTCGTAAAGGTAAAGGAATACTAATGGGGTAAATAAAGGGTGGTTCACGAAAAACCGGCTTCTCAGAAATAAGCCATTGTTTCTTATCTAATACTTTCTACGATTGTTTTCCCCACACAGTTTAAAAATAATAATCCTCGCTTATTTATCCTGTGATTAGTAATGATTACTATTTGAATATAGTGCAGGCAAAAAATCTTAGAACTGGTTGCTTAGGTTGCAATAGTCTATTTCTACGGGGCGACTTTTCGTGGCCTACCCTATATAGTATTTTAACTGTTAAATTAGATACTGTATCATATCTGCCCCCATTGATTTAAATAAATAAAATACACTTTTGCACCACTTATGACTCGAACGATGAAATAATTAATTTTGCAGAAATATTTATCAAAGAAATTCCATTTTTTACATTTTTTACAATACTCAGATAGTGTGAAATAGGTTTTTAAATAATAAAAAAAAGAATAGGGTAAAGCATTAAATAAATAAAATTTTAAATATCTCAGTTGAAAATAATATACATTAGCGCTAAAATAATTAAAATCTAATTCATTATTGTAAACTCAATTGATTTATTCAAAGCACTGTAGCGCAAAACTAAACAATAACTATTTTTTTCAGAATACTTGTGGTAGATTGGTTATTTGTTTTTCATACGTGTTTATTTTGACGGGTCCGTCTACGCAACATCCATGGATAATGAGTTGAGAATTTAAAAAAAAAAAGAAAGAAAAATATGGTGATAGTGATACAACGATTTAAAAATTTAAAGTTACTAGTTACAAACATATTAAACTAACAGAAAAGAAAGTTAAGAAGATGCAATTACTGAATTTAAAGTATGTCGAAAAATTTTATACAATAAAATACATTACTGAGGTCAAAGAATCAACATTACTTGATGACTTTACTCAAGATTTGAAAAGTTCCCAAGATGTTTTCATGAACATTTATAATTTGGTTTCGTAATTAAATTATGTAATATAATGCAATTTTTTACCTTAACTTCATATTTAAATGAAAAGAATTGTGACTGTTTTTGCGCAAGAAACAGAACCTTAAACGTAAATGACAAGTTTCCAGTGTGAAACATTACAACAAAAAGCAAATAAATTAAGCTTGACAAGATGATTACGGTATGTTTTCTAAGTTTCTTTATTTTTCGTACAATTAACATTACCATATATTAAACATGATTTAAATTGTAAAACTTACTGAAAAACAAAAGAATAATTTCACAGGCTGAAATGACTAAAACCTGAAGTTATTAATCATTTTAAACAAAAAGAAAAAAATGGTAACTTAAGATAAACACAAAACAAACCTAATGAGAATAAAATTTTAACAGCAGAATTTGTTTTCTAATTGTTTGGAAAAATTATCCCAGTAGCCGAAACTAACGTTTATTTCATTGATTAAAACGTCACTGATTAAACCTCCATGGTATTAATGAAATATTTTATTCAGAACTTTTAACACATGACATTTATTTATTAATGGAATTTGTGCTTTTAAATAATTACGTAATTTTATTAAATTTCCCTAAAAAAAGCAATATTTTATATTTCTGCACATGATTGAACTTACAATCTATACATTTTCTTTTACAGTAGTTCAAATTAATTTTTGTAAATTTAAATTAAAGATATTATTAATACAATATTTAAAAATATATATAATTAAAATTTTTTATATATGTTTTACTTACATGCATTTCAACAAAGCGATTCCTAAATTTAAAGTTAACACTATTTCTACCAGTGTCAAATGACACCTTTTAAGGTTTTGATTTATGGTTATTTTATTTGTAATTCTTAACCTAAGACAATCATGAATAAAGCATTGAGTGTAGTATAAAGGATTTGTGATTATTTTAATTAAAAAAAATATGTATAAAATATCCGAAAATCAAAATCTTAAAAAGTCTCATTTGACACCGGAAGAGATAGTGTTAAATTAGACGTGCATAATGCTCTTAGTATTAGTGATACAATTAAAAAAATACATATTAAAGTTTTGTATTAATAAAAAGATACAGAAAGTTAAAAATATCGATCATTCACCCGATTAAAATTAAAAAACAAACATGCAAAGGTGGACTTTTATACATTTAAATATCTCATTTTGTGAAATAATGTGAAAAAATTAAATTAATCATTTTGAAGTCAAGAACAACTTATTTTGGTAGAATGTATGACAATTAAGAGAAATGACTAACATCCCTCGAAATTCAAGACCACATAAAAAGCAATGCGAGTTATAATACACCACTAGAATTTCATTAAAAAAAAAAAAAAAAAACTAACGTGTACATAATTAGTAAATATAAACATGTATAAATTAAAATGAAACACTTTTTAAGAGAGATGGTATAAACACTTTGTGATAAAAGAGATTCTCTGCAGAATAAGAAACAATAGTATAAAATAATTTACGTTAATAAATATCCATTTTTATTATTGCACTTGATATCCTTATACATAAGATTTCGTGATTTTTGCTTAGGTACGAATTTTCAATTTAGAAAATTTGTTTCGAAAAAAAATTGTTTTATTATAGATCTTGAGAATGTCGCCGCCTGAACGACGAAACATGTCGATCTGAATAAAAGTATTTATTTGCCTTTTAAGTGCATTTTTATCACTTTTAGCAAGTAGGAACGTAGTTTGATAAAATCACTAAGTTGGAAATATCCTTCTTAATAGTACAAAACAACTCATAAAGGGGATCCGGAACACAAATATCTTCAAATTTTCTAAAACAAATATTACATTAAAAGTTTCTCCGTTTTTTTCTGCCTAAATTGACGTTTAAATCATGTTTCTATTTTAATTAAAACAGGAAATATTAATTTTTTCCATTTGGTTTGTTTTCAGAATCTAGCTTTCAAGCAATGGTCGTCAAGGAAACGACTTTTTACGAAAATTCTTCATGATAGTTTTTCTCCATGATGTTTTTTTTTTTTTTCAAACTTTCCCGTACTTAAAATGTTACAAGTCAAGAACCGTTAACCCTTTCAGGGGCCAACCATTTTTGTTACTAAAATTTTAAAATGATTGATTGACACTGGCATTTATGAACAACTTTATATCACACGAAGTAAAAGCTTTTCTTCGCTTACATTAAGTGAAACAAAATTTATTCCTAAATTCTGGTGTGAATGTGGCATTTGGGAATTAAAATTAAGTGATATGTAACATATACCGGTGCCCTTCAAGGGGTTAAAGATAAATGTTTCAAACTTGGAACATGTCTTTTTCAATGGTTTTACTTTAATTTTGATTCAGCAAATTTGAAAAAAAAAAATTCTTTTGAAAATATGATTTTTGGAAGAAGAGTTACATTTTTTTTCTTTACTTTAAATATTTTTATTTAAATTAATATTTTTAGAAATGTTGAATCAAAATTAAAACTTATATCTTTCTATTTATTTAAATGAAAAAAAATGAAATTCTACAAATAATATTTTGAGTTATAA
Source organism: Maratus speciosus (assembly GCA_963932465.1). Classification (NCBI taxonomy): domain Eukaryota; kingdom Metazoa; phylum Arthropoda; class Arachnida; order Araneae; family Salticidae; genus Maratus; species Maratus speciosus. The sequence goes on along the minus strand of OZ010788.1, from coordinate 68,931,444 downwards.
CGATTTTAAATTACTCCCCTTTTTTAATAAATTTTAAATTTAAATTTTTTTTAAATCATGAAAAGTTTTATAATGTGATTTTGTTTACAATTGATATGGCTAAACCATCACAAAAAATTTCAGAATTTTAACTCAATAAATAAAAATTATTTTAAAATGTGTTCAGGACCCCCTTAAGAAAATCCACTAAGTCTCTCAGACGTCCTGAAATACTAAGAACATGGGAAATAACTTTATCGATACAATAACATTTAAGAAAAGAAAGACTAACTCAGAAATACTGAATCCCGTAGAAAGCAGTATGATTCAAAAAAATTATGAACCAATAATTTTTGTATGTTCATCCTATAAATATGTGATCCTGAAGTGGAAAATTGCTTTGTAGATTGCATGTGATATCATTACGAGAAATGACTAGTTTTTAACCCTTATATGTACTAAATTATGAAGTAATGAAAATTTTATCTTTTAATGCATTTTTCGTGAATTTTTTTAACTACGTTAGAAGGTTTACATAATCATTTAATAAATTTTAGAAGTATTTTAGAAGGATTGAAGGATTTAGAAGGATTAATTAAATTTGAATTTATAGAAATTATGTGCAATATTTATAACCCACTCAAATCTTTTATTTTAAATAATTTTCTTAGTATTTTGCAGAATTAGGAAATGTACAAATATAATATTTTTACAATAGAAATATTTCCGAATGGAATTTTTAAATAATAATAATGTGAAATTTAGATAAGTTTTTTCACTAAAACTGAAAAAAAAGGTAGTTATAAATCTTTTTTGTAAAATATTTACAAAAATAATTAGATTAATTAGCCAAAAATAATCGTATGGAAATATCACAATTCTTATAAAAACAATGTATTTAAATCCATCATGATCCTCTCTGTAAATGGAAAGGCTTTTGCAGTTGAAAAATTTTTCATATAACATTTTTAGAAAAAGAAAAGCTATACACATGTAAATGATTAAGAATATTAACACTTTTTGAAAATATTTAGCTTCGACTGTTTCTCTACGCTTTCTAAATTTGATTGAGAATAGTATTTTGTGCGGAAAGAAAAATAGACTTTATTAATAGACAGAGAGCAAATGAATTTTTTCTTCAACGGTACTTAAAAGTACCGTCAGTGCGTAAAGGGTTAAGAAATTTCACAAAGCCTTCCGGAAATGCTGATCACTAAAAACATGGGAAATGCCTTTGCGGATACAATGACATTAAAAAATATGTACTAACACATAAATATGAACCCATAGAAAACAGTAAGATTTAAATAAATTTACAAAATAATAATAATAATAATAATAATAATTTTTGTATATCCATTCTATAAATATATGATCTCTAAGTGGAAAATTTCTTTGTGTATTGCATGTAACATCATTAAGAGATTATTTCTTTAAGCAAGTAATGAAACTAATTAAAAGCAACATGAGTCATTTAAAATTTTTAGAAATCCGTGTAATTGAAACGCCATCATTCGTATACTGAAACAAACCAGGTTAAGAGAAAAATAGAAAAAAAAATATATAGATAATTAAGGATTTTTTGAAGAAGAAAATGTATTTTTAAAATTTAATTGCGTTTTCAGAGAAATGTTGAAAATCATAATATGTAATATAGCGAAGCAATCAAGATAACCTTCTAAAAATATATGTAATTAATACTCAAACATTTACGCATTAAAAAAATCATTTTAAGAGCAAATAATAAATTTAAATATATAGGGCTTATACCTTTGCTTATACAATAAAACAACTCACACACACAAAAAAATTGCTAACATCGCCAGAAATGTTAGATCATATGTACAATGTAATATATATTAAACTTCCCGACGGAAACAAAAAAAATAAATAATTAACTCAATAAATACCATGATTTTAAAGGTATCTTTATGGATAGAATATAACAGCATAATATTGAACGTCTGGCTGTCCCAAAAATGCTGAACTACATAAAAGGCACTACGATTCATATTAATTTTTTAGAAATGTTTTAGTCATAATTTAATCATAAACATTGTTTCAGTTTAAAATTGAAGATCGGTGCATTAAAACATTTTATTTTAAAGAGAACTTAAGAAATATAAACGAATGATTTTGAAAACGCCTTTGTTGTTAGTGAATAAAAGCAATAATAATAATAATAAAAAAAACTAGCATTTCTAAAATTGCTGAAACTCATAAACATCAGTATAAGTGATACTAAGTTAGTAGTAAAAAACAGTAAGTAGTTAAAAAATATAAGTCAACGAATTTTAAATAAAAAATGTATTTTCTAAATAGTGTATAAAGCCGTTAAGAGAAATGTACTAATTTCTCCAAATATCTGAACACATTAAACTATTAAAAAAATACTCAAAAAACCTTTTCATTAACCGTAAAAAAAAAAAATCCAAGTCTAATTACTGAACACAACTTACCTGGTTAGAATTCAGAAGGCGAGAATGATTTTCAATTGTAATTCGACTCTCTTTTTATACTTCTTGGATTGATTTAATTCTTCACGTTGTTCACAAAAGGGTCAAAGAGGTCGACTAGTAAATTCTTCTTCTAACCACTGGGAAAAGAACAAAGAAAGAAATAAAAAATGAAGATGCCACTGAAAAAACCTGCTAATCACAAAGCGATCAGATGTGCAAATGCGCCCGCAACCTTGTCGTGTAAATTGACCTCTGACCTGCTCATCAACGTTTTGATGGATACAAGATGAGTTACAAAACTTTCTACAAACGCAAGAAGAGCACTATTTTATATATTTTTTTATTGTTATGTGTGATGTTTAGACCAGGTGCTTAACAAAGTATGTATATCAACTGAAAAATTGAAGAAATGATGCCATTTTTGGCCTGTTGTTAATTTTTTTTCGAGTGATATCATATATTCTTTAAGACCTTTAGAATTGTGTAAAATATGTTCTTATTCAAATACATATGTCAATCATGTCAAAGTCAGAGGAAAATAAAAGAATATAAACAGTCTAAATTTAAATATTTCTTGTATTTATTAAAAAGAGGTTAGTTGCAGGATGAATAATAGTAATCTTAAAAAAAAAGAATAATTTTTATTGTCAACTTGAAAAACTGTTAATGTTATAAAAGCTTTTAAACATTTATTTAATATAAATTTTATTCAAACTCGAGAAATAGAAGATTGCTGTTGAAATCTTTATATTGTTTTCTGTTAATTAAAAGTTCACAATTAAAAACAACAGGACTTATATCTAATAAAAGGAATTCATTTTAAGTGCCAGATTTAAATAATTGTATAGATTCAATGAAAGTAATGTTCCTCATTGTAAAATAAATCATTGCCTCCATGAGTTAAAAAAAAAAAAAAATAAAGCAAAATTTGGCAGATATAGCCAGTAATTTAGTATGACGCTTTTCCTTCTTCTATATTTGATACTATAAATTTATCTATCACAATGAAATCTGATTTCTGTTTGTATTTCAAAACTCCTCTTCCCAGAATATGGAACGCAGAACGATTAAATTAACACAACTTATCTGCATGGATCCAAGGATGTTATATAAGCTTTCGGACTTTCAATTAGTTTCAGAAATATTATTATTTTTTGAAATATTTCTTTAAATATGGCAACTAAATTATTTCATTTTTGTGAATCAAAGAGGGAAAAAAGGAAATAAAACGGATTTTTATATTTTTGAACGACCTTTTCTCATCACCTCAAAAAAATTTGAAATTTGAAATGAGAGAAAAAAAAAAAAAAAGGATTTTTCTTCAATTTAAATAAATGTTGAAAAAAATAATTTTAATTACATTAAAATTTGTAAGAAAATTTGAAAGAAAAAAGAAATATTCGCATATTCAAGATTCATGATTCCATTTATATATATATATATATATACATATATATATATACATATATATATATACATATATATATATATATTATTTATTTTCATGATTCCATAAACAAGAACTTCCATAAACAAGTCTTTCGACATATTGACATTCAGACACCGCAGATTTTTTTCCACTTAAAGGCGCTAACAGTAAAAAAAAAAAAAAAAGGTTTATCCTGTAAAAAGGATTTTTTTATTTTTTATTTTAAAGCATTTATTTCAAATTAAAAAATCTTTGCCGACTCGGCCTACAGGTGGAGATAGATTTCGAAGTTAAGTACTGATTTCACCACCAAAAACCTATATCAAGATTAGAGATAAACCCAGTTTAACAATTTTATCTTGCCCATTTTGACGAATTTTTAATTTCATTTTCCTGTAATTTTTATCAGAATCATGTTAAGGGGGTATTAAAAAAATATTTTTCTAAGCTGAAGAACTCGAAATTTTCTGACACATTTTCAGACTAATTTTTAAAAGTAAAAACATGAAACTTGCTGACGTGATTTTTTGAAAAGATTTCTAAGCAACTTATGTTTTTATTTTTGTTCAATTAATTGGAACTTGATTTACAAACAATTATTTTCTCAGTACGATCATTTTTTTCATTTTTTTCATTTCCAGCACTATCGCTTCGGGAAATTCGGTTCAAAATGCCCACTTTGACAGCTTTTTAAAAAAATATATTCTGCCTTTATAAAAAAAAAAAATCGGCTAATACGGCATATTATATAATTTCTGAATAAGAGATCCTGCCAACTGGATTTGTTTCAGAGCAAAAATGAATTTGAAAATGAGTCAGAAAATAAGCAGTTTGAAATTCAGTACGCCCTTAATATGATAATTTTTTCGTCGACCACTATTATTGTTTAGTTTGATTTTGCTGTAAGAGTTGGTCTTATTAAAAACTTGTCAATATGAAAGTTGTAGATGATGTTTAAGAAAGTAGTAAGAAGATGTATAATAAAAGTGAGCGGAATGAATATCCTGTAAATTGACGAAGTTATGAATTTTTGTTCTTCTTCAATCCCTCCCAACCATTTTTTTCGTTTTTATTATTTTTATTATTTTTATTTTGTTTATTTATTTTTTTTTTTTTGCGGTAACAGTGGATCCTATCAGAAACTTGCCAATAAAAAAGTTGTAGATAGTATTAAGAAAATTTATGATAAGTTTAAGTGAATTTGATATCTTGTGAATTGACGAAGTTATGAATTTTTTTCTCCCTAAAATCCTACTTTATTTTCACCCCTTGATCCCATTTTTTATTTTATCAAATATTTATGATACATAAATTTTTGGCCCTTTTCCTAGAAGTAATAATAACTTTAAACTGACTTGATATTAATTATAATTAAGAAGTTATGGTTTTATTTTCGGTTTGCACAAAACCTCTCCCTATTTCTACCACCTTGGTCGGATTTTGCCCATTAACGAACTTGAGCGAGATTTTCAGTCCCTTGATTTTATTTGTCAGTTTGGAAAAGATTTGTACAGGATTATGGAAATTATAGTGTCCATAAAAAAGTGATGTATATATATATATAGATAGATAGATTGATAGACAGATAGATATATAAAGTTTTGAACTAAAGGTGGTTTTGGGTTCTAGGGGTACAATGTAGGGGTAGTATTTCTTACGAAATCTACCTAAAAACTAATGTATTTTTTTATTAAATTCTTCATGTACTGTAGAAAAAAAAAGGAAAGAAAAAAAAATAATTTATCTTACGGTTTACTACTGGCAGCTGACGTGCCAGTTTATAACTGCAAAATTAACAATAATAAACCGTAAAAATAAGAAAGTAATATACCGTTAAGTATTAATATACGATTTAATTAATTTAAACGACTGTATATTACTGTTTATTTTACGGCTATAAACTGGCGCTTCAGCTGCTGGTATTATACTATAAAATTAACATTTTTTTGTAGTGTAGTAATGTCATTTTCATTTCACCAAGTCCAAAATCTGAAACCAAATCTTAATAAAACCGTATACTTTTGACAAATTATGTTTTGTATAAAAAATGACGAAATCTGAAAAAATGTAATTTTCGTGATCTTTATTTAACCTATTTTGTAAAAGTGGTTTCTTACTTGAAATTTTGTGTTTAATAAAATTCATGTTACATAATATTTTTCTAAATATACAATAATATTGGATTTCTTTTTGCTCAAAGAGTTGAAAGATCTCTTTCAATACACCTATAGCACATCAGGTTGCTACGCAAACAGTAAATAATTATAATATATGTGACAAAAGCTATATGCAGTGATAAATTTTAGTCTAGGAATTGGTGATTATTTCCCCTAGATTGCAGAATTTGCTCCATGGAAAGTTTATTTTCTTCTTATTGACCGGAGAAGAAAAATCTTTTGAAATGCTACAATGCCTTGTAGAAAGAGTAGATATTCTAAAATTATCTGAATTTCTATATTAACCATATGATGTGAAAAATATTATTTAGTGTTAAAATAAATAACAACAGTTAGGTCATAAAATGAGAAAATTTCAGATTTTTTTTCAAAAATACAGAAATTATAGAAGAATTACACGAAAATAGAATAATTATTCCATTTTTACTTTGGATATAGGAGTATATCACTTGAATTAAGGTACAATCTTCCGATGATTACAATAAAAAAATAGAAGTTCATTGGTTTATTAATAATATTCTTCATTTTTTTTAATTGTGAAGATTTAATAAAGGTATTGGAGGGATAAGTTTCACTGATTTTTTATAGAGTTCACGGAGAAAAAAAAACAGAATTATTTTTCCATGTTTTACTCTAGATTTATATTTGTTAGGCTAGACATAACATCACTTGCTCAGTCTATTGTTTGTTCTAGTATCATTATTTTTAAAACTCAGTTAAGTAATTTATTTCGGATAAATTAAAATAATTTATTTCTTCCAGTGGTGAACAAAAGGGAAAAAAATGATGTTCATTGTATTAACTGCTACACTATTTATTATTAATAACATTCTTTATACACATGTGTATGTGTGTGTGAAGATTTAATAAAGATGTCGGAGAGATAAGTATCACTGATAAAATTCGTGTTATATCAATAAAAATTAATTCTAATCATTAGATATCTATTTAACCGTTTACCAGTCACCGCAAGGCATGCCACACTAAACTTTTTTTTAATCGTTTTATTTATTTATTTATTTAAGAAGTTGATATGTTATCCTATCATTTTAAACTTAATAGTGGATAACACAGTATGGAATATCCCAATTTTGAAACGCCAAACTTAATTATTGTTAGGAATTAAAATTATTACTGGAATTTAAGAATACTCACCCATTCATTTCACATATTAAAACATATTTAATAATAAATTCTTTCATTACAACAGCCGTAAAGAATCTCTCTATTCTAAAAAAAAGTAACTACCGCTGTCACCGCCGCCGCCGCCGCCGGTTTTGAATTTTCTGTGACTGGAGGTCTTTCTTCGTTAATATTAAGAAAAATAATGCATACAAAAATATAAAAATCGGTGGTTTTATACAGAAATGTTTGATAAACACGCTGAAGCAGACAGTTTTCAAATCGAAGAATTATTTTAAGAGATATTTAATGCTAAAGTTGGACAAAATCGTTCCACTAAAAAAGTTTTATAGCAGCAAAAACTATACATGGCAGTGTAATCATTTTTAGATCATTTTATGCGTTAGAATTTGCCGGAGTGCAGATTGCATTAATTTTTTTATTTTGACTCATTTTTTGAGGTTTTATTTCTATTTTAAATTCAAATTTTCAGCATTTCTAGAGATATTTTTTACAGATTTTAGAAAGTGATATTAATTTAAACTGTTGCCAACCGTATAAACAGAGGAAGCAATAATGTTTGCTTCAAAAAAATATTTATACGTGTAAATAAATTAAAAATTTATTTACACGCGACTATTATAAACAGAAAAAAAAAAAAAAAAAAACATTTGGAATTAGAATTAAATAATTATGTGCAAAAAGCAGGAACTTATTAAAAATTACGTCATAAAACTATAATTACACGTGAATTTTAAGAGAGAAAGGAATTTGTAAAATAATAAATTTATTAACATGCGTTAGAAGTATTAAATAGGAGAAATTACGTCATATTTACGTCACATTACAGTTATTACATAAAATGAACGCAAAATAATATTGCAAAACGGTTTAAATTTAAAAATTGCGCTAGACATTTATTTGATATTTTGAGAGGATACTTTTCAACTGGTATTTTCACGTGAATATTTAACAGAGAAAGAATAGCTTGGTAAAAATTACGTCAGATTAAAAACGATTAATTTAAAATGTGTCATTTAAAAGAACTTTCTTTTCGCTTTGTTAAAAAATACCAGGATACAAAGACTCTGTTTACTTAATTCCTTTTATATTAGCTTATTTTGAAATGTTTAACACGTGTCTACGTCATCAAGTTATTTTTATTTCGACGTTTTATTTGTATATTTATTAATGTTGTACTAATTTATTTGTTCTTTCGTTATTTAAAATAAAAATTATGTCAATTTGTATAATTTGGCGAGTGGTTTGGCGATTTATATATTTGGCGAAATGAGTCGACGGGATAATCAAGTAGTAACGCAGCGGATTTTGCGTTAAAATTCCCCAATCAAAGAGAAATGAATAGAAATTCGTTTATAGGGAGATCGCCACTGTTTTTTAAATTATAATTCAATCTTTCGAAATATTTTTAAAGCCGATCAAATTAGCGTGCATTTAGAGTCTGCGGTGTCTGGACGGGGGTTGGCGAGCGTAGCTCGTAGGGGGCCGAGCCCCCTAGTAGGATAAAAGCCTGTATGGATTTGAAGCTTTCGTGAGGAATACTCATAAAGAGAAACATATTTATAGATGTGCTTACAGGAAATGTGTGCTATTTATTCTTCTTAATTAACAAAAACGTGTGCTTTTATACTTTGTATTAGCATACTAATGGAATATGCAATGATAAGTTCCGTAGTAAAAGTGATTCATTATAGAGTTTCATATTCATCTATGTCTATAAAGGAATGTGAATATTAGCAAGACGATAAGCTTTAAAAATCATTTTATGCGATCTTTATCTTTAACATAATTACACTAACGCGCATTTTTAAACTAAAAAACACGTTAAAAAACTTAAAAAAATTAATGTATATATATATATATATACATATATCTAACGGAATTTAAAGCTGAGTGCCAAAGGTTTCGCACATAATGGAAGGAACTGGTTATGTAATAATAATATTCTTGAAAAGTAATTTTTAAGTGAAGACTAATTACTTTGCTCACTATGTTAATTGTTTGGAAATAATGTTACAAAATAATTAAATTATGTATTGCTTTTCTATATTTTTACTATGCAAAAAAAAAGTAACTTTTTTTATATAAAAGAGTTATTTGCAAGATAATCAATCAAACGTCTTTTGTGAGAAACTAATAGGATTAACTGAACATATAATTTTATGTTCATTCTTATAATTGAGTATATAATCAGTATGGGAATAGTATTTTAATAGAAACCAGTATATTTTAATAATATAAAGGAATCAGTCATTTCAAAACTTACAGGCTCAGTGTTTTTTTTTTTTTTTTTTTTTTTTTTTTTTTGTTTAGAATGAACATTTTTTTCCCGAACATACCCCTGAAAGTATAGGCACAAATATGTCGGCAAAAATTATATAGCTTTATGTATTCCTTTGAAAACGAAAGAACACGATACAACTGCTGTTCATTGTATTATCCGGTTTATGTATATTTTCATATAACTGGTTCAATTAATTTGCAGGTGATTTTGTCAAAATTTCCATATTTTCATCAGATGATTTAAGTAAAATGAAAAATCCCGTCGTCTTGAGAAAATAGCTTAAAATAAAGTAAAGAGGGTTTGCAGATTATTTAAAACATACTTTTTATCTTATTCTAATTGCAATTATATTTGCAATAAAAATTTTCTTTCTGGAGTCGCACATACATTGCACTAATACTATTTTTATTGATAGATTACAAATACACCAGCATCAATCCTAATCAGCGGAAATTGAGCCAGATGTTATCATGTATTTTATTTTATTAAAATAGATAAAATGTGCAAATTCAGATATTTCATGAATTGTAATTGTCTAACTTTGTTCCATCTACTACTAACTTTACCGCCATTATTTTAATTTTTTCAACTACACTGTTAGCCAAAAAATGCTCTTCACAGCCCGAAAATAGTCGAATAGGAGTAAAGTTGGTAAAAATCAGCAACTTTCCCCATCATAGCTTGTCTATTTCAACGAAATATAGTTTTATATCCCAATATCATCTTTTACGTGTACTTTAGGTAGATTTCGTATGAAATACTACCTATTGCAATCCCCCCTAATTCGGAAATTTTCAAAAAAATTTGCAGATCTACACCAATCATGACCCCTAGAACCGAAAACCACCCTCAGTAAAAAACTTTATCTATCTATCTATCTATCATGTATATCACTTTTTTATGGTCACGATAACTTCCATAATTATGCACAAATCTCTTCCAAACTGATATATTAAATCAAGGGCGTGAAATCTCTTTAAGTTCGGTAATGGGCAAAATCGAATCACGGGAGCGGAAATAGGGAAGAGTTTTGTGAAAACCGAAAAAAAAAGTCCATAACTTCTTAATTATAATACATATCGAATCAGTTTAAAGTTATTATTACTTCTAAAAAAAAGGGCCAAAAATTTATGTATGACAGATTTTTGATAAAACAAAAAATGGTCTCAAGGGGTGAAAAAAATAGGGTTTTGGGGAGAAAAAAATTCATAACATCATCAATTCTGAAGATATCAAATCCAATTAAATTTTCAAAATTTCCAAATAAATCTTCTTAATATTATCTACAACTTTTATCTTGACAAGTTTTTGATAGGACCAATTCGTAAGGCAAAATAAAATAAAATAAAATAAAATAAAATAAAAATAAAAATGAACAAGAAAGACGAGGTTGAAGAAGAAAAGTATCCATAAGGATTCACAAGATATAAAATCCGTATGAATTTCTTATATATCTTCAAAATATTACCTACAACTTTTATATTGATAAGTTTTTGATAGGACCAATTCTTACCGCAAAAACAAATTAAAAATACATAGCGGTTGAAGAAAAAAATCATCGTATTAAGAGTGTACTCAAATCCAAACTGCTTACTTTCTGACTCATTTTTAAATACATTTTTGCTTTCAAACGCATCCAATTGGCAGGTTTTCTTATTCAGAAACTATATAATGTACGGTAATGGTGAAGTTTTTGATAGAGGCAGAAAATATTTCAAAAAATGACGTCAAATTGGGCATTTTTTACGAATTTCCCGAAGGGATTGTGTTGGAAACGAAAAATATTGTCCTACTGAGAAAATATATGTTTGTAAATCAAGTTCTAATTAACTGGACGAAAAAAAAAAAAAAAAAAAAGGTCATTTATAATTTTCTTCAAAAATCAAGTCAGCAGGTTTCATGATTTTTATTTTAAAAATGAATCTGAAAATGCGTCTGAAATTTTAGAGCTGTTGAGTATGGAAAAGTATTTTTTTGAATACAGCCATAACATGATTCTGATAAAACCAGCACTTACATAAAAATGAAATTAAAAACTCGTCAAAAGCGGACAGATAAAATTGTTAAAGTGTGTTTATCTTTAATCACGATTTAGTTTTTGTTGTTGAAATTAGTATTTAACTTCGAAATTTACCTGCTCCTGCACGCCTAGCGGGCAGGAATTTTTTAATTTCCAAGCCCAACTACATATCAGCTAAATGCGCTCATTTGGATACACGATACATAGTGTTTTGTCGGATCAGTGTAACATTAGAAATGCAACGAACGCATTCCTTGAACAATAAATTTATACTTGAATCAAATTCTAACTATATTTTTTTAATAAATGCATTGCCGATACACCAACATCATAATGCATTGAAAACGCAACATCTTAAAGAAATTTTCAATTTTTCTCTGAGCTTACGCCCCACAGCAATCCGATGTATGCAGCTCTCGAGCCTCGGCTTAAACAGCCTTCATCTGTATGGTTAATAATTTTCTCAAAATAACAACAATATTGCGCATATTATGAAAAGAGTAATATAATCTTTAGGATAAAACGATCGAATTTAAATAGCGATAGTTTCTTTGCAATTTTCTACGTCACTAGCAAATTCTGTTGACGCAGCAGTGGTCGTTCGGAAGCTTCAGAGCTTCGAGCCCTGCCTTCCCGCTTTTCGGTGTCTTTAATTTGTGTAATTTCCCTATTAAATTTGTCTGGTTTTAATTTTTTTTTCAACCTGGCTTCCGAAAAAGAGTCGGAATAAGAGAAGAAAAGCTTAAAGGACCGCGGACGGAAAGTGGCCGTTCACCACCGCAGTTTTTGCCTTTTTTCCTATACCTTCTCCCTTTTTTACATTACCGTCTCTTCTTTAACACCCTTTTAAGACAATGTTATATCAAAATTTTCTACTAAAAATACTACATTGTTATTATTTCTTATTTGAATGTTCTGTGGGTACTATACAAATTCATTATAAGTTAAAGTTTAGAAGAAAACGAAAAGTTTTAGTGGTAAAATTGTAAGTAAAATTAACTTGTCTTTAACTATCGGTGTCTTTAATTTGTAAGTAAGTAAGTAAGTAAGTAAGCACCCACCCTGGGAACCCGCTTTTGGCTTATGGTTGGGTGTAACCCCCAAGCCCAGGGTAGGGAAAAGTTTTACTACCTGCGGAACCCTTTGAAAACAAATAAGTTTTAAGATTAATTATAACTATTCTAAATATTGTTATATACAAACGAGGGTTTATAGATTACCCACAACTTTTTAAAGTTAAGTGTTCATATAAGTTCATGTATAAGTTCATACACCTTGTAGTTATAACTAGTCCCATCAAAACCAGCCACCACCACCAAGGCCACTAGTGCCTGGACTGGAAATGTCATTCCTGTATTTAATCTGATTCATAAAGGTGGGGCATTGTGTTGAGTTCGCTGTGTGTTTATAATAATTTGGTAAGTTTATACAATTTGCACAGTTTCTGAGATCCTGTTTGTTTATATTCGTGCAACTAGTGGTCTGATGACCCATCGCACAGAATGCGCATATTGAATTTCTCCTGCAGTTACTTTCGGAGTGTCCGTACAATTGACAGTTCGCACACCTGATGATTGGCCTGTAAGGATGAATCCTGCAGTTTCGTAATCCCACATTTATAAGTTCCATGCTCAAAAGTGTGTCTGAAGTTGTCTTGTCTACCTCGAGGAACAGTTGATAATATCTTGACGAAGTTTTTTGTATTACTTTTTGAATCTGGATGTATGAACTTTTCTTTATGTTTGGATGTTGCTTTATTTGATTTATAAGATATTCTCCCTGTGTATCTTTTGGAATACCTATAATGATAATTCTTTTAGTGTTATGTTTTCTGTATTGTATTTCCGTGATACTTTTTATATCTTCTATTTTTTCTATATGTTGATATATTTCTAGTAACTGCGATTCTTGTTGGGTTTTTATAATTATAGCTTTTCTGTTTTTAGATGTTCTGCTATAGAATAATGGCAAATGTTCTAATTGCAATAATTTTGCAGTAATTATTCCTTGGATTTCTGATATTTTTGATCCTTCAAGACCCTTTATGAGAATTGCTGCTTCTGTATAATTGTCCTGTTCCCTTATGGAATTATCTGTTGTTATTTCTTCTCTATAGCTATTGGTTATTTTTAATGTTGTTTCTTCTAACAGTTTTTCCAATCTATAAAGCTTTTCTTCAATCCGTTTAAGTTCTGTTTCTTTTGTTAGGCTTATACTATGCTGCTCCTCCTGGGAGTAATATTCACTTTTTGTATCCTGTATTTCCCCGAGTTCCGAGGTTACATCATTCTTGTCTTCTCGCAGATGTGTCTCATTACTAACTTGCTCGTTTATTTTGTCTTCTTTTGAGTTTTTGGTTGTTTGAGTATATTTTTCTTTAATTTTTGGATGGTTTGTTATTGTTTCTTTATTATGAAGCTGCTTCTTATTAGTCTTATTTTTTTGTAGTTGTTGTAATTCTTTGTGTAGATTGTCAATTTTTGTAGATTTATTTGTTATTTCATTCTGTTTTTCTGTTAATTTTTCTTCTAATTTAATTAGTTTTTCTAGTATTATAGAGTTAGTTTCTTTTTCTTTTTCATATCTATTTTGCAGTACATTCATTTTTTTCTTCCAATTCTTGTTGTTTAATCTTTTCTTCATTAAGTATTTCTTCTTTTTCAGTTAACATGTCCTTGTAAGCATTTATTTCATTTTGCTTTTCCCTTATTATTTTTTCTAGTAATATTTTCTCATTATTTGCATAGGTTATTTTAATCTTCCAAGTTAATCGACTGATTATTTTTACCATTTAATATGCACATCCGCTCGTCAAAATCACCTTTCTCTTCTTCTTCTAGGAATTTGTTTTCTTTATCTACGGTCTCGCAGTCAGTATCCCCTTCACTCGAGGAAAGATATCTTTCATCTGTATTAGGTTCTTCATCTGACCCTTCAACTTTTTCTTCGTCAGACTCCGATGAGCTGTAATGCCCGTATTGCTGAAAGTCTCTCTCAAATTCATCCTCACTAAGACTGTCATCTTGTTTAAGACGGATAAAGTTGCCTGTTTCTATTCTTTCTTTTATTTCATGATATGCAACAATCAAATTTAAATGGTCGTATATTGCGAAATTTGAGTCATCGTTTATGTCTACGGAGTTAAATTTATCTTGTAGTCTAGATGCTCTATGATTTGTAATATTGTTGTGTAATTTGTACACTTTTTCGTTCTGGGCTGTATAATATGGACTTTCATTGTACTTTCTTGTTTCCATTGCAATTCCATGCTCTAATTGTAGTTGGAAGAATTTTACTGTTTTGTGCCATTTTTTGTTTTTCTTTTTATAGTGATATAATCTCTGCAAGACTCTATGAATTAGTATATTATGATCGTGCATCTGGAGTTCATGATATGGACTTTCTTCATAGTTTTCATTTTCCACCGCCTTGATGTGCGCCAACTGTGAGTAATTCATCCCTGTATAGATTATAACAAAGTGTTTGATTCTTTTTATGAAGTATTATAAGTTTCTTGATACTCTCGTATGTAAAGAAGGCATTTATATTTTCACTTATTCCACAGATACTTGATATGGTTGTTAATTTCATGTCACATCCTTCTGGCGATTGGGACGGTGTTGCCATCATTGTAGTTAATACAGAAGCAGGTTTTCAAATAATTTAGTTAGTTACTTATATTTGGAGAGATAAATTATCTTGAGTATGATATAGTTTTAACCGTGATTTATCAAATTCCAGGATATACATTTTTAAATAATATAAGATAGATAATATATAAATTTATAAATTATTGGAGATAAAGATCAGGGGTCCACTAGGCCCCCGCCATACATCTTTGAAAGAAAGGGATATAGATAGTTAAAAGCAAAAACCAGTGGTCGTAACCACCGAAAATGACTAAGAGAAAATTAAGAGCGAGCCGAAAAGTAAAAGGGGGAGGATTTGAAGAATAAATAAAACAAAATAAAATAATAAAATAAAGGAAAGCAATTTTAATAGCCAAATATAAAAAAATGGGGGGGGGGGGAGTATGTGCTCCTGCCTCTCATGCCACCGTGACCATGCACTTGAATTAAAAGTGATAAACTTCCTTTTTACCAGACCAGCACTCTTGCTGGCATAATATGTATTCTTTCATAACCTGTTATTTAGTATAGATTATTTGTTGTAAGTTAATTGAAGTTTTACAAAAATAATAAGTATCATGATCCATCGAAAACATTAAATTACCAAGCTTTAAAATAATTTACACTTATACAAATGTACACTTTTGATATTAATAACAGTGCTAAGTGAAAAAGTATTAAGTGGGAACAAGAATGTAAGACATGTGAAGTATGACCCAAATTTATTAAGCAATTACATTTTTAGGCAGTGAAATGTGTGCAAGTTCAGAAAATTTAAAATGGGAACACTACTGTTGGCAACCTCCAATACATTCAAGAAAAAACCAGAGTAATAGCCCAATAATCAAAATGTTGCTAATGTTAAGGAAATGAGTGCTAATAATAAAAGTGTTTAGTTGGATCAAGAGTATATGTCATATGAGAGATCCCAATGAAAAGCTCAAAAGAATAACTCAGATAATAAAAAAGTAGTCAATGTTAGGCAAAAAAATGTGTGCGAGGTCAAATATTTAAATAATTTCCCTTAAAATTCTTTTCCCACGGACCGGGGCCCTGGAGTGACCGAGCGGCCGCTGCTGCGTCGAGCTTAATATTAGCCATCAGGTGTAAAAGCTATGACTTATAACTGAAATGATACAAAAGTTTAATACCAATAGTTTTATTAAAACATCTGCTGAAGAGGTATTATTGACATTCGAGGAAATTGAATGCAATGTTTAGTTTAACCATAAATGCAATTAATTTTAATCTTATTTTGATCTAGAGTTGAAATAGTGCTAATGGCAAACCAATACTAGCCCAACATTGGTTAAATATTGTTTTTTCAAATATTGTTTGTTGGGAATACTTACAATGAAGTGCTGATATTACAGAGAAATTGGTTTTACGTTTAAACATTTGAAAATAAATTCCGATATTGCTAAAATAATGACTTTGCATTAGAAATGATTGAAATGAAATGGAAATGTTATAGAAATATTTGTGTATTTAGCTTTTCATTGTCACAATATTTGATACCGATATTAGTGCAATATTAACAACGTGTAAGTACCCTAAAGTTTGGGCAATACTTTAAACCAGTATTTAACAATCGCCTTAATATTTAGTGATAGAGCGATTATAGATCCAATATTGTATTCCTACTAGGATAATATCAATAATCTTCGGAAACAGTCAGATAAAATAAATGCCAACAAAACACACCATTAATCCAAGAGTAGAGCGCAAGGTATAGCATGTACAGGGTGCGTTGCTTTTTTTTTTTTTTTTACTTTTACTGCCCGAGAGAGAGTGCTCAGACTAGGAAGTGAGTCTGTAGAGCGTAGATTGTCCCTCCCGGTCCCCTTTATTAAGGTCTTAAAAAAAATTACAAATTTCAGCCGAGGCTGAGCCCGCCAATACGCGCGACAGAGGGCGGAGTGATATATATAAGATATAACTAAATGTTACATTAGCAAAATTTGTTAAACAAACATAAGGACATTAAATAATGCAATATTATACAAAGTTAGGCAATATTATACAAGTTACTGTGACCCCACATTGGGTACTGAATAAGGGGGAATCCAAGTCCCTGTCTCAGTGATGGAGTAAAACTGAAAGTTTACATAAGAAGTTGAAGATGTTTTTAAGCTTTGAATGTTTTAAGCTTTGAGAGCAAAGTCGGGCGCGATGAAATATTTGCTAGCCAACCATCTGGAAGAACAGGAGGACGGCGGATATACCAGCGACTTGTTAAAGGGCAATTATAGAAATGATGAGAGGCAACAGCAACATCACAACACTCACTTTACCTGTAAATACTTGAAGTAACGAAATAATTATTGTCGCCTTTTTAATCGACTTTTCACAAACGAAGCATTCATCTCGCACGATATTTTTCATAGAAATTTTACTTATTTGGATAAAGAAAGAGAAGCTGTAGTCAAGATCTTACAAATTATCTAAAAGAAACTGAAAGAGTAACAATTCAATAATTCTAAATGTTTAGACAGTAATATGATATTTTTTCCAGCCAAAAGCACAAAAAGTCATGCGATTTTTTTAATCAAAACAAATCACTGTCAGAATAATTATCAACACCACCTATTAGTTGCTTGTATTAAATAGTGCTTCAGTTGTGTTAGTACGAGGGTGTATCAGTAAGTTTTTGCCCTGAAATAGAAATAAATTGAGTGCAATTTATGAAATTGCTACAGTGAATGTGTCCTTTTCTATATATTCACAGCGCACAGTAACACATTTCTGTAAACGGTATTTCAAAGAGAAGGGGGAGGATATATTCCAGGAGGTGCGATAGTAGACCCAAAGGGGGGCATTTTTCAAATTTTCGCCGACGTCCACATGTGACATAATGTTGGGAAGGCCTGTGACCACTTACTGAGGCTACGCACCTCACGAGCCCCTTCCCCAAAATTTGCCCTCCGGGGGCACATTTCTAAATTTTGCGGACATCATTCATGACCCCAGGGGGCAAATTTGGGGGGAAGGGCTCTGGAGTGCCTAACATGAATAAGAGGTCACAGGCCTTTCCAACAATATGCCTCATGTGGGGGGTCTGTAACAGTTAGAAAAATACCCTCCTTTGGGCCTACTATCACTTCTCCTAAAGCATATCCTCCCCCCTCTCTTTGAAATACCGTTTGCAGAAATGTGTCACTGTGACTGCATAGAAAAAGACTAATACAATGTAGCAATTTCATAAATTTCACTCAATTATTTCTATGTGAGGGCAAAAATTTATTGATACATCCTGATAGTTTGAAGAGTGACGTTGCACATTTCGTAATACAGCATAAATTACAAAAGTTAATTGCGACTGTTGTCATGAAATATGACTGTTCTGGTAACAGCATTTTTGCTATAAACCGAAAAGTCGATTCATCCTTTTTTGTGTGTGTTGCGAAATATATGCAAAAAATTCCTAGAATTCAGCCACGGAAATTACGGGTAAAAACTCCCATGGAATTTTTTGTACATTCCTTTGAAAACACATCGTGTTCTGTATTTTTCAAATTATTCATTTCTTACCTTATCAGACTTAGCAGTATAGTTCTTATATGAAGATATTTTACATGAGCCATTCATAAACTGTAAATGAGGAAGTAAGTCGACCTGTATACTTTGTAAAGAAAGAAATGAAGAAAATTACAAAGAAAACAGAGAGAGTTACAAAGAAAACATTTGATATTTGAGTAAATTACAAAAGTGATCCAATGGCACTTTCCATTATAGCATTTACTTTAAACCGGCTTTTTCTTTGATAATAAGAAAAATGACATTTCTTGTTTGCGAAGTAAGTATCATAAAGAAAACTTACATGTCTCTCTTAAAAAAAATTTTAATTTATTTCGTAAAACTTTTTTTCTTTTACATGATCAGCTCATATTTTAATAGTTTTAGTGTGGGGAAGGTTAAATTTCATTAAGTTATTTAAAAGAATTTAAATACATGATTTTGTTTTAAAACAGCACACGAACTTATTTGCGAAAGTAGTACGCCACTTTTACGTTTAAAGTATATAGTAATTCATTCTTTTTTTTATTTAGTTTCTATTTTATTGTTAAGAATTCCGAAGAATCTATATGGGGCATTCTCTCAATCTTTTGACTTTCGGGGAAAAAATCTGGCGAATTAAACTTGCTAAAATAACATTTTAGTCTGATAGAAGAATGCCTTAATGATTCAAAATAAAGAAAAAATGGTCAGCAGCGAAAATTTTTTTATTTAACTGAGGTTTAGGTTAAACTTGCGAGTTTAATTTTCCTGACCATTTTACCCCTATAACTTTTTATTTTCTTCTAAATTTTTACTAATAATGAATTTGCATAGTACCCACAGGAAATAATAACAATGTAGTACATTTAATACAGAATTTTTGTATTACATTGTCTTAAAGGGGTGTTAAAGAAGGGACGGTAAGGTAAAAAAGGGGGATGGTATTGGAAAAAAGGGACGAAATGGTAAAAAAAGGGACGGTAAGGATGGAACGGTAAGAAAAATTACCACTTATTTTTAGGAAAATAATGTTAAGACTAAGTGATAGCAACACTGTTAATTGATTTTTAGAAACAGTTGTTAACATTAGATTAAATTAAAAAAAAAATTTAATTTACCTCGAAAAGTGCAGGAATAAACCTTGGGGACGGTAAGACTACCAATAAAGTCACGATGCTTGAAATTGATATTTAAATGCTGATTTAAATTCTACAGTAAATTTCCTGCCAAAGAATTTTAGACATTATTTCTCTAGCATACTTCTGCATGAGAAAAAACTTGAAAAAAATTCTGTGGCTGCATCTGAAATGATTTTCTGTATAATTTTAGAAGAGGGATTATAAGGAATATAAAACCCAAGGGACAGAGTTAAAAAAATAATATCAATCCTAAAAATGTGTGCAGGTTAATTTTTAGCTACATATTTATATAAAACAATAATTTCAGATTCAGAAAAAAATTAAATTGAATTATTTTTATTGAAACAGTTTTATCCAGACAGCTCCAAACTTCAAAACCAGCATCAGGGACACGGGACGGTAGATGAGTTTTCCATGTGTTTGGACCCCCAACATCGTCCAAAACTTATTTATCTCGTTAATATTGTTGTGCAATAATGCAATCGGATGTTCCCAAGTATAATGAAATTAAAAAAAACACAAAAAAGTGTATTAAATAAAAAATTATTATTCAGGGACATGAAAGTTAAAAGATTGTGAGAATGTCCCATATATACTATTTGTATAGGGTTATAAATAAACAGATCAAGAATATTATTATTATTAAGTAAGAGAAAAGACTTTCATGCTTTTATATGGTTTTCGAAAAAGTAAAAATTCATAATATATACCGGGTGAGCCAAAAGTTCGTTAAAACTTTAAAAACTCATAAAAAAGGAAGAAATTATGATAAAAGAGTGCGGTTTGAAAGAAAGCGCTCACAAGGTAGTCGGATTTTTTTTAGCAGGGAAAAAAATTAAAAAATCGCATGTGGGAGGCGCCAACGACCCAAAACAAAATGAACAGGAAAACAATATGCTCCATTGATTTGTTCTTCCAGTAACAAATGTTCAATATGACCTCCAGGACATTCTACGATACAACCAGGTTGAGTCGTAGTACTTGTTCATTGTGTTTCGGGTCGTCAGCGCCGTCTACATGTGATTTTTTAACTATTTTTTTCTGTTTAAAATATCCGACTACCTTGTGAACGCTTTCTTGTAAACCACGATCTTTTATCAGAATTTCTTCCATTTTTATGAGTTTCTAAAGTTTTAACGAACTTTTGGCTCAGCTGGTATATATATTGCTGCATACATTACATTATATATCGTGGAGTGAGAGCCCCTTCTTTTAATCATTGGCAATTTCGGTAGTATGGCTCCAATTGCAAAAGTATTTCAAACTTTGCTCATCAAATAAAAAGTAATTTATGTCAAAATAGTTACTTTTTAGTAAATTCGGAAATTTAAATTTTTATTGACGTCAGGGTTCTATAAATATTTAAAAAGTGTCCTCCATGTTCTAACAACTAAACACCTAACAGCAAAGAATTCAAATCTTTACTGCACAACCAAAACTTACAAAGTTATGCTACTTTGAATTATATGAATTTTGGACAATTTGTAGCACTTAAAAAATAAAAAGTCTTTAATGTCAGTAAGCGCAAAAAAATATATATATATAATTCAAAATATCATAATCCGGTAAGTTTTCGTTGAACAAAAACGAAATTTCGAGTTTTCTTAACTTCAGCTTCCAATTTTATGAATAAAATGGGTTTTTTATGTAAGAGAATAAGTTTTATTATTTGCAGTACTATATAATAAAAAAATCCCTGCCGGCCCGGCCTACAGGCGGAGGTAGATTTCGAAGTTAAGCATACTAATTTCACCAACAAAAACTAAATCATGATTAGAGATTTATCCCCTTTAAAACAATTTTATCTGGCTGCTTTTGACGAGTTTTTATTTCATTTTTATATAATAGCTGGTTTTATCAGAATCATGTTAAGGAGGTATTCAAAAAAATACTTTCCCATGCTCAACAACTCGAAATTTTCTGGCACATTTTCAGATTAATTTTTAATAGAAAAAATATGAAACTTGCTGACGTGATATTTCCAGAGATTTATAAGAGACCTGTGTTTTTATTTTTCGTTCAATTAATTAAAACTTGATTTATAAACAATTATTTTCTCAGTAGGACGATATTTTTCGTTTCTAACACAATCGCTTCGGGAAATTCTGTTCAAAAGGCCCACTTTGACATCATTTTTTTAAAAATATATTCTGCCTCTATCAAAAACTCGATCATTACGGTACATTATATAGTTTCTGAATAAGAGAATCTTCCAATTGGATGCGTTTGAGAGCAAAAATGAATTTAAAAATGAGTCAGAAAATAAGCAGTTTGGACTTTAATACAGCCTTAATAGGATGATTTTTTTCTTCAACCGCTATGTATTTTTAATTTGTTTTTGCTGTAAGAATTGGTCCTATGAAAAACTTGTCAATATAAATGTTGTAGACAATATTAAGAAGATATATGATAAATCCATGGAGATTTTATACCTTGTGAATTGACAGCGTTATTGGTTTTTTTCTCCTTCAACACCCCCCCCCCTTTTTTTTTTTTTTCGTTTTTAATTTTTTTTTTGCGGTACGAATTGGTCCTATCAAAAACGTCTGAATATAAAAGTTGCAGATAATATTAAGGAGATTTATAATAAAATTAATTGGATTTGATATCTTGAGAATTGACGAAGTTATGAATTTTTTTCTCCCAAAAACCCTATTTCTTGCGCCCCTTGAGCCCATTTTTAATTTGATCAAAAATCTGTTCTACATAAATTTTTGGCCCTATTTTTAGAAGTAATAAAAACTTTAATCTGATTTGATATGTACAAAAATTAAGAAGTTATGGGGGTTTTTCGGTTTTCACAAAACCCCTCGCTATTTTCATCCCCTTTGTCCGATTTTGCCCATTAACGAACTTGACCGAGATTTTATGCCCCTTGATTTTATGTATCAGTTTGGAAGAGATTGGTGCAGAATTGTGGAAGTTATCGCGTCCAGAAGAAAGTTATATATATATATATATATATATATATATAGATAGATAGATAAATTTTTTTACTGAGGGTGGTTCTGGGTTCTAGGGGTCATGATCGGTGTAGATCTGCAAAAATTTTTCAGAAATTCCAACATTGGGTAGAATATAATAGATAGTATTTCATACTAAATCTACCTAAAAGTATAATTACTTAATTGTTTTTAATTTAAATAAGACATTATTATTTTTATACTGATTTACCAGAAGACAAAAAATACTCTCTATCAAGCTGTATGTAAAATAATTCATTTTAGCACACACAAAAATTACTCAAGAAGATAAAAAAAGACAGGCAAATAATTTTTGTTTAAGGTGTTTGAAATATATGTGGGTCAGAGAGGATCTAAATGCTCTTCTCTAAGTTACAATCGTGTTGACTTTTGACCAAACCTTGCCACTTTTTTTCTTTTTTTTATCTATGGTTGGTATCCAATACCGAGTTTTTTTTTTTCTTGAGTTAAAGTTGAAAGTCGTTTAGGTCAATCCCATAACTGCACGAAGTTATTCAAGTTTACCTTTCCATAGGCAATCAAACTATCGAATACCATTCTTTGATTGGAATTTGATAAATGATTTTTTTTCTCAGTGTTATTATAGGTTTGGCATTGAATACTTAATAAATATTCAGTGACCCATTAAAAACAGATTTGTAAGAAAATCCCCTTTTTTGTTTAGGGTTACTAAAAACAAGTATTTTTAACTAAATAAAGGAAGATTTTTATCTCAATAGAAACGCCATCGATGTGACTTCACTATGATGTGAGAAGTGTTTGCAAGTATCATATTTACAACAGTGGACGAAATATGGCTTGTGAAGTAGCCGTACTGTGCGTGAAGTAGTCGTAAATAATTTTTTAATCATCTATATCTCGTCACAAAATGGTACATATACGGGTCACATTTAATTAATTGGTTATGATTTATCTTCTACTTTACGTGGCGTGACGAACGACAAAAAGAAGTTCATTTTGGTTCCAGTTCTATGACAGCATAAGTATTTAAAATACAGCAATTTGTTTTTTGTATGAGGTTCAAATTAACACTGGAGATACAATATTAATTTTATATTAGCATGGCTTCGCGTATCTAGTCGCAGGGCTTTTCAACCGAAGCACGTGATGGTGCACATACTTCTTTCGGCAGCGTAGATCTGGCATTCCCCCTTTTCTGCTCATAAATCGTTAATACGCAACAATGTTCTCTCAAACAGCAATGTTCATTGGTGCTGTTTTATGACGGCCAATTATTTACGCTTGGGATATGGGCCCGAAGGCGGAGGGTGCCCTTCGTAGGGGTCTTTTTAAGGGAATCTAACCCGTATATAGGCAAGGAAATCCAAGATTCGAAGAAAATCAAGGAAAACTCCGAACGATTAAGCCGACGGGCGCGATTGGGTTCAAACCCAGCGCCTCCCGTCTGCCAACTTTGAGAGCAGAACCTCTCGGCTGCTGGTGGGGCGATAAGAAATGGGTACTGCATAATAATATTACAAGGAAAAGATCGTGGGGGAACTCAAATGAACTTCCTCGAGTAACATCGAGAGGAGGGCTGCATCTCAAAAAAGTAATGCTTTGCGTACGGTGGTACTACAGAATAGTTATTTATTATGAATCGTTACAACCAAATCAGACAATAAATTCGAAAAAGTACTGTTCCCAAATGGCAGTTTTTAAATCAAAAATCGAGGAAAAGTGACCAGAACTGACCAGTTGCGGAGGTGCTGGGTTTCAACATGACAATGCTTGGTCTCACATTGCAATGAATATCAAGCAACGCCTTATTGAGTCTGCCTCGGATGTTTTGTGTCACCCACCATATTCACCAGACATGCTTCACTCAGATTTTCACCTTTTGAGGTCACTTCAACATTCTTTGAACGACCAGGAGTTCATTTCTTTGTAGTCTGTCAAATAGTACTTTGATCATTTCTTTAAGACTAAATCTAACAACTTTTTTAAAAACGGAATTTTCCATTTGCCAGAAACATGGCAAAAAATCATAGAACAAAAGAGCGCTTATGTGATTCTATAAAATTGGCTTATGTTTTATACTTCTTTATTGAAATTTACAGTAAAAAAAAAAAAAAAAAAAAAAAAAAAAAAAACCCACAGAACTTTCCGGATGACTCCTTATAATTAAAAAAAAAAAAAAAAAAAAAAAAAAAAAAAAAAAAAAGTGGCAATTTTCCAGTAAACGATTTTTCTTTTCATATCCCTTTGATTGAGGAATTTTAAGGCCAAATTAGCTGTTGTTAAACATCTACTGCTTGTTTTAATGTTTGATTAAATAAGATCAGTTAAATATTGGGGGAGAAAAAGTTAATATAAAATGATCTATGTATACAGAGTCTTTACTTCCTGGTGTTTTTTTAACAACGCTGTAAGAAAATTGTTTTAAATAAGACATTTTAAATGTATCGTTTTAAATCTGATGTAATTTTCACCAAAGTCTTCTTCTTTTTTTAATATTCACGTTAAAATACTCGTGTTGTTAGAAAGGAAATGTTTTTGTGCTGTCTTAGAATTCACAACGATAGTTAAAAAGATCATCTCAAAATATGAAATAAGTGCCTTATGTAAATATGTTTTTAAATGTAAACTGTTTTGCATTATCATTATTTGGTCATTTTAAACATAATGTAATTTCTCCTATTTACTGCTTTTAACGCATATTAATGAATTTATTATTTTACAGTTTCTTTTCTTTTTTTAATATTTTTGAAAATACTTTTGTTAGTAGAAAGAAAATAATTTAATTTGCGCTCTCTTAGAATTCACAACAATAGTTTAAAAAATCATCTAGAAATGTGAAATAAATATGTCGTGCAAATAATTTTTTTTAATTTAACTGTTTGGCAATATTATTATTTGACGATTTTAAATATGACGCAATTTCCTCTATTTACGGTTTTATAACGCATATTAATGTTTTTATTATTTTAAAATTTTCCTTCTCTTTTAATATTGACGTGTAAATAGATTTTTAGAACGTAATTGTCAATATTTTCCTGCTTTTAATATGTAATCATTTCATTCTTATTTTACAGTGTTTCTGTATTTAATAGTCGCGTGTAAATAAATTTTTAATTTGAAGGAAATAGTAGTATTTGCGCTGTTCAGTTGGCAACGATTTAAAATAATAACCTTTTTTAGAATATGCAAAAAATAATCTCTCGAAAAGCTAAAAATTAGAATTTGAAATAAAAATAAACCTTCAAAAAATTAGTCAAAATAAATATATATATATATATTCAGCACACCACAAACTTCTAATGTATATCCTTAGAAAAAATGATTAAACTTTATGTAGAGCTTTAGCTCCTATAAATATCGTTTTAATGGAGCGATTTTGACTAATGTTGTCATTAAATATCTCTTAAAATAATTCTTTGATTTAAAAACTCTCTATTTCAGCTTGTTTATCAAACATTTTTCAATAATGCTACCGATTTTCATGTTTTTATGTGCAGTAATTTTCTTAATATTAGCAAAGAAAGACCCTAGGTCACAAAAATTTATTTACTGCGGCGGGGCAGCGTTAGTTACTATTTTTAGAATAGAGAGCTATCAAATTTTAGTATCAACAAATCTGGAAATATGACCCTTCCCCGTTCCCTCAAAAGAAAAAAAAATTGTAGATGACCTGATTTGCAACTTTTTTTCCTCGAATCTAAATTTTCGTATCCATGTACTCTTCAGTAACTCCTTATTAAAATACCATAGAATAAAGTTTTCTAAACTGTTTACTTTTATCACATGGGAAAATTAGTTTTAACATATTTCATACACACTGGAAGTCGATTCGACCACCATTTCCTCGCAAGACCCAAACTATGGCTCATAAAAAAACAATTGTTTCGTTTCTTTTACAGACTAATTCGATGTTCCTACAATGTTATCCTATAATGGCTCCAAAAAAGTTCGTTTTTTGAATACCAGTATTTCGTTTCATGATAAATTTGTACAACATTTAAAATAGAAATCTCATTTGGGCTAGATTTCAACAAAATTTGGATAAAAAATGTAAAAAGAAAATTTTCGTTTGAAAACTCATAGTCAAAAAAACGACATATTTGGGAATTCTGTAATAGTTATATTTTGAACTCAGTATCTGCATTAATAGTTAGTGGTGTTACCTAAAAGTATTTGCGAATCACGCTAATTCTTGCAACACAGTAGATCCAGGATTTATTTAAACCCTTTCTTTTTGATTTAGGTACAAGTAACTTAAATTTATTGTACTAAACTGGAAGTATTTATTCTACATTTCTTTTTACCGTAGATTGACTCTTCAAGTAACCACACTAACCATTAACATAGTGCACCCAGGTTTGATTAAAAACAATTTTTATTTGGGTCCATGCAGCCCTCTCCTGGATCCAAATAACCCCAGGCTACGGAGCCCCACCAGTGGCCGAGAGGTTTTGTTCTCGAAGCTGGTAGACGGGAGGTGCTGAGTTCGATTCCAATCGCGCGCGCCCGTCGGCCTAATCGTTTGGAGTTTTCGAGGTTTTCTTCGAACCTTGGTTTTCCAAGGGTAAATACGGTTAGGTTCCCTTAGAAAGATCCCCATGGAGAGCACCCCCCCCCCCCCTTTTGAGCCTATATCCCTCGCGCTGATAAATGGCCGTCATAAACACAACCAACCAAACCAGGTTACGGTAAAAAGAAAAGTAGAATAAATCCTTTCAGTTTAGTACCTTAAAATGAAGTTAGTTGTGAATCACGTCAATACTCTGAACAATTTTTCTGGTATTGATTTTACACACTTACGCGAATGACAGACGAACGTCTATTTGCACGATTTTGTTCAAAATGAAATGAAAAAGCAACACCTTCGCTAGTAGGGGTTTCTTTTTCATATTGAAACAAAAAGCGTGCAAATAGACCTTTGTTGGACATTAGCCTTAGCCTGTTTGAAATATTCCATCTATAATGTGCATCCTACATTTTGTGACTAAAATTTTAGAGAAAATCTGCGTATTGTGCATGACTTATGCACGAGGTGTATCACAATTATTCATCCACAAGAACATTTAGTCCAAGAGCTGTTAAGCATTTTAGGGAAGGTATTTGAGGCACCCTGAAAATTTGTGCAACACTTCTTTTGTAATGGCTGATTACAAAATCGAATGTCTGGCTGAAGGATCGTGGCCCAAAAAGTGTGCCAGACACGTGTCAAGTGCCATTTTTTTTTGACTACCCAAAAAAGGTATTTGAGGCACGCTGAGATTGAGACAGAATAATATTTATACTTAGAAAAAAATATTTTGAAAACGACAGACACTTTAGTCGGCCCAAAAACTGTGCCAGACACGTGTCAAGTGCCATTTTTTGTCTGGCACAGTATTTGGGCCACGATCCTTCAGCCAGACATTCGATTTTGTATTCAGGCATTACAAAATAAGTGTTGCACAAATTTTCAGGGTGCCTCAAATACCTACTCAAAAATGTTCAACAGCTCTCCTACTAATTATGCTTTAGAATCTAAAGTCTACCACTTTATCATTAATCTTAAAAACTTCTAAGTTAGGAATAAGCCAAAAATAATTTCTTAATTTGCGTAAATTAATTAACAGCTCAACATAGATAAAGTAATGCATTCATGTTATTTAATTAAAGACGCTTTTCAAGTACATGCATCAGTATTTAAACATATTTTTTAAACAAAAATTTTTGAATAAAGGGCAAATATATTTTCCGACATTAATCTAATACTTAAAACATAATCTCGAATATTTCTTGAATTAAATTATGATAATGTAAGTCAAAAAATCCCATTAACACTAAATTAATTATAAACTCTTATAATTAAATCAACACGATTACCGTTTAAAGAACAGCAATATTAAAAGAAAAATGTTCCCCAAGGTTGATTAAAAACAAGTTCATTTTTGAAGTTCGTTACAGGTTTTGTTGAATAGCAAATTAAAAAAATTACTTTAAAAGTAATTAATGAATATTCATTCCAATATAAAGAAAATTAAATTTATAAGCCATTTTCAATAAAGATGTATATGTAAATTGATTCTGTTATGCTTTCATGTCTTTTAATTATCTAACACTGAGAATGCTTATGCTTTTACGATTATCATTTTATGTGTTTGTTGATTGAAATATTTAAAATATAAAATTAATTACCGTAAAAATTCTTTTATAAAATGTTGTATTATATTTTTAATACTTTTTAAAGTGCAATTTGTAGTAATGTTCTTTACAAAACAACTAAAAATAAAATGATTTGAAGTATAAAATGTCTTATAAAGGATTAAAAAAACATTAAAAAGTAAAATAGTACATCATAAAATAGTGCAATGTAAATAATTCTTTACTTTGCAAATCCGTCTGGATCTATCAAAATAGAAAAAAAACTTTTCACGGCATATAATTTTTATTCGCAATTCATTCAAAATTATTATTTTACATACAATTATAACATTAAAGAAACTTTACTTTTAATAATTAGCGGTCGATTCGCAACTTGTATCACAGATATTTTTATTTAATTTTTGATTCATTTTCCCATTTGTTAAAGAATTGCAATCTATCTTTTTTTTTAAACAAATTTTAGTTCTAATTTTTGAAGTTATACACTACGCCTGAAAGATTGAATTGTTTAATTGCATGAATTTTTGAACTGCTAATTAGGCATAAAACCAGCAGAATGAAAAACTGCACAAGCCGTGACTCGTGAAGATATTCTATATTGTGCTGCAGATACATCCTTGACAACATATGAGAGTGGGGAGTGCCTCGATGTGTATCGTCCAAGTAGCTCAATTGGAAGAGCATTGGTGCGCTATGTCAGTGAATAGGGTTCGGGTTCAGGCTCTGACACTTTTTTAGTCTGTTGGTTTTACGCCTACAATGTCCGGAAAATTCGTCTAATTATTCTAAATTATCCGATTCCCAAATAGCATGTACTTTCAATTCAATATTTGTTCGAAATTTTTTTCATTTAAAAATATAGAATAAACAAACTGGAGTTATAGCTATCAAATCATGCAAATTTGAGGTTCATTTAAGGGTTATTCCTCAAGGGCAACAACAGGTGGGTCAGCGAGATTTAAGATATAAATAAGCAAACCAAATTTTACTCTATTAATTTCCCGAGAAAATTGTAGTCTGAACATAAATCAATGGTTTGGAGACGGTTATAACATATTTAGAAGCAGATTGTCATTACATATTTCTAATTCAATTGCCCTTTTCTACGGATGCCCTTTTCAATGGATGAATCTCGTCAATAGTCTTTACTTTTCGGTATAGATAAATACAGGTTTTTTATTAACTACATTGGATAATGTGCTAACTCAGATGCTGAGAGTATTACTTATCAGGCTGTCTCAGAAAAGTCGCTATTATATTCTAGAGCAGTGGTTCCCAACGTGGGGCGTACGCCCCACCGGGGGGAAATTTGATCTTCTAGGGGGTCAATTCCAAATCCCTTACTCACTCATTCGCCATCAATTTCTTTTGTCTTTTTGAGGGGAAAGTAATACTAAAAATAAAATACTAGACTAAAAATAAATGGAATACAAGCAAAATTTAAGAAAGCAGTTTTTTTTATTGAACTTTTAAAATATTCTCCATTGAAATTTTAAATAGATTAGACACCAGAATAATTATTCGAATAATCTTTGAAAATATTTTGATATCTATAAAAGTATTAAAAGTAACTATAATTTTTCTGGTGGTGATTGTTTTAAATTTTCGTAACGTTTTCCATTATTTATTGAATGAGTTTTCTACTTCTATTCGCGAAGACAATTAACGATATTGGGAAAGGGAAAATAAAGAGAATGTGTTATGCGGAATAATGGCTACTTAAATTTGATAAAGATGATAATTTTGAAATACTTCTTGTGTATTGTGTTATCCATATAAAGAAAAGTCAGTGTCCAAAGATTTTACACCAACTCTTAATAAGTTGCAAGAATGCATTATAAAATGTATGAATTTACCAGTTTTAAATATAATGTAAGTGTATTTTAAGATATTTTGTGAAAATAAAAATGCAGACCGTATAACATTTTTCTTTAACATTGAGTTAAGTTGAAAAAGCACAACACATCTCGTTTTGGCATATAAAGAAAGATGTCTAATCTCTTTGCATTTTAAAAATTATGTAAAAACACATCTGTGGTAAAAGATTCACCTCTTTGACAAGTTAAAAAATGTGAAATGAATAGCTATTGTTAAGCCACTATTACACTTCCACCATGTGAATAGAGTTCAATTTTCAAATAATAAGAGACGTAATTTACAGATTACGGGAGAGGGGGGACATAATGACTTTACAGAGGCTTTGGTGGGTCGTGGTCGAAAAAAGGTTGGAAACCACTGTTCTAGAGCAAAGTTTCATTTCATTTTTTAACATGAAATTCGACTATCGTAGATAAAAAGGGGAATTATTAAACTGATATTTTATACATTAGAGTATTTTCGAATTTGTAATCAGCATTAAGTTTGTTAATGCTTTTGAGAACTAATTTTTATCGATCTTATCATTCGCGTTTAACTAATTGCCATAATAATAGGCTCAAAGTGGCAGTAGTCTTTCGGTAGCTTCATCGCCCCGAGCGCTTCCTTCCCGCTTTTCGGTGTTTAATTTGTGTAATTTCACTTTTAAATTTGTCCGGTTTCAATTTTTGATTTTTTTTCCAACCTGGCTTTCGCTAGAGTGTCTTTTACTCGGGACATGGCTGGGGGCCTACGAACCTTGCTTCCGCAAAAGAGTCGGAGCTAGAGTGGAAGAATAAAGGGCTGCGGACGAAGATGAGCCGCACGCCGCGGCGGTCCATTCCCCGATTTCTACATTGCCCTTTTTTCTGGTCTTCCGAGAAGCACGATATTACAAGGAACTGTACTATATCAACACGTATCATAAACAGATTAAACTAAATAATGCTATAAAAAGTGATAAAATATCTTTATTTAGATTGAGGAACGTTTCATCGCACAAACGTCGACATTTTCAAAATCATTCGTGATAGAAATACTTTCACAAAATTTAAAAACAATAACTTGGTAAACAGTGTCAGGTGACATCATGCATAATGAAAAACAGAGTGCAAACATAAATTAATCTCAAATGAAATCGGATACCTAAAATTTGGAAAGAGATGATATCCAATTTTAGTAACAATAATAAAAATTAATCCACGCTCACAAATATCCGACAAAAATAGATTCATTTATGTTTGCACTCTGTTTTTCATTATACATGATGTTTCGTGATACTGTTTACCAAGTTATTGTTTTTAAATTTTGTGAACGTATTTCTATCATGAATGATTTTGAAAATATCACCGTTTGTGCGATGAAACGTTTCGTCAATCTAAATAAAGATATTTTATCACTTTTTATAGCATTATTTAGCTTAAGAAGCTATTTACTATTGAGCCGTGAAGTCTTCATGTGGGCTTTAAAGATTAAAATGCTAATTCTAAAGCCAATAAATTAATGATAATTTTTTTCTGTTCAAATCAGAAAACATGACATTGTTTCTTAATTAATTTGAAATTTTTGAGGCACCAATTTTTAGATTATTCAGTTGACTGAAAATCCTACCATGATCACAGAAGTTTTAATTAGATTTTGGGAACGTGTGAAAATACTCGTTTAGCTCCTGTAGTAAGAAAGTCCTGTTGAAAACTCTATTCATTGTTTGTTCTGATTCGACTCCGTGCATGCAAATTGAAGCTTTGAACAACAAAGTTATA
Organism: Maratus speciosus; assembly: GCA_963932465.1. NCBI lineage: Eukaryota > Metazoa > Arthropoda > Arachnida > Araneae > Salticidae > Maratus > Maratus speciosus. The sequence continues at coordinate 68,898,990 of OZ010788.1, read as the reverse complement.
AAAGTATTAAAGTATTAAAAAGTAGTAATATCTAAGTATTTAAAAAATATTTAAATATCCTCAGCAAATTTGCTTGAAAAATATCTATCTATAAATATGAGAAATATACAAGGTAAAACAATACAAAAATAAATAAAATAAATTAAAAACACGTATCTAAAATTGTTTAAATCTTATTAACAAAAGTAACTGCAATTCTTTTCTGAAAGAAATTTCAGCTGAGATTGAAAATGATTTCGGGAAATAAAGTCATATGCAAGATTTGGAACGAAATCGCTATAGGAACTACAAAAAATAACCAGTAAGTTTCAAAACCGGAAGTTGAAAAATGATTATCTCTTCTTTTTGCCATTATATTTTTGTCTGTGTTCATTTTTTGAATTACATGCATGCCATTCTACAACATCATTTCACATCCTTAATTCACTGAATAACCGCAACTTGTTAAAAATTCGTGTCAGTTGAGCCAGGTGGAAGATAAAAGAATACAAATTTAGGAATAATTTATAAGTACAATTTTTCACAAAGGATAGACTTAAAGATTTGAGTGATAATTCAATTTAAAAAGTATGAAGGCCATTTTAATGAAACATGCCAGAAAGTTGGGTGGTCCTAGATTATTCTAATAAACAATAAGTCAAACATACAGGAATACACCACTGAGTTGCTTGTGGCTGAGAAAACAATTTTTATTATTACGAGTATAAACAATTTCAAGGTAGCTAATCTGGACGAACAAATGGCCTTGTATATATGTGATGCTTAAATAATTATAATGCATGTATTTTATACATATGTATATAGATATAGATATTTCATCAATAAATAAAAAATAAAAATACACCATAATTTTGGAAAGAAGGTGTATAATTGGAAGGAAATTTGTTGTTATACACCTTCTTTCCAAAATTGTGTTGTATTTGCATTTTTTATTTATTGATGAAATACATTTTGTTCCATTTAATATGAGCTGCTTTTAGCGCCAGTTATGCAATAATTTTTCATTACTTATATTTGAAATTATATATATATACCAACCTTTATTTTCGCAACCGTTGGTCCTAGATGCATACTTCCAATTACAAAAATGGTTTACATAAGGTAAAGAATTATTTTTAAAGCGATTTGGGTCAAGAAAAACATTTATTAAAAAATTACGGAATTTAAATTTTTATACGGTTTCCCGGTCTTATAAGTGATATTTACTAAAAATTTACTGCGACACTACCAAGTAAGACAAAAAAAGTCCCGTTCATCTAACATTAAAATCGACCGAGTTATGAAACTTTGAAATGCATGACTTATACCACTTTTTTGCATGTCAAAACAGATGATTTCGGACATGCTTGCAGGGGTCGTATATAGAGTACTTAAACTTATTTCAAGGTATCTGTGCTTTGAAAGAAATCGTACAACTATTATGATTCAGTTAAATTTTATTAGTTAACTGTCAGATTAGTTAAAATAATTGTATTTTAACATATGTTTTATTTTGCAACGATTTGAGGCTATGATTTCCCTTAACAAAAATTATGCTATTTTCATAAGGTTTTATTTAACTTGCAACGATCGTCTTTCCAGTTTAAAAATTGTACTCGAACTTTAACATGTCCGATCGAAGTTAAATTTTACATACTGACTTAAATCAGATGACAATGTAATATTATTATGATTTTCGACGCTTACCATCTTATACATATTTATATTAGAGGTAACACAAAAAAATTCAGGCAGCCCCCCCCCCCAAATTTTGGTAAAATGCCCCCCCCCCCCCAAAAAAAAAAGGTTTTTATTGAAAAAATCATTTTTTTTATTGTTTTAGGGAAAAAGTTTCTCGAAATTCAGAAAGTAGACAAAATGTGCAATAAATTAGACATATGACATTATGACTTAGAATGAAGGGGAAGGGGAGATCTGTACCCGGAACATGCGTCGGTGTTGCGCGAACTAGTTGCCCAATTCCACTTAACCACTCACACGTTTACATTCGCCCTCCCATCTCCCCTCCGAACTTTCTCTATAAGGTTTACTTTAAGTTTTTTGGGTCGCTGAATCCGAATTTTTAACTTCCCCCCAAATCTCCCCCCCCCGAAAACACCCCCAAATAGTTGTTTTTAACTTAAATTTCTTATTGTTTTAGGGGAAAAGCATTACGAAATTCAGAAACTAGACAAAATTTGCAACAAATAGGATATATGATATTATGACGTAGGATAAACGGGGAAGTGGGGGCTGCCTCTGAACATGCACTGCGGCGCTACGTGCACTAGGTTAGTTCAGGCAATAGGTGATTTTACCTGGAAAAATTAATACTAGTTCGGGATTTCGAAATACTTTTCTTTTTTGGGGTCGCTGAATCCGAATTTGTAATTTCCCACCAAAATTTCACCCGGCAACCCCCCAAAAAATTGATTTTTTGAAAAAATTTGGTTTTTGAGATAAACGCACGGGGAATGTTCCGAGGCAGCCCCCTCTCTCCCCGTTTATCCTACGTCATAATGCCAAATATCCCATTTGTTGCAAATTTTGTCTAGTTTCTGAATTTCGTAATGCTTTTCCCCTAAAACAATAAGAAATTTAAGTTAATAACAACTATTTTTTGGGGGGGATTTGGGGGGGAAGTTAAAAATTCGGATTCAGCGACCCAAAAAACTTAAAGTAAACCTTATAAGGAAAGTTCGGAGGGGAGATGAGAGGGCGAATGTAAACGTGTGAGTGGTTAAGTGGAATTGCGCACCTTAGTCCACGCAGCATCGCGCGCACGTTCCGACGAAGATCCCCCCTTCCCCTTCATCCTAGTCATAATGTCACATATCTAATTTGTTGCAAATTTTGTCTAGTTTCTGAATTTCTTAATGCTTTTCCCCTAAAACAATAAGAAATTTAAGTTAACAACTAGTTTTTTTTGGGGGGGGGACTTTTGGGGGGAAGTTAAAAATTCGGATTCAGCGACCCAGAAAACTTAAAGTAAACCTTATACGGAAAGTTCGGAGGGGAGATGAGAGGGCGAATGTAAACGTGTGAGTGGTTAAGTGGAATTGCGCAAATTAGTCCACGCAGCATCGCGCGCACCTTCCGAGGCAGATCCCCCCTTCCCCTTCATCCTAGTCATAATGTCATAAATGTCATAAAATTGTTGCAAATTTTGTCTACTTTCTGAATTTCTAGCTACTTTTCCCCTAAAACAATAAAAAAATGATTTTTTTAATAAAAACCTTTTTTTTTTTTTTACCAAAATTGGGGGTGGTTTTCGGGGGACATTTTGGTGGGAAGTTACAAATTTGGATTCAGCGATCCAAAAAACATAAAGTAAGTCGATTTCCAGAACTACCATTAATTTTGCTAGGTAAAATTCCCTATTGCCTGGACTATTAATTCAATAATTTATTCAATTTTTTGGCTTATACTGGGTTTCTTAGTGTTAAACAGCTCAGGCGTCCGACGAGGTTGGGAGGGGAGGGGGATCAATTTTAACTTTGAGCGAAATTTGCGATTTGAGAAAAATCCTGACTTGATGGTTTAAAAGGAAGGTCATTTTCGATTTAGCGCTAAAATATACATAAGAATGAATTTTCAAAAGCTGAAAACGCAACCATCACATCTATTTTTTAGAATCAAATTTCCGTTTTTATTTATTTATTTATTTATTTTAAATTTACGATTTGCAAAAAAATCTTTATGTGATGGTAAAGAATAGAGGTCAATTTAGGATTCAGTAGTACAAAATACATAAGAATCAATTATCAATAGCTAAAAAACATGACATAACCGAACTTTTGCAGGCTAGTGTATTCTAATAACATTTTAAAATATGTATCATTTTGTAAAGAATTGAGGCTGGTAATTGTCATCATTTTATGTAACAAAAATTCTGGTTTTTTCTTCTTATATGTTTATTACAAATTATATATTTTGCATTAAATATATCAGAATGATTAAAGATTTCAAATTTATATTGCAATGTTAATTTTACTTGGAACCATTTTTTTTTTAAATATATCTGACGAAATTATATTTCTACTAAATTTGTGAATGACCCCTAATTTTGAGCAAAAATATGCTCCAACTTTAAACAGCTATTACTCGGTCAATTTTAATCGTCGAATAATGGAATTTTTTTTTTGACTTACTTGTAGTATCAGTGTAACATTAAAATTTTACTAAATATAACTTATAGGACCGGGGTCCGTATAAAAATTTTAATTTCGTAGTTTTTTAAGACATGTTTTTCTTGATCCAAATAGCTTTAAAAATGATTCTTTATCTTATTTAAACCATTTTTGTAATTGGAAGTATGCATCTAGGATCAAGGGTTGCGAAAATAAAGGTCGGTCAGGTTATACGTGGACACCGTGTATATTACAAGATCTTGCTAAAGTATACTTAACAAAGCTCAACATTTTAATGACATTTATGATTGCGAAAGAATTAAGAATTTTACACATATGTATATAAATAATTATGATAATCAAGTACATATAAAACAAATTACAAACTAAAAAGAATGAAAAATCATGGCCCCCAGCATCCATACTGGGTTGTAATACAGGGTGATTCATATAATGAATGGAACAAAAAGAAAACATGATTGTGAACGTTGTAATTAATATATTTAGAAAATTCAAATTTATCTCAAAACTACATTTATTCAAGTTTCTACAGGTGTTTAATATGTGCCCCTCCGGTGACACGACAAATATCTACACGGTAATCAAGACCCTGCCACACTCGTGATAGCATATCCCTTGTGATGGAGTTCAACAATGCAGTTATCCGCTGCTTCAGTTCCTCTAAGTCCTGAGGAAGTGGAGGCACAAACACCTTGTCTTTAACGAAACTCCAGAGAAAAAAATCACAGGGCTTTCACGACTTCTTTCAACCACTTCGGGTTTTGTTTCTTTTTGTCATGGGCTTTTGTTCTTGCATAAGCAGCCGGTATCCTGGAACTGCTTCACACACCTGCTTAAGTTATGACGATGCGGTGGTTGTTTACGAAATTTCGTGCGAAAATGTCTCTGCACAACAGTTAAGGAGGAGGTTTTGGCATATTCGAAAACGCAGTACGCTTTCTCCTGCATGGACGCAGGACCGGATTTAGCCTTTAAAGCACTCCGTGCAAAAGTAAAAAATTGCGCCCTACATAATAAGTATAAAAAGGTGTATGGTATTTTACATAATAAGTATAAAAAGGTATATGGTCTTTTACATAATAAACATAAAAAGGTATATGGTCTTTTTTACACTTTTTAGCAAGTGTCCAAAAAAAAGTAACTCATTCTCAATAATTGACGCAAATACTTATAACTTTTGCTTAAAATACTTTACTTCATTTAAAAAAATAGTTAACAGGAGTAAAATTCAGATTTTTTTACGAACTTTTAGTTCAGAGAAATGTTTAATTAATTCAGAAACATTTAAATTATTACTGAGTTCATACTCTATTCCTAAAATAGAGAGGTCTGACAATCTTGTTTGAGATTATCTTTTTCGGCAATAGCTCTTGATTATTTTTAGTTTAGAAAAACTAATTTCGTTCCCCGTATGCAACAGTTGTTGGAAAAGTTAATAAAATTCTTAAAGCAAAATTCATTTTATTTTTATCCATTTGAAAACTGCAATAGGTGGTAAATCTTTTTCTCCGATAGAGAACAGACCATTTATATTTCATCACAAAGTTGCAGGCTGTTTAGGATATCACGATGATTCACCATCTGTTAAAATGGTTTCCAAATCTTTGCAATTAGCCAAAATTTAAGAAGAAGAAACATCTTTTTAGTTCATATATATGATATTAAAAACAGAAGAAACTGTTGTGATGTCGCAGCCGAGAAAATCTTTATTCAAAAGAATTGATTGCAGTGTCAATAAGCTCGTAAAATAATTCTTTTTTTTTTTCTTCTGTGCATCGATTATGGGTCCATCCTGATTTTCACAATCATTAATCACCATCATCTTTTCCACCGACGAACTCTGTCTCCGTATTGATTCAGAATTTTTATGTGAATTTATTTTGGATACCATTCCGCCAGCATCGAGAAGGATGGCATTAAAGGGGATTGTCCGATCTCAAATTCTTAAAAAAGCGATTGCAATTTTCCAAAAGTTTTATTGCCAATGTATTGCTGTAATTTTTTCCCTGCATGAATTTACTAATGGAATAGACATGATTTAAAACCTCATACCCTATCACGACAAAACAAAGAAATTTGAATCGGTTTATTTGCGTAAGTAACCCATGTGCTTCATCTCTTATAGAACTATCTATATCTCTGGCCTCGTAAATTCTAAGCAATGCATCATATATTTGACCGATTTGATACCTCAGTGGCTTTATAGCATTAATTCAAATTTCCCACCTCGTGTCTCTGGTAGGTTTATAGGTTAATCCTTCAACGTGCTTCAAAAGAATGGCCCATCTGAAAGGCGTTGAAGAAAATACAATTTTTGGACAATATTAAAGAAGTTGGCTCCTTTTAATGATGATTTGTCCATATCATCCATACAATCCCAGATTTTCTAGCTCTCGAAGAAAAACATCTACAAGTTGTTGGCTTGGTGATCAGTTAGCCGGAAGAAAGCCCAAAACATATTTGCTAATTTTAATGTATTCTTGTTCAATCTACACATACCTTATATAATGAAGGTCATTTGTTCTGTTTTACTCAAGTCAGGTGTGCAGTCTAATATAACTGAGAGATATTTTTATAGTTCACTTCATCTAATATGTACCTTTTGACATTATGTTTAATTAGATGACTTCATTTTCAATGCCTTTACTCATCGATGTGGTTATTTTATGTTTGTTCAAAATCCTCCTTAAATGCTCTTCCATGACAGGATCAAATTCAGCTAATAGTTGGAGTAACTTTAAAAGATTCCATTATCATGTTCATACAAATTTCCGTTGTTATATCTAAATGCAAGCAGGGTTCTCTTAAAAGTTTGACGATTTCACCCGTTGAAAAACGGCGTTCGAATACTGGGCTTCTGCATCCCAAAATCTTTGAGAAATATCTATCGTTTGCGAAGATTTTAAACGAATACTCAATTTAAACCCGGACTTTTGGGCTTCAAAATCTTTATTTGTAGCTTCGTGATTTTCAAAAGTTTGTTCTACACGCCGCCAATCGGTATAGCCATCTTTTGCTAAAGAAGTTGCAGCCGTTGCAAACATTTTGCAGTAGAAGCAGAAAACAGAGTTTTTGACTACAGAATACACCAACCAGTTCTTGTGAATAGTCTGCCTGTTGCTGAGATTTCTTGCATAGTTGTTTGAGGTGAACCTACGTCAACTGGTATCAGTAGGGGAATCAAAGTTGTACATTGGGGATGCTGGATCTGCTTTCGAAAGACACATTCTTTCTGAATTAGAAATACATTCAGGCAATAGTTCTGGATCAGTACTCAAAACCAAACCGGCAGGACTATCTTCATCTGTCTCTATCTCCATCTGCAAGTTCAATGCATTTTCTACCTCTTTTGCTTCATCCTCTTAGTCTTCTTGTTGCTCAACATGATCAGGCACTGCATCTATAGAGCAGTCTTCAGAAGACTGCTTTTTTTTCTCTTTTTGTTTTAGCAATTTTGCGCCCCTCGATTTTTTTACTCCGTGCCGGGCCACGGACTGACGGAGTGTTTGTCCGGACCCTGATGGACGACATTTTGTTTAACAGCGCATCTATCGGCGAGTTCGTCATTCGATGATTTTTCCCTGTTGCCAAATAAAACTTGTATAATTGTAGTTGCAGAATAAATTTGTTTCGGCTGAATAAATCCATTACGGCAGTCACACAGTGCTATTCTTTTTGGCCCATTCATTATGAATCACCCTGTACTTGGCTACAAATGCCTTGATAGACAATGCAGTGTAAGCCTATGCGTTGTCCTGTTGAAGCACCCATGACTTGTTATTCCACAATTGAGGTCTTTTTTTCGTATTTTTTCGCGGAGTTGAGCAAGGACCTCAAGGTAGTAACGTTTATTAATAGTCTGACCTTCAGGAATCCAGTGAATGAAAATTTTCTTAATTGTTGACATGGAAGGGCGATCCCTGCGAACATCATCTTTAATGTCTTCTCGGCGATCTTGGAAACACTAAATCCACTCAAAAAGACGCGATCGTGATAAACATTCATTGCTGTATACTTCTGTTAACAAATCATGAGTTTTAAAGCCGATTTTCCAAGTTTAAAATAAAATTTCATTTATTCATTGCTGTTTTAAAAAAAGATATTTTTTTCTGGCAAAACATTACAACAGAGTTCAGAGCAAATAAAAGTCACGACTAGACTAATTTGAATACAGCCAATTTAGAGGCGGTAATTAGGAGACTTTTGGCGCTAGACAACTAATGGTCGAACGAAATTGGCGCATGCGCAGCTCGTCTGTACCAGCATAAGTCTCGTTATTAAATAGCCACACCTCGTATAGTAGGAATTGAAACCGAATTATTTTGTGTAGCCCTGCATATGATGTATAAATCTAATTGCATACTACATAGTGTGCTAAAATTTAGTTCAATTGGAAAACACATTGCACAGTCGAAATAAAATTTCCATCAATAAACTGAAATGTAATCGAGTTATTTTGTGCAGCCATGTATATGATCTTAAGTTTTTATACACATCAAATAATATGCAAAAAAAAAAATAGTTAAATTCATAAAAACGGAAAACGAAAACCATATAAAAGCTGAAAACTGATTTCCAGAAATTTATTGTTTATAGGCAGTACAGCAGCTGCATTCTTTTGTGCAACCTGTAAATGAACGATGAATGCTATGAAACGGAAATCTACTTTAGATCTTTTGTGCAGAACAGTATATGATCTATAGAATTTATATACGATCTATAGAAATCGTGTTTTTCTATTCTAGAATTAGAAGACTATTAAAATAATGTGATATTTACAGATTCATGTCTGGCATTGCCGACGATGATCTGCTGATATGAAGCCCACCGAAAGGCGAACAAACAATGGATTTGGTTTTTGGTTCGATTTCCGTTTGTGACAGAGGATATTTTTTAAATGGATCTTTTTATTATTATTTTTATTTAGAGATTTAATGCGAAGATAATATTTTCTTTTCTTTGTAGGGTTCCGTACTTAAAAGTGAAAACGGAACCATTATAAGATCACTCCTGTGTCTGTCCGTCTGTCTGTCACAGCCATTTTACTCGTAAACTACGGGACGTGGAAAGTTCAAATTGGGGGAAATAAAAAAGACTATTGACCCAAATATTTCCAGAATATTAAACATTTATAAATATATTTAGTAAAAATGTAGAGGGTCAAATTAAGTTACTTGAAACAAAAAAATCTTTTCTTTGTATATCGTGCGGGGTATCGTGTGAAAGCTTTCGCAACGCTGAAATCAAAAACATATTTCATTTAATTTTAGGTATTATATTTTCAAAGTTATGGTGGAAAGTGTAGTTCAAAAATATGTTCCTCCCCCATCTAATTCCGAATCTATTGAAACTAAAATTATGAAAAAATTTGAGGTAGTAGACATTAATTTAAACATTGCAGGAAAAATTTAGTGATTACCCTAGATCACATAGTTTTTGAGAAAATCGCATTTTTCCGTTACACTCAAATTTCGATTTACGGGCTTCAGCAAAAGTGTTGAGCAGCGCTAGAGGTACCTATCGTAGCAGAAGTAAAAAAGCATTGTTGATCATGAATTTTGGAAAAAATCGTCGGTAATTAGCCGAAATATAAACACTTAAAGACACGGACGGTTTGGACATACGTAATCACAGGGACGGCGCATTCTATGCTCCACCGGCTTTTAAAGCCTAGATAACAAATTTTAAGGATATATTTATGTAGTGCAATGCCCAGTAGCAGTATTAAAGCAATAAACGTCAAATTGTTAAAAACCGACTTATTTAATGAAAATTAATCACATAAATACTATGGTATTCGCGACTAGTTTCCATTGAGTGGCTCTCTCAGTACCGTACTATGTCTTTAAAGGTTAACTAAAAACCTATATGGAAAACACATATGCAGAATAGCTATATTTGCTGTTATTTAGGTTCCATATATCTTTGAACTTTCATGGTATATCCATTTATACTTTTCTAGTACACAAGGTGGAAAGGAAAGTCCCTTTAACCTGAAAATGCTTGCGAACGGAGAGAGCTACAGCTATGCAAGTGAGGTAACAATATAGTAAAGCGACTGCGCCCGACTTTATGAAAACGACAGCAGCGCCCCCTAGAGGTGAAATTTGGAAGATAGCCACTGCAAATCGAAAACGAAAAGAGATAGAGCAAAATTTCCAGTTAGAAAGTTTTAGAGCATCAATTAATTAGTAGAATACGATATTTGTTTTACATGGATAAGGTAAATCTTCGTCTGTTTACCCAAAAATGTCCGAAATCGATGCACTCCATTTTGTGTAAACGTTTGAATGGAATAGCCAGAAGTATGAAGAAATACGCACAATTTATGCTATAAATACGTACTTATCTCAATACATTTTGTTAACATCACACACAAAAAAAAGACAAACTCTCTCACAGTGATAAAAAGTTAATATTCAGTATGTTCGAAAAGTTTGCCATTGCTCATGATACACGTTTGTATACGTGAGAGTATTTCAACATGAACATATCTCAGCCTGGAATTGCAAGCCTCTTCAATACGATAACATAGATTTAACAGTTTCAAGGGCGGTGCGTAGACGGTCTAGCCACCTAATTTTAATTCCAAAACTGACAAATGGCACCAAGAATATTTTAATAAAATTTTGCTTTTTTATTAAAGTGCAAATTAGCGGGGTTTTTGTTTTCTGAGAAATTCCTTTGAATATTCTGGTGTCAGTCAATTATTTCATCAGCTTACGAACATAATTCTTCTGTTTCTGAAAAGGTTAATCTAAAATTTTAAATGCATTTGTAAATTAAATTTTTACAGACATTACAGCACAGTACAACGTCACAATCTGCAATTGTGCACTGCTACATTTCCGGAATGTGAATAGGCAAAATAGAATCGACGCTCATCGATTTCGGACATTTTTGGGTATGCAGGCGACGATTTATCTTATCCGTGTGAACCAAATGTCGCTTCGTACTAATTAATGGATGTTCTAAAACTTTCAAATTGGAAAATTTGCTCACCTTTTTTCGTTTTTGATTTGCAATGGCTATCTTCCGAATTTCTCCACTAGGGGTGCTGCTATCGTTTGCATTAGTTCGGGCGTAGTCGCTTTATTGTACCGTTACCTCCCTTGTATAGCTGTAGCTCTCTCCGTTCGCAAGTATTTTCAGGTTAAAGGGACTTTCCTTTGTATTCTGTATACTATACAGCTATACCCAACCCTACGTTGTATAGTTTTTACAAAGCCTTAGTATTCTTTTAGCAACGGTATTTTTTTAATAATATATTTACTAATTCATATATTATTGTACAGAACATTCTGTGCGCGAGTAATACTTGCACTTGACCGTTTATTTGTCGATCAGAATTAACTTGAAATTTGCGAATGTTTTAGTCTTCTATTGTGTACGAGTCATAATTGCTATTCATATGAAAGTAACTTTAGTGATTCTTATATCTATTTTTTCTCATGACTCTGTTCATGCTGGGACTGCACTCTTCACATTTCGAAGTCACTTTCATTCGTAAATAGATATAATTACCATGGTTATTCCGGTAGAAAGCAATCGAGAAGTTTCCCCCCTTTTACTAAAAAAGCTTCAAATATTTCAGATAAAGGTATCACATTTTTAATCACGGGTCACAGGGTCATATCAATCACGAAGACTGTTATGAGGAAGAAATCGATTTTTGTTAAAGATGTACACATTTTATTTTATAGGAAATTGGAAAACATTTTACGATTTATCCGTATATAAATAGTAATTTATTTAAATTTGATGCCTTTATTCATTAAAAACACTTCGTTAACGTGTTTATCAGATTTCCTTGTTCAGTGAAAAAAATATGGGAATCCTTTTAAGTATGAAGTATTTTTTTCCATGCCAAACTTCTCTTTTGATAAGATTGAATTTAAATTTTCATTTAACAGATTTTTCTATGTAATAAATTGTTTTAAAAATGAGGTATTACTTCTAAAACAAATTTTAAATATTATGCATTTTTTGTATTGCATATTTGCGGTATTGAGCTTGGGTTATGATGACAGAAAATGTTTTGTGCTCGGACGCACTCCGACTTAAAATCGTCGGTCTCGTGCAGGTTTCGGAAAACAAAACAGCCCGAACTCATATCTGTAAGGTCTACTACCAATTTTTGAACCTCTGACATTTTTTGCAGCGAAATGTTTTTAGCCCCCGGTATGCTATTTCATTCTCTCAGCTTATTTTGTGTCGCCTCCAAAAAATAACGTTACGTTGTATAAGCAAGCCTTAAAACATAGCAGATGTATCACTTAAATACTCTATAGCAATTTTTTAAACTTCTAAGCATCGCGCATTTTCAATTTTGAAACCGTCGTATTGGAAAAAAAAAGTAATTTTTAATGCAATTTGTTTGAAAACTGCATCTCAATTTATTTTTGAAATATTAATTTTTCTGCCGTTTTTAGAGCCATTTCCTTAATACTGGCAATGGATATACTCCATTTCTGTAGAAAGTAAAGGAAAAATAGAGTTTAAAATAGTAATTATATATTTTTGTTGCCAGTTTCTCATAAAAACCAAAAGAAAATGCTATTAAAATATGTGCTATTTTGAAAAAAAGTATAAACGAATGATTTTTGTTAAAACATGGAGCTATTATAAACTTTATTTAATTTTAAGTACTTATATTAATGTTACAAACAAATGAAGGCCTATGAATCATCGTTTTTTATTTGTAGAGTTTCTTTAATGACGTCATCTTTTTGCTGCATTTGTGTATTATTTCGCGATAGTGACGTCCTATGCATACTTTACTGTAGATATTTAAGACTGTATCGCTAATGTAGATTCTTAAGCGGATGCGAAGGACGTCATTTTACATAAAATAAAAGCGTGTGCTTTAACCCCTTAACGGTCGCATTAAATTACTGTTTAAAAATTCAAATTGATTATTGGCGCAACATTTTTGAAAATGAAATATTCACCTTATTTAATGACAGGTAAAATGATACCATAATAAAGCTAATTACACTGTTTATAAAACTGGAGGAAATCAAACAAATCTGAATAAATCTGAAAAAAAAGGCACACCCGTGAATATGACGGGAGCGAGAATTAAGGGGGTTAAGTTTTAAAATTGAAATATGTTTTGTACTGTTTATATATAAATATTTTATTTTTTCATCGGGGGCGACACTAAATTCTGAAAAAGGAGAATTCATTTTTTCTAGTTGTTCTGTTGATCACTCCGATCGATATTTTCTTGATCTCCCAATAACCAAACTTATTACAAAGATGCTTTTTAAGAAATGTTATACATAATCACTTTCGATTCTGCTTCGATCAATCTGAGGAAAAAAATCTGAATTATTTAATGGGTAGTACGTCTTAAACAACGTAAAAAAATATATATTATTAGATGTCCTTTTTAACCGGATATATGTATTAATCGGGCCCGCATTTACGAGTAACCACACCGTAAAAAAGGGTAAATGTTTCTTAATCTACGAAACTCTGATTTTTGGAAACGTTTCCGAGTAGTTATTATAATGCATTAATCAGTTTTCATTAATCCGAATACCGATTTTTAGAATACTATCAATTCTGAATTAAGCATTTTCAGGTGTGCATAAGTAAATTTATACGTTGCATATTTTAGTTTGTGGTTTTATTATATTTTCCTAAATTAAGAAACATTTTTTTTGCAGTGCATTGTAAATTCATCTCTCGTCATATTGATGCATATGTTTTGTTTTGGAATGCATTTTAATTGATATATGAACTTAATAAAATGAATAAAATCAAATATGTAGGAAAAGTCTGAGTGAGACATTGCTCACAACTTCAATGTGCGTTTATGTACCGGGTATCCTAAAATGAACTGGCTGATTTTAAAATTCAATAACTTGCAAATTGTGGCAGCTATTAAAGAAATTATTATCAATAAAATGAATAAAATCGTTCGAAAATATATCTAAAAAGTCTGAGTGAGACAGCTCTCTCAACTTCAATGTGAGTTCATGTACAGGGTGTCCTAAAATCAACTGACTGATTTTAAAATTCAATAACTTGCAAATTGTGGCAGCTATTAAAGAAATTATTATCAATAAAATGAATAAAATCGTTCGAAAATATATCTAAAAAGTCTGAGTGAGACAGCTCTCTCAACTTCAATGTGAGTTCATGTACAGGGTGTCCTAAAATCAACTGACTGATTTTAAAATTCAATAACTTGCAAATTGTGGCAGCTATTAAAGAAATTATTATCAATAAAATGAATAAAATCGTTCGAAAATATATCTAAAAAGTCTGAGTGAGACAGCTCTCTCAACTTCAATGTGAGTTCATGTACAGGGTGTCCTAAAATCAACTGACTGATTTTAAAATTCAATAACTTGCAAATTGTGGCAGCTATTAAAGAAATTAATAAAAATGAGGTATTACTTCTAAAACAAATTTTAAATATTATGCATTTTTTGTATTGCATATTTGCGGTATTGAGCTTGGGTTATGATGACAGAAAATGTTTTGTGCTCGGACGCACTCCGACTTAAAATCGTCGGTCTCGTGCAGGTTTCGGAAAACAAAACAGCCCGAACTCATATCTGTAAGGTCTACTACCAATTTTTGAACCTCTGACATTTTTTGCAGCGAAATGTTTTTAGCCCCCGGTATGCTATTTCATTCTCTCAGCTTATTTTGTGTCGCCTCCAAAAAATAACGTTACGTTGTATAAGCAAGCCTTAAAACATAGCAGATGTATCACTTAAATACTCTATAGCAATTTTTTAAACTTCTAAGCATCGCGCATTTTCAATTTTGAAACCGTCGTATTGGAAAAAAAAAGTAATTTTTAATGCAATTTGTTTGAAAACTGCATCTCAATTTATTTTTGAAATATTAATTTTTCTGCCGTTTTTAGAGCCATTTCCTTAATACTGGCAATGGATATACTCCATTTCTGTAGAAAGTAAAGGAAAAATAGAGTTTAAAATAGTAATTATATATTTTTGTTGCCAGTTTCTCATAAAAACCAAAAGAAAATGCTATTAAAATATGTGCTATTTTGAAAAAAAGTATAAACGAATGATTTTTGTTAAAACATGGAGCTATTATAAACTTTATTTAATTTTAAGTACTTATATTAATGTTACAAACAAATGAAGGCCTATGAATCATCGTTTTTTATTTGTAGAGTTTCTTTAATGACGTCATCTTTTTGCTGCATTTGTGTATTATTTCGCGATAGTGACGTCCTATGCATACTTTACTGTAGATATTTAAGACTGTATCGCTAATGTAGATTCTTAAGCGGATGCGAAGGACGTCATTTTACATAAAATAAAAGCGTGTGCTTTAACCCCTTAACGGTCGCATTAAATTACTGTTTAAAAATTCAAATTGATTATTGGCGCAACATTTTTGAAAATGAAATATTCACCTTATTTAATGACAGGTAAAATGATACCATAATAAAGCTAATTACACTGTTTATAAAACTGGAGGAAATCAAACAAATCTGAATAAATCTGAAAAAAAAGGCACACCCGTGAATATGACGGGAGCGAGAATTAAGGGGGTTAAGTTTTAAAATTGAAATATGTTTTGTACTGTTTATATATAAATATTTTATTTTTTCATCGGGGGCGACACTAAATTCTGAAAAAGGAGAATTCATTTTTTCTAGTTGTTCTGTTGATCACTCCGATCGATATTTTCTTGATCTCCCAATAACCAAACTTATTACAAAGATGCTTTTTAAGAAGTGTTATACATAATCACTTTCGATTCTGCTTCGATCAATCTGAGGAAAAAAATCTGAATTATTTAATGGGTAGTACGTCTTAAACAACGTAAAAAAATATATATTATTAGATGTCCTTTTTAACCGGATATATGTATTAATCGGGCCCGCATTTACGAGTAACCACACCGTAAAAAAGGGTAAATGTTTCTTAATCTACGAAACTCTGATTTTTGGAAACGTTTCCGAGTAGTTATTATAATGCATTAATCAGTTTTCATTAATCCGAATACCGATTTTTAGAATACTATCAATTCTGAATTAAGCATTTTCAGGTGTGCATAAGTAAATTTATACGTTGCATATTTTAGTTTGTGGTTTTATTATATTTTCCTAAATTAAGAAACATTTTTTTTGCAGTGCATTGTAAATTCATCTCTCGTCATATTGATGCATATGTTTTGTTTTGGAATGCATTTTAATTGATATATGAACTTAATAAAATGAATAAAATCAAATATGTAGGAAAAGTCTGAGTGAGACATTGCTCACAACTTCAATGTGCGTTTATGTACCGGGTATCCTAAAATGAACTGGCTGATTTTAAAATTCAATAACTTGCAAATTGTGGCAGCTATTAAATAAATTATTATCAATACAATGAATAAAATCGTTCGAAAATATATCTAAAAAGTCTGAGTGAGACAGCTCTCTCAACTTCAATGTGAGTTTATGTACAGGGTGTCCTAAAATCAACTGACTGATTTTAAAATTCAATAACTTGCAAATTGTGGCAGCTATTAAAGAAATTATTATCAATAAAATGAATAAAATCGTTCGAAAATATATCTAAAAAGTCTGAGTGAGACAGCTCTCTCAACTTCAATGTGAGTTCATGTACAGGGTGTCCTAAAATCAACTGACTGATTTTAAAATTCAATAACTTGCAAATTGTGGCAGCTATTAAAGAAATTATTATCAATAAAATGAATAAAATCGTTCGAAAATATATCTAAAAAGTCTGAGTGAGACAGCTCTCTCAACTTCAATGTGAGTTCATGTACAGGGTGTCCTAAAATCAACTGACTGATTTTAAAATTCAATAACTTGCAAATTGTGGCAGCTATTAAAGAAATTATTATCAATAAAATGAATAAAATCGTTCGAAAATATATCTAAAAAGTCTGAGTGAGACAGCTCTCTCAACTTCAATGTGAGTTCATGTACAGGGTGTCCTAAAATCAACTGACTGATTTTAAAATTCAATAACTTGCAAATTGTGGCAACTATTAAAGAAATTATTATCAATAAAATGAATAAAATCGTTCGAAAATATATCTAAAAAGTTTGAGTGAGACAGCTCTCTCAACTTCAATGTGAGTTCATGTACCGGGTGTCCTAAAATCAACTGACTGATTTTAAAATTCAATAACTTGCAAATGGTGCCAGCTATTAATTTTTTTTTTTTTGCAATAAGGGTGTGTAAGATGCCAAGAGATTTTTACTGCGATTTCTAGTTTACTTCAAAATAGCAGCGTAGATGGCGTTGCAACTCATAGGCTCTAAATCTAGGCCCGTCATTGATGTGAAGGATGGAGGTTAAATACATGGAGTGTGTCCCTAATAACATTGCACTGGCGGCTAAGACTCACTGCATATAATTAAATTCCTTCTTTTGCATTAATGCTGGGAGAAGAGAGAAGTCGAAAAATTGGGCGTAGTGCTTATTACTTGCAGCGCCGGAACTAAAACTGTAAAAAGAAGTAAAAATCTTCTGACATTTTACATAAGCATTTTTTTAATAACTGTCACCCTATGTAAGTTATTAAATTTAAAAATCAGTCAGTCCATTTTAGGACAATCCATATATATGTATAAATTACGTACTTAACTTTCGTATTTTCATATCTAAAACTTTAATTCTTTTCAGGTTTTAAAGAGAATAATGGAGATTTTTCATGGAATGTGTAATAAACGTTAAATGCAGTCATCACAATCAAGGTAAACTTAAATTATGAACATTTATATCTTAAGAAAAAATACAAAATTGCTTAGATTTCTCTAAAACAGTTTTATGTGGTATCGTTCAGTTTGTCTTAAATGTATGGTGATTGTCTTTAGCAAAATGTGGTCGATTGCAAAATTATTAGGAATTAAACATTACTTATCACTTGGCCTCAAAAGATAATTTTCAATTGCGCAAAATTCCTTAAGCCCATGCCTCAATCAAAAATACGTGCATCGAAGTCACGAAGTAACATTTATCAATCCTTAAATTAGCACTTTTAAAAGTGTTCTCTTATATATTTCTTGTCTTTTTTTTCCTCAATACTAAAATCACGAAAACCAATTTTCACAATTAGTAATTTCACGAAATCTGTTGATAATTCAATGAAGATCAAAGTTTTATGCTTCTTGATCCATTTGTGCCTGGATTTTGGTTTTCTCAAATGTTTTGGTAAAATCACTTTAAAATATTGCAAAATGAACTGGAAAAATACTAAAAAAAATTACACTTCATTTTTTTTGTATTTATTTAATAAAATGTAAAAAAACTATATATGAGTATTTCTAGTAGAATAATATACATAATTATATGTTTTGTCTATATTTATATTCAAAAAGTTTTTAAATTGTATATTATGTACTATAATTAGTATTTTTATGAACTACAAGAAAAATATATTCATTTCTTTACAGAGACTAATAACGTTATAACTATTATTAATAATAAAATAAGAATAATCGTATTGCTGACTTAAAACAATTTATTTCATAAATATCTCCAAAAGGAGATTACATAAATAACTGTCTCCTAAATGTCCAACAAAAATATGTGCCCATTTGTGCCTAGAACCCTATATTTTGGACGTTACAAAAATGCATAAAAAATATGATTGAACATTTAATTTCGCAATTAAAATAATATGTATTTAAAAAAAGTCTACAAGCTAAGATTATGACTTGCGTTTTTGGATCCTTCATAGAAAAAATACAAATAAACTTACTTTTTACATTTCTCCATCTTGAAAAATTAAAAATTTATAAACACCTAAAAAAGCCTTCATTTAAACAAATAAATATCTACCTTATGCTGTCATCTCTCAGTAATAGATAAAGACATTTATAAATAATTATTTCATACAATTTTCATGCTATAAAGGAGAAGAAAAACATACTTATTCATGAAAATTTGAAACGTCCCAAAAATGGGACGCTAGGCAAAGATGGGTTAAACCTTTCCTTTTATTTAGGACTCTGATCAGTATTTTTCAACTGCAGAAAATTGAAACTTGAAACATTTTAATTTAGAATATTAGCAAATAATTGTAGCTTTTAAATTCAGGTTAAAAAGCAATTTTTCTTTATGATTTCAGCACTAAAACTTCAAATACAGTATAAATTCCCTTCGTTAAGTACAGTTGATACTTAAGTATTACCATTGCTGGGCCATATTCACTGCGCCAACAATGGCGCTGAAAATATTAACTACAGTAACCCTTATATATATATATATATATATACACTAGGGGGCTCTGCCCCCCCGAATGCTACGCTCGCCAAACCCCGTTCAGACACCGCAGAATCTAAAAACACGCTAATCTGATGTTTTTAAAAATATAAGAGAAGATTGAATTATACTGAAAAACGCTGTGCAGATCTCACTGTAAATGGGCTTCCATTCAATTCCCTTTGACTGCAAAAATGTAAGGGCGAAGTAGTAGCTGTTAAGAATGGTTATTTTCGTTTTTGATTAAAGAGGATCAGTTAAACATTTGAAAAGTAGCTAAAATAAAATGAATTAAGTATAGAGAGTCTTTGTCTCCCTGTATTTTAAAACAATCTCTATAACAATAGCCTAAGTCATGTGACTATCATCAACAGTTTCGGGCGGGCCACTTCGCTTTTTATACTCTAGGTGCCATTTTGGTACTTTAATGTTAGCCATACACAGGTGATAAGTGGCCAAATATTATTTTATTTCCATCATTTCATCTATATTATAATAGTTCAAGTCATCAACTGTCATAAACAAATACGGTTTGATCCCTTCGCCTTTCATATGGAACTTTGGCACAGATGTCATATACGATATTGGCGCGATTTTTTTCAGACACAAATTTGGGGAACGCATCAACAGCATAAACAACAACATCCGGCTTACCATATCAAGCAAAATAACAATACTTTGGCGCCAGTTAAGTACCCGTTGCGTATATGACATTGGCGTCAGAAAAAAAATCGCGCCAATATGGGTCCGTATATAACATCTGTGTCAAAAATTTTCCATTTTGATTAAAAAATCAATTTTTTTTTTTCGAATAAAACTACATAAAAGTTGCCATGGTCGCAAAGAATTCTCAGTACTGTTACGCTAGCTGGGTGCAAATCTCGCCAATAGCTTTTTTTCAAATTGCCAGTTAGCATTTTTTTTAATTTTTCGAGTGGTAAATAAAAACATTGATTTGAAGTTGAAATTAAATGTCATGGTTTGTTGCATTATTGGGAAAAGTTCCATATTGTGTGCTGGTTGGCGCGATTGGCGAATGAATCCAAAATGGCGCCAAAAAGCCATTTTAGCGTCTTATAAAATTTTTCAGGATGTCGGAAAAACATGGCCTTTAAATATTTGTAAACACATTTATATATATATATATATTTAATAAATGTTATATATGTCACATGTTAAAAAAAGTACAATGTTTATACAGACAGTTTTATATATATTACGTATAGAGATATACCTTATACATACATAGTATATATACACCTATAAATAAATATTATGTACTTATATTTTATGTATTTATTATATTTATTATACATGTCAAATTAAAACAACAAAATTTATATATTTTTCAGAAAAATATAGGCTAAATGCAAAAAAAAAAGAAAAAAAAAAAACACCTGAATAAAGTGCATTCCAGAAAAAAAGCAACCCCAAAGGCTGAAGATCGCAACCACATCGATTCATTTAATGCCAAAAAAAGCTCGCCCCCCCAAAAAAAAAACAGCACAAATATGGAACTCTTTCCGCATTATTTAACATTTGGCCAGATGTCACATACGCACCCCGCAAGTTTGGCATGATTTTTTTATCTTTTTTACGAAAATTTGGCGAAAACCTCGTTTTCGAATACCAGTTACATATGTATTTTGTGTATTACTTAGTTATCTCGTCGACCAAAAATCTATCGCCAAACTATAAGATTAAATGTCAATAATGGTTGATCGTAAATGTCGCATTCACTTGACTTTAAGTAAGTTACACATGTTTACGTCATCAAGTGATTTTTATTTCGACGTTTTATTTGCATATTTATTAATGTTATACTAATTTATTTGTTCCTTCGTTATTTAAAAAAAAAATTCTCAATTTGTATAATTTGGCGAAATTGGTCGACGGAATAACTAAGTAGTACCGTATCATAATATTAAAATATTTATTTGCTTAAAAGACGTTATAAAAACACATTAAAAGTAAATTAAAAATCTATATTACAAATATATTTTATCTATATTTACAAAATATAGATTTTTAATTTAATTTTAATGTGTTTTTATAACGTCTTTAAAGCAAATAAATATTTTAATATTATGATATGATTAGTAATGGACGTAATTTTGATTTACTACTCGTACTTATTTACGTAAGTAGTACCGTATTTTTTAATTATTTTCTATTATTTTCAAAATGAAATAACAAAAAAAATATAATTAATAACTATCGAACAAAATAATTTATATAATTTTAAAAAAGAAATAAAAGTAAATAAACATTTATTATTAAATAAGCAACAATAGCCGGGTTACCATGTCTATCAAATTGCGTAGCATTTATATTTCGTTTACAGGGGCACAAAAAGAATACTATTTCATTATGGACCGCATGTGAAAATTGTGTCCGGTGCATTTAAACGATATTATGATATTCAGACATGATAAAATTTTAAATAATCACTAGAATGCATAAAATGATATTTTCTATAGATTATATGTAGGGAGCATAGCTTTTTTCGTTCATTTACAGAGATGCACAAAAATATTCGTTTACAGGACTGACTATGAGAGATAACTGCTGGTGCGTAATCCGAAGTGATATGCATTTTTTAACTTATCTAATTTTGATTGTATTAGGTGGTGTGTATTAATTCTATAAATACCACGCAGGGTTGCATGAAAAATTCGTTCACTTACATGAAAACATGCGCGCGATACGGGCAGTAATTGTTGAAAATGAATTTTTAGGGAATTGTGTTTTTTAAATCGCTTTATATAGATATCTCATTTCTTTTATATGAAAATTTACGAGTCGGAAGTGCCAATCCCAAAACTTTCTTCTTTCTCATACAAGTTAATATTCAAAAGGTTGTTACACATGTTAATATGTCAATGTTATTACTCCAATACTATACAGAATTTGATTTTCATCTTCTTGAGTTTCTGCTTCATTTTACTAATCGGATTAAAAGAGAGTTAATCTCGATCCTAATAGTTATTCAAATCAATATTGTTTGTTGTTTTGTTGTATATCAGCTTCTTGAGAATCGCCGAGTTAGCTGGGTGTGAATTGCCCGTCTCTGTATGAAGAGCCGATGTACAAGAGAACTATGAATAATCGAGAAAAATTGCATTTACAGCATCCCCTTTCGGCGGAATATTTCCAAATTCAAGAAGCCTGCACGGAAAAAACTGTTATGTTGAAAAAACCAAATTTTAGTTGGGATGCCCAAATTTCGGTTGACTAACCAAATGGTTTGTTGAATTAACAAAATTATTTGGTTAATCTAGCCCAAATTTGATCATTTCACCAAAAATATTAGGTTATTAACAAAATCATTTGGTTAATCTAACCAAATTTGATTATTAGTACCAAAATATTCGGTTGGTGCTATATTAACCAAAATTTAGTTGTTTCAACAAAAGTTTTTTCCGTGTGCTTGTCATAGCCAAAAACATATACATGAAATTTAGTTCAATTCTATGCATAACTTTATACACTTTTCGATGGTACAATAATAAAAATGACATAAAACTCGCTATTACAGCGCCCCTTTCCAAAATCCAAAAAATTGGAAAATATGCAAATTCAAGGAGGACCTGCTAGTCATAGCCAAAAACATATACGTAAAATTTGGCCTAATTTTATGCATAATTTCACACACTTTTCGATGATACAGTGCGGACATACACACAGAGAGACACACATGCAAATACGGGACATACGCACGACAGACAGACATTTTGTATAAACATATTTTAGGTAGTTCTGAACCCTAAAACGAGTAAATACGTCGAAAACGGGAAGTCGGAAAAAATCTCGATTGCAATACTTTCTTCTTTAGAAAGAAAAAAGTAAAAATGAAATGCATTAATAGTATTCTGTCAGCGTAGGAAAACGTTTCATAATCAGTACCTGATCCATAATTTTTTGTTTTTGTTTTATTCGTGGGACTATGCTTTCTGATTTGATATAGTATACTATAAAAGTCTTTACAATAAAATACCTTGCTAGCCAGCTTAATATAGCTAATTAACATATAATTCTTACATTACTCCTGTTTTCTTATTTTTCTTTACTACTAGCCGCCGTTGGTGACCAGTTTCTTCTCCCTTAAAATTTATGTTTGGGAAAGCATGCTAAGCATTCTATCATCTTACTTTTATTCATAATTTAATTTACTTGGACTCCCTTAAATATAATTAGTATAATCCCTTAAGGCTGTTCTCAACTGCTTTTCTCAACAAGCGAAAAACGTTTTGACACATTTACAAATTCATTTTTTATCGGAAAGATATAAAATTGGAAAGCCTGACCATGGAAGAGATTTGGAATCGAGCTGTGTTTCCGGTTTTTTGATCAATCCATTACCTATTGAGTTATAAGCGATTTCGATCACGTGACACGGCATTTTTCTCCCCTTACTGACCGGATTTTCTTCTTTCGTTCGGAAGTTCAGTTCAAAATGTCAACTTTGAAATAATTTTCTGAAAGATCTATTGCGTTTACAAGAAAACGGAAAAAACAGCTCGATGACATAGTTTCTGAATAACAACACCTTCTAGTTTCATACGTTTCCGAACAAAAATGAATTAAAACTTATGTCAGAAAGTTGACCCTTTGGATTTTAGAACAGCCTTAAGCTAATATTAGTTTTTGTTGCATTAAAATATCTCAATTGTTTGATTTTCTGTAAGCAAGTAAACCCTGTTGGTTTACAATGGAAGTTTATGGGAATTCGGCGAAATATTAGAGATATCGCCACGTTGGCGACTAATTTTGGTCGCCAAATTTGGCGCTATGTCGCCACGTTGGACTTGGCGGCTTTTGGTAACAGAACAGTGTCCTCCCTATGGTAACTCCCCTTATAGGTATGGATATGCATTAAATGCTGTTCAATGACCAATGAGATGCGTATCATTCGGGCGTTGCCATTAAACAATTAACAAATAATCGTGATTTCTGTGCCACGTACGATAGCGGAATATATACGAATATAGATTTTACTATGTAAATTTTCCATTTTCTCTGTGCTTTCAAGATAAATTTAATAATAAAGGTCTTTTTTTTCGGAAGATTCTTTCTTCTGACCTTTACTGGCCGACTAATGTTTGTTGCATCATTACCATTCTGTTTTTAAATTGTTTCTTTAGCAGCAGGAGTTTTAAGAACCGTTCCTACTGTGAGAAAAAGTTTTTACTTTCGATTAAATTTAAAAAAGTGCATTGCCCTTTTCAAATTAATTCAACTAAAAGGAGAAATTTTTAAAAATCGTAAACTGTTGACTCATAAAAGTTTGTATAATGCTTGTAACAAACGTTTTTTTTTTCTTTACGGGGAATGTTTTGAAACACGCGGATTTGTTAATATAATTTCTTCTTTTTACCCATTAGATATGTTCAGACATAAATAATTGTAAACTCTTGAAATTACATATGTTCTGTTTATATATATAAAAAAAATCCAAGTACTGACTTTTGAATATCTGCTATATTTTAGGTGGAATAAACTATGTATTATACATAGCTGCCAACTTGTACGGATTTTTGCAACCACTAAAATTTAATAAAAAACCTTCGGTAATTCAATCGCCGAATTGCAGTGAATTTTGATAATTTAATAAGGCATAAATTTCTATTAAATTTTAGTGGTAGCAAAAATCCGTACAAGTTGGCAGCTATGATTATACTTTGAAAGAGGACTGTTGCAATCAATGAAGTAAGTGATATGAATAGATTATAATAATAATACATTGTCATTTGAAAGCCGTTACACTTCTTAGTTGCTAAAAGAATTATTGGATGTGATATTTAATGTTTATAATTTAAAATAAAAATTTAAAAATAGTATATTAAAAAAAAATTCAGAGCAGGTTTCGTTCAAATAATTGTATCCACAATAAATGTGTATGTTCCAAAATATACGAACAACAACAAAAAAAAAAAAAAAAATCTCGTGGTGTATAAGTGATGAATTTTTCTTCCTTGAAAGAGAGAATAACCAATTTCATTATTAACCTTTAATTGTGTAATTTTTAAATCAACAGCGATTTAACCATTTTTTATTGTTTTTATTACATATTTCAAATCTCCATGTGCTTGAAATTTGTAATAAATTATAATTGAAACATATTATCATTAGTATTTTTACCTTCTGTCTGTGTAGTTTTTAAAAGAAAATCACTACAAAGATTGTATATAATTTAAACGCTGCTACTTTTGTGTTCCCGTTTAAATCATATGATATGCAATCAGAGGGTTTATATATATATGTGTGTATATATTTTAGTGCGTTGTTTTTTAAATTATCTACTGGATGTTTAATAGTAATCATAGGTTTATTTACTCGCGGAACAAAGCAAAGGTTATAAATGCAGATATCCCGGCAGATTATTTTCAATTTAAAAAAACCGCATTAAATTAGCCGCTCTGCTGATCATATCATTGTTAAAGTGAATTTACTTAGCGTTTATTATAAACTAGTAGACCCGCCCGGGCAACAGATAAGAGAAAATCAGACCGAGATAAGCCTGCGAACCGCGTTAATACTCAACATTGTTTAAACAACTTAATCCATAAAATGCGTAATCGTGAAATAACTTTATAAAAATACATTTGAAATTAATACATGGAAATTATTCCAGAGAGAAACATTCGCCTTGCATACAATATTTCAAATGAAAATGAAATTTCAAAGTAATTACCCCAAAGATTAAACCAAAGATTAAACCCCATGTCGTTTAATCGGTAGAACGTCAGTGCGCTATACTGATGGCCCGGGTTCGAGTCCCGGCATGGAATCTTTTTCACTATGTTGGCCTTTGCGCCTCTTAAGCAATATCTTTGAAATTTGATTTTCATTTGAAATGTACATTTGAAACTTCTTTTCTTGGGAAATAACTTCAAAATTTCGATTGTGGTCACAAGTTCGTAATCAAGTTCGTATTATAATTTTTTTGTTTTTTAAAATGATGTTTAAAGGTTTTCTCCACACATGGATATAAAATTTATCTTTGGATGCCAAAGATTAGATACCGAAAACATTTAATAAACAAAAAAGTGCCGAAAGAAATACTTGAGAAAAATATGAAACTTAAAAATCGCTTTATGTACACCGAATAATGTTTACTAAAAATAAAATGAAATTTTCTATATTGGACCAAACGATTGAAACCTAATTATTTATAATAATGTAAAAAAAAAGGCGCGAAACGCGAAAACTCACTAAAGATAGTATAAAACATTAAATAAGAAAACTTTAAATAAGAAAAACAAAAAATCTGAGCCTTCTACATGATTTGTAGCGGAGGTAAATGAGAAACTTGCAGATCTAAAAAAGTACTTTAATTTTACAAAGTCCAAACGAAACAACATCCACGCTGTAAATATGGTTGACAAATGCTCTAAACAAAGCATTATTGAACAGCCTATTAGACAGTGAAGCAAACACAAATTTCATTTTAAAAAGATAATTTTCACAGTGTACACTGAATCACTGTGAATAACTCTTCCCTTTCGTGATAAAATTGAAACAATGAAAAATATTGAAGTCATAATAATCTTATCATATTCAGATGCATACTTCTTACAATTTAGTGTTCCACTAAAGTTTTGCTACATGTTCAAGTACGTTGTAAGGCAAAAATTTTGGAAAAATTCCTGTTCTAGAGTGACCATTTTATATGTAAAAATTTATGTATGAATGTAATGCTTTGACGTAATAAATCAGAGAGTTTTATGATATCAAATTGGAGGAAAAGTTTAAGATAAATTTAGAAAAACAAATAAATAACAAATGTTCAAGTGCATACTTAATTTAAATAGTCACAAACTAAAAATTTATACTTCGCCAACAACATTTCACTAATCTATTAACTTTGGAGTAAAAAAACGGAGACTAAAAATAACAAGAGTGCATTACGTTTTTTTACTTTGAAACAATAGGATTCAGTGAAAGAAGGTCACAGCAGGTAACTTTAGTTCTATGCGAGGGGCCAAAGGGTCTGAGGTAAACACTCAATTGTTCAACCGATGATACCTTTTAAAACTGCATTTTATTGGCTTCAATGTCCTCAATTCTTCGACAAAAAAATAAATAAATAATAAAAAAACATTTGGAAGAACCGGAAAACCAGAAATAACCTTTAGATAACATCTTCAATAGTTTCGCTAATTATAAGAAACGTACAATAAGGGCATGCCCTTAGAAAAACTATGAAACTATTATCTTTTCTATAAGGAAATTTTAAGTATAGTCCTAGATTTATGAAAATACAGAACTTTACGACGTTTTCTAAATTACATTTGAATACTACAAAAATATGGAAGTCATAATAAGTGCTGTTTTCTATATGTCCTTCAATATAAAATCGTCAGCGAGAAAATTTGGTGAAGAATTTTTAAAAAGAAAATCTTTATTAAAAAAATAATGGCATGATAAGCAATGAATAATTTCTTAATTCTAGATAATGTGAAAATGCATTTTGATCTTATTAGATGTAAATTTCCAACTGGGCGAAAAATTACCGGACCAAGATTCGAAATAGGGATCTCCTGGCTGAAGCAGCCAGTGTGCTACCATCTGAGCTATCCCAGACTAATCTGGTGGAATTTTCTCACCCACCTAACCTTAATGATTATAGCACCTGGTCTGAATCCTGGTTCAGCTCAACAGAATAAATCTCAGGTAATGGAACTCCAGAAATCGCTGGATACGTAATTACACTAGATTAATTTTAACACAATTATTCTAATTGGTAAATATAATATTCTAGTTGGAAATTTACATCTAATATGATTTATTTACCATTTAGAATAA
Organism: Maratus speciosus; assembly: GCA_963932465.1. Classification (NCBI taxonomy): domain Eukaryota; kingdom Metazoa; phylum Arthropoda; class Arachnida; order Araneae; family Salticidae; genus Maratus; species Maratus speciosus. Next base: position 68,870,831 of record OZ010788.1, on the reverse strand, counting down.
TTGTGTTAAAATTAATCTAGTGTATTTTGATCTGTTTAGTTATCCCAATAAATCGATACTAATGAAAAAAAAAATATCATGGAAGACGGTAGTATTTCGAGTGACGCAGCCTTAAGCCTAAAATCGTATCGTATCGTATCGTTAAAATCGTATCGTATCGTATCATAGAATTCGTAGATGGCGGAACTCATATATACAGCTAACTCGACATCAAAGAAAACGCGAAAAGCCGCCTTTTAATAACTCAGCAGATATATGTCTTATTGTTCTGAATTTTCTAGAACAGTCTTATATCTGCAGTCTAATCGTATACTGAAATTTTTGCATTTCTACGTGCAGTATATTTTGAGATCTAAATAGCCATTTTTAAAGTGAAAACGTTGGTATAATATCGAGGAAGTTCCTAATTTGAAAATCTCGAAAACGGTTCTAGCGATTATTTTTAAATTGATACATAATATAAATGTGATTAAGGCGAGGTGAATAACACTTTTCTTTTTTCTGGAAAAACTCTCGTTCGTTAAATAATTCGATTTTTTTTCTCTCGAAAATGACACGGGCGATTTTTTAAAAATCAAATAAATATGTTTCAGATGAACCAAATAACAATTTACTTGTTTCCAGCAAGACTCTTGTTCGTTTTATAATGCGCATGAAAAATCGGACTATATTTCTTCGCCATTCTATGGAAATTTCACCGAAAGTGCATGACACTGTATTCATACACATGCTTTCTTTTTAACCACTTTTGGGGAGAAAAATTTTGTCTTCCCACTGGCTGAATGGCTAAGGGCCATCGTTTACTGACCTTAGGATAGGCAGTTCAATACCTCTGGTACATGTGAATGTTTTTTTTTTTTTTTTTTTTTAAGTCTGCTAGTTGACCATTATTCTCAGTTCCTTTGTAATTTTTTTAATTGCTATTAAGTTAAATAAAATTACAATTATAATGACGCCAATTTGATGATGATTATTTCTTGGCAATTTTTCAACAATAAAAATATTACCATAAATTTTATAAATATATTTAATTTCAATCACTTTACAAAAAATATACATTAATAATTATTATTTGAATATAAATCACACGATCAGAAACGTAAAAAAATAATTCATTTCAGCTCTTCTTTTTATAATATCATTTTTTATTATTATGACGGTCAATCAATATATAATCACTGACATCCATAATATTATTATTATTATAATTATTATTTTCCTTGCATAAAAGCTATTGTGGTGTAATAATTCTTTTATAATAAATAATTTAGTTGAAATGTTTTATTTATAAATATCAATGAAGTTTGATAACCCCGAGACAATTCTTTTTATTTAACTTTGCAATATTTACATTTTACATAATAAGCATATCCGAATTCTGGTGTCGCCATCTTTTGACGCAATTGCGTAGTATTATAGAGAAATGTTTGATAAAAACGTTGAAATACACAGTTTTTAAATCGAAGAATTATTTTAGGAGATATTTAATGTTAAATCTGGATAAAATTGTCTCATTAAAAAAGTCTCATAGGAAAAAAAATATATACATGGGAATTTAATCATTTTCATTCAATTTAATAATTCAATAGGAACTCGAAGTTTGCAGAGTGCATTTATTATTTTTAACTTGCCTAATTTTTTGACGGTTTATTTCAATTTTAAATTAAAATTTTCAGAATTTCCAGAGATATTTTTTACATATTTTAGAAAAGGTTATTTTAAATTGTTGCCAAATGTTAAAACAGCGCAAAGAATAATATATCCTTTAAATTAAAAATTTATTCACACGTGACTATTATAAACAGAAAAAAATCCTTTTAAATTAGAATTAAATGATAACGTGTTAAAAGCAGGAAAATATTAAACATTACGTCATAAAAATTGTTTTTACACATGCTTACTTAAAATGAAAGAAAATTATAAAATAATCAATTATTTTCAAATTAGAATTAAATGATTACGCATTAAAAGAAGGAAAACATTGAAAATTACGTCATAAAAATTATATTTACACGTGAATATTAAAAGAAAAAGAAATTTTTTAAATAATAAATTCATTGATATGTGTTAAAAGTCGTAAATGGAGGAAATTACGTCATATTGGCCAAAGTGGCCAAAACAGTTTACAAAACACATTGCAAAACATATTGCAAAACAGTGTAAATTAAAAAATATATTTATATGAGAGATTTATTTCAAATTTCGAGATGATATTTTTAACTATAGTTGCTAATTTTAAGGTAGCGCAAATAATATTATTATCTTTCTAATAATAAAAATATTTTCAGTTGAATGTTACAAAGAGAAAGGAAAGTTTGGTGAAAATTATGTCAGATTTAAAACGTTACATTTAAAATCTCTTATTTAAAATCATTTTCTTATAGCGTTGTTAAAAAATACCATAAAGCAAAGACTCTGTTGACTTAGTTCCTTTTATATTTGGTAATTTTCAAATGTTTAACTAGTCTTATTTAATCAAGCAGGGAAACAGCAACTAACATCAGCTGATTCGGTTTTGAAATCCTTCAGTAAAGGGAAACCCGTTTACAGTAAGATCGCCATTGATTTTTTAATTATACAGAGCAGCCTCGATTATCCGAGCTAATTGGGACTGTTAGTAAATCGGAATCGGAAATCTCGGTTAATAGAAACTGTGTGTAAAAACTCGCCGTGCTTGCGAATTTAACATCTCTTTAAAAAAAATATATAGAACGTTTTTTAAATAATAAAAGTAAATATATGTAAAGTTCTGTTTCACAGCTTAACAAATTTAAAAAGAAAATCAACTACCAGTAGTAAATTTTAAAATGCAAATTGAAAAATTTACGAAAGTTCACACAGCCACTGGAAACAAAGCATTGTTCGCTATTGACTTCTCAGGGTCCAATGTTTCTTTGGAGTTGAGGGCTTTTGGGGGCAGAAGGGCCTGTATAGCACGGACAGTGAGCTAAAGAGTGTGGTTATTTTTAAGGCTCATTCAAAAGGGAAAAAAATCAGACTTTGTTATCGGCTCGGTTAACAGAAACCTCGATTAATCGAAGCTCGGTTAATCCAGGTTCTACTATAATTCAATCTTCCGTAATCTTTTTAAAGCAGATCAAATTAATGGACTTTAGCACAAAGTCACATAGCTGATAACTGCCATGCTTGCTGGCCACCTTTTTTTCAAAAAGTTTGCTTCACCTTATTCAATTAATGAGATATCTCCGATAAAATAAGTCACATTTTCCCGTTCTAAAATACTGGTATCCAAAAATCGTAGCATGTAACTGACACTACAAGTACTCATGGAACTAGACTATTTTAAGTCTGATTTTTATTATAGACTATATAAAATTATTAAAAATATATATTATGATAGGAACTAGCGGGCTTCGTCCGCTATTTACGTTACGGATATAAAAATCATGTTTTTTTAGGGAAAAAGAAATAAAAACCTATTTGACGATAGGTTTATTAAGACACATTTTGTATTTGTTATATTTCCGGGGATGAGGAGGGGGGGGGGGCTATTTTGATTAAATATCGCAATTAGTCTACATGGCAGATATAATTATGATAGACACTAGCGGGCTTCGCCCCTCTATGGCGCCTTATGGGTCCAGCTTCCATAACTCAGAAACTACCTTTCGGACATCAATGCAACAGATTCCAAACGTTATAATTAACTTAATAATCACCCTATATAGCATTAAAGTAAATTTATGAGTACTGCATACTATTTTTTATCGTAATTTCTGAAGAGAAAAATTATTTCGGTTCCATTCTTAGGTACTGGTCTGAAAAAATTTGAAAAAGGGGGGAAGGAGGGGACATGAGACTGCTGTTTGTCAAACAACACAACGGGCTCTGGCTTATTCAACTTGGTTTTTGATGACTTCAATTGGAAGGTGGTTTCTTTAAAAGAGTGCGTTCCCTGCCCCATGAAAATTGGAACTATTGGTGCTACATCTATGTAAGGATTTAATAATTATAAATTAACATTTTGGATTTATTAATTTAAGGATAAAGTGTTTTTAAAGGAATATCAAATGAAACCCTCTGTGCGATCTGCGATTATACTTACCCAGTTGTTTTTATATACAAACTGCTATAAGGAAAATTGTAATAAAATAGTAAAAATTAAATCTGCATTAAATTCCATAAATATCTTTTTTTAATCATTTTATCACTAACCTCAAAAAAGTAATGATATCAATGCAAAAACTCTTGACGGGTTAAAAGTTTCTGACGCAGCACTTTATCTTATGCTCTAAGAATTTTAAATATGGAACTTAAAAATACTGATATCAAATTTTGAGTGACGTTATGCTATTTCTTAAAAAATATATTTGTATTTATTTCACCATTTTATTTTTGTTTTATTTATAATCGCATGTGCAAAAGTTATGTTCAACATGAAAAGCTGCATAAAATTTTATTCGCTGTTGCTTTATCATTTACATCTCTCATAAATTCAAAATATGTGTTTTAAAAGATATGATATAAAATTTAAGTGACGCCTTGATGTGACTTTAAAAGGTTTGTTTTTTAAAATTCAATTTAAATTATTTTTGACTTGGTTAAAATATTTTTTTTACATCTACACAATACTTTTAATTTTCCAATTCACTGTTAAATATATCACTTTCATTGAATCTATACTATGCATTGAAATGTATTTATTTCAATAAATTGATTTATCTTTTGTGTCACGCTATTCAAAATTGTGAGTAAGATTTATGTGAATGGTTTCTTTGCGTCATTGTGTCCAAACTACATGAAATGTATGAAAAAGGATAGTTTGACGCAAATAAACCATTTACATAAATCTTACTCACAATTTTGAATAGCGTGACACAAAAGATAAATCAATTTATTGAAATAAATACATTTCAATGCATAGTATAGATTCAATGAAAGTGATATATTTAAGAGTGAATTGGAAAATTAAAAGTATTGTGTAGATGTAAAAAAAATATTTTAACCAAGTCAAAAATAATTTAAATTGAATTTTAAAAAACAAACCTTTTAAAGTCACATCAAGGCGTCACTTAAATTTTATATCATATCTTTTAAAACACATATTTTGAATTTATGAGAGATGTAAATGATAAAGCAACAGCGAATAAAATTTTATGCAGCTTTTCATGTTGAACATAACTTTTGCACATGCGATTATAAATAAAACAAAAATAAAATGGTGAAATAAATACAAATATATTTTTTAAGAAATAGCATAACGTCACTCAAAATTTGATATCAGTATTTTTAAGTTCCATATTTAAAATTCTTCGAGCATAAGATAAAGTGCTGCGTCAGAAACTTTTAACCCGTCAAGAGTTTTTGCATTGATTTTTATTTACAGCGCATTCCATTACTATATAATTGATAATACTAGTTGGAACAATAATTTTGCCACAATTCATGCGTTAAACGATATAAGGGATAGTAGCCATATTTGGACAGCCGCTTTAAATGGACCGCTGCAATTCTGCCGTGAATTACAGAAAGAGAAGCCATTTACCGCTGAAATCCTACTCATCTGAATGACGTCATTCATAATTAGAACAAGCGCGCGCCTTCCACGTGCCGTTTTCAGACAATTTTTAAAAAATGTAAAATTAGCTGTACCATTATTATCTTTTGATATAATGTTTTCCTACTAAACGTAAGAGTATATTTTTAAACTAAGGTAAGTTGTTATGTTTTCATATACATATCTAAATTCATCTGTTTATTTTGCATATTTTTCAAGCGGATTTGTTTGCATTAGTTTTTTTATTGCATTTTTTATTGTCTTGGGATTATCTGACTGATTTAAAAAATGACATAGTTGCCTTAATTGGACCAATTTGAGTTGCTTAAATTGGATCAGATAAACGATCATAAATTTGAAAAGCAAATAATGATTTTTGAAAACGACAGAGACAAACAGTCTGAAAGAAAAAATGTCACAGACAGCAAAAGTGTCAAAGATATAGAAAACGAAAAGGAAAGAGTAAGTTATGAAGATATAGACTAGCAAGAAGGCTGCAGCTACAAACTCCCCCAAAAAGCCAAAGAATCATTAGAAATGTTTTCTCTCTTGCCAAAATCAGTTAAGGCAAAGTACAGAGGACGTCCAAAAACAGCTGTGTTAACATCTTCGTCATATAAAGTAAACCTTGAAATGAGAAAAACAACAACAACAAAAATACGACAAAAAGGAAGCCCCTCAAAGCACAAAATCAAATAGAACATCAAATAAAAAAAATAAGCATAATTAAATTGGAAAGAAAATGATGGAAGCGAAGAACTACAGACATAAGGTAAAGAAAACTTCTGTTGAAAGAAAAAAGTCAAATGATTCAGAATCTAAAAAGAAAAATCAAGATAGTGATGATTGGTTTTGTCAAATTTGTAAGAAAAATAAAATAGAAGAAAGGATTCAGTGTTCGGATTGGCAAATATGGTTCCATGTTGAGTGCGCTGGAATAAAAAATGAACAAAAGAAATTCTTGTGTAAGCATTGCATCACTTCTTACACGATATTCAAGTAACTGGTAAGCAGTTAAATAAATTATATTCTTAATTACTTTTAACTTTTATTTATATTTTGAATACATTTTGGTTTAAATCAATTACTCTTACTTTCAGATATTTGATTTCATAATGTTTCATTGCTGTTATTTTGCTTGATTGTTTCATTAATTACAAAATTTGCTTTTAATAAAATTAGTTATATTCTCTGCCCAAATAAATAGTCTAATATTGTTTAGTCCAATTTTTGAGACTAGGGGTCTAACTTAGGCGACCAGTCGCTGAATTTGGACCACTTTTGACAAATTTTTCAAATTAAAATAAACTTAAAATATTCAAAAAGAAATAGTTCTAAAGATTTATTTATATAGTAGATGAATAGATTGACCAGGTGTAGTGATATTTTGCAGCTATTCCAAAAATGAAGTGAGTTACATCTGAAAACAAGTGAAGTGGTCCAAATTCGGCTACTCTCTCGTATTAAGTTAACATGGTATAGTACAATTTTAAGAAATAGTTAAGGCTGTTGAAATTTTAAGTACTTTAAGTCTTTGAATACCAACGTTTAACACAGGTTGGTACCAGATTATCACAGGTTAATATATTTTTACGATTCTGAGAATTATTTTTTCTGAATAAAATTTATCGTTATACATTTCTGGTAAAAATGTACCAAGAAGATTATTGTTCGAAAATAGTGGGGATACAACTAATAAAAGATAGTCACCTTTATCTGACATAAGTAATACACGCGAATACCATTGATAGTCCGTGTGAACTTTCTTTTTCGGTTACATTTTAAAAACAAACTTTTCATACTTTCGGAAAATCACATGATCAACGCAGACAATAAGTATACATTCGGACATACATACATATTATACATATATATACACATACAAGTGCATGCACGCATACACGCATACATACACGCATTAAATGCTTTTTGTAAATTTGAAATTGCAAAAAAGTATATTAAATTAAAAAATTTGTTTTGTTAAAAAATTTTAAATCATATAGTTGAACTTGTATTTAACAAACTGCTGTTTTAATGACTTTGTCAAAACGAAATTATAAGTCGTCTAATAGTTTGCCACTTGCAATAAAAAATTGTAACTGAGAAACAGGTTTCTTGACTGAATGAAAATTTAAAATACAACCGTATTTTTTTTTTCAAAAAATATTATACGCTTTATTTTATATTTATGTTTTATATTCTAATTTTTCGTATTTAAAATATTTTATTGCAGCAGCTTCACAGCTAGTTAGCATACTTTAACAAGCGTGGTTTGGCGTATTATTAATTCCCGTGCTGTAACTCGGATATAGGTATTAGGTACTCGTATAATTCGTTCTAATCGTATTGTTTATTTGGTAGAATATTGGGCGGCTTATCACTTGTTTTCAGATAAAGTAAAAATATCTTAAAATCGATTTATTAATGTAAAGTTAAGTTTTAAAAGCATTAAAATGTTGTATTTCCATCGAAAATACACCTAAGTACATGAGTTTTATGATTCTAGTTAATAAAAAAAACGTTAAATAAAAAAAAATGAACTAGTCAAAGAAGCCAATTCATTTGCTATATTTCTTGAAATTTATGACAATGTAGTGATCCCTGAACGTCCATAAAATGATAAATTCTTACACAGTGAGATAAAAACTACGGTTGAAAGAATATTAATTGACGATGAAAAAAAACAATGAGCTCCTGAAAATCTATCTCAATGAGAAATTATTAAAGTTTCAAAATAATTTATGTGAATTGCAATTCTTAAAAAAATCAGTGTGTTTCAAGCACATTATTTGAATGAAGAATTTCAGGGTGAAACTGTTCAAAGATAATTTACAAATTGACTCAAGCTTCTGAAGCAATTGAAGCTGTAAACTTCAAAAAATTGAAATTTTGAAAGGTAATCTTTTATTTTTTACTTAGTGAAAGAAAACTTGTCACCATACGTAAAAAGTATAGAAACTCGAAAAATTTGTTATTTTAAAAAGTAATATTCAAACAATATCTAAGACCGATGTGTAAATTTTCTACTTTAGGAAATATATCTATTGAAATTCTGTTTAACGAAATTTCTATATCAGAAATTCGTTGGAAGAACGAAGAGACTCCGTTAAATAGAATATGAACCCAATATTACTTTAAAAAATAAATCATTACGCATCAAAAAGCATTTATTAAACATAAAAAAATTCCAATCACGGTATTTTAATTTATAATAACTTACGAACAACCAAAGAAATAAAGAGTACAGCTCTGGCTTCCCTGCAAAAATAACACTTTTGTGAACACGATAGCATCCAAAATATTTGTCACATCGATACAAAAAATGAGCTGGACGTCGGCCAACATCTCTTCAGGTGTTCAAAATTAAAAATATTTGTCAATCCTAACGCCCTGAAATGTCGCCGCAAGATCTTTCAATTTTCCCATAGAGATAACATTGCGATTGTTTAAATTATTAATTAAAACATTAATTCGGCATTTTATTCTCGTTCGCATCGTTATGATGGCAACATTTGTGACCTGTGATATAGATCGACTTTTAGAAGATTTACTTCCCACGGACGTAACGACTGCGATTTTTTTTTTTTTTTTTTTTTTTTTTTTTTTTTTTTTTTTTTTTTTAAAGTTCTAACTTTACATTTTCCGTAACCTTCCGAATTGACGGTTTTGCGATTTCTAATTCCTTGCAATCTTTTTTAGACGTTAAATGCAAAGCCGCCTGTTTAACGTAATGTTGCATTAAAATTTTAAACTTCCTGTTCTCGAAACCATGTTTTTCAAAAGGGGCCACCCTTTTCCTCGAAATCTATTCTAAAAATTTCCTTCGTAAAAAAAAAAGAAAGTTAAACGTTTGTACTGGAGTACGTATACCACCAAAAAGTATAATTTTCATCGATTACTAATATTTCTGAGCTTCTAAAAGGTAAATAAAAAGATTGTTTTCGAAATGACCGCCATTCTGTCAATAATTAACTTTTTAAACTTGTGTGGGTATAGGCTACAAAGAAGTAAATGCACTTTTATAATTTTCCAATCAAATGCTTAAATGCAAAATTTTCAGATGCTTCTGACCGGAGAAAAATGGCCGTCCGATTGTAAGTTTACGTCGCGAACCTGCAGGTACTCTCCGTCGCACAAAACGAATTATTATTATTATTATTATTATTTATTACGCATAAAAATTTAAATATATAAGCCAAATGCAATATATATAATTTAATAGCTCCAAAGGAAATATCTCTTTTATTTTTAATAAAAAAAAAAAAAAAAACTTCGTAAAACCACGTGAATTTTAAGCCGGAGATGTAAAACTTCTCCTTAACTCAATAAAGGCACAACATTCTTAAAGTACACAATTAATTGATTTCACCCTAAGTTTCCAAACAAATATTGCACACCTGACACACGATCAAGTCAAACTCATCAAATTTTTAATTTGTGTGCAAATAGCAGCTGTTTTGCAACAGCGAAATTTCAAGATACCGCCTTCCTTTAACTCGATGGAGATAATTACCGATTACTATGGAAAAAAAAAAAAAAAAAGTCTTTCTTTTAAGCAAGTCGGAAACCGCTGGAGGAATTTTAAACGATTCAGCCGTCAAAGTATGGTGCAAGCTGATGATGCGTTTGTCAGACGATTGTAGAAAAAAGAATCGAGGTAAAAGAAAATAACGTGTGTTCTTTTTTCAGCATCAAAAGTGTACTTATTATGATCTTATTTAAAATTCCATATAAAATACCGCATTTCTTTTTGTTAACTATATGGTACAGATTTAACTTTAACTTTTAATTGATACCAAGACACAGGCGTCTAGGGAAACAGTGCAACTGTTGCATGAGGGAGTTGTTTTTTACTACAGGAGGGTGACCCCATATTTCCGTTTTGTTTTTCGCGTCAAATTTAAGGGTATGGTTTATTTTATGTAACACAATCTTAGTTTATTATTTATCAGAATTAGTTTAAGAGGTCAGGTACCCTTTGAAACTTCGAAAAATTCGATTTTTTTTTAATAGCTTATAATTAAATATGATTCTTTAGGAAGATTTAAAACAAACCCCATGCAAAAATTCGCATTAGAAGAGAAGTTATGTCTAAAACTCTTTGAACTTTTTCTATATGACCAAGGAGTAATTTTATCTTTAAAGTTAATTTCCTCAAAATAGCGATTTTAATCATTGCGCGCATGATTTTTGAAAAAATGGTGTTATCTAGAATTTCACGAACTTTTCGCTGAATTCATAAACGTATAAAGGCACAAAATGACCTATCATTATGTTTCTCAAGTAGGAAGTTTAGAATTGACGACTACTTTTGTATTAAAAAAATCTCGAATTTTCGATTTTCTTAAAAAAAAAAAAAAAAAAAAAAAAAAAAAATCCTCGGGATCTACAAGTTTTTTTTTTATTATTATTATTGTAGGTGATTTCGAAAACACATTATATCTGTACTCATTAAAATAATCTTAGTTTGTTTCAGCCATTCAAGTGTGAAAAATCATGCGCGTAATGCATGCAAGAATAATTCTTTCGCAAAAAACTCGAAAAATGCTAGATTCCATTAGATATGTGCCAATATTCTTGGCACTAAAATGAACATGGAGCTGAAAACATGGAGTTACCTTCCTATATTAGAAATCAAGATCTTGATGCAATTGTTGCACTCTTTCCACGACTTTATATGAACCTAGGGAATCAACAAATCACCAGGTCGAAGACATACTGCTCAATGTACCGAAAATAGGTGAAAGGAATTTTAACCCGTGTTTAACCATTTATGTATCTATATTATAAAGGACAAACATATCTGTGCGTAACGCATACGTCATTTTTCGAATGGCAACACTTTGAAATTTGAAATGAAATTTCGGTTTTGCAATTTTCGTTACTGCAAATTTTTAAACTTCTAAACATCGCATATTTACAATTTTTACACCTTCGTACAGGGAAAAAAATGTGATTTTAAATGCAATTTCTTTGAAATCTGTATCTCAATTTATTTTTGAGATATTAATTTTTTTTGTAGTTTTTAATACAAATTTTGCAATCGTGGCAACTGAAGTACTCCATTTATATTGAAAGTAAAGGGAAAATAGTGATGGTTTATTATTTTTATTGATTATATTTTTATTGATGCCATTTTCACATTACAAATAAAAGTAACTTTTTTATAATTTTTAAACAGAAAATGACGTCAGACATAAAAAAAAGCGCATTCTTCTTCATAAATCAGCTACATTTCAATATTTTTACATTACGCTGATACTGAGTTTGAGGCGCTAGGCAAAATGATTCAGTTAGTAAAAATGATATATTTAAAATAAAACGATCTTTTTTTTTTTTTTTTTTTTTTGATAAAACTAAATATTTGACCAATACTAAATGGCTAAAACTATGACAACTAAAAGCAAATTTCTGAATTTTTTTTTTCTTTTCGCGGGTACTGAGATTAGAACTTAAAGTTTGTGCGAATGTTCACATGAAAAGTTGTATCGGACAAACGTGACTTTAAGTTTGGAAATGCATTCATTAATAATCTATTGCGCGTTAAAATACTTTCAAATTGGGAATTTGAGTGTTGCGTACGTAAATTATAAGAATGTGAAAATAACGTACAGTTTAGATTTTATGGGGGAAAATTTTATGATGTGACAAAGCGAAATCCTTTTTACTGATTTTTCATTCCGTAAAAACAAACATAAGAGCCTCAATCGATAAATTCATCATAATTACTCATCTTGATTACGTATTCTAATAGAGTTTAATTTTCCAATAATTTAAGCAGTTGAAGTTTGTGGAAATAATATATTGGTAATTTTATGTTAAAAATATTGTTTTAAGAGTGAGACAACCAATGTAAGATGAGTTTTTTATTGTAATTATTTTTGTAGGTTTATTATAAATTCTATCTTAAGTTCCATTCTAACATTTTAATTCGTCGAATTTCGACGGGTTCCAACTCGTTATTATAAATGCAAACGTGTTACACTTCTGTAATCGGGCTGCACGTGATAGATATAGTTTAATAAAAATCATGCTTGAAAAGTATTTTAAAAACTATAAAAAATCAGTAAATTGGGATACAGTTTCTAACCATAAAACATTTGAAAGAACATTTATTTTCCTATTCGATTGTGTAAAATTCGAAATTCTACAATTTTTATAGATTAAAAAACACAGTAAAAGCGAAATTTATTGATCAGATGTTGCCATTGGCAATATGACGTTAGCGGTACTCACAAGGGAACCACTTTAGGTGTTGCTCGCACCTAGAATCGAGACCTGGTGCATTTTGTAGGCCTATGTATAAAAGTTAGAATATCGATAAAAATTCTTTGTTAAAATCATATTTTATATATTTTTTTTATAGTTATAATTTTTTATTATTGGAATTTTATTTGTTAATTTTACACCAAAAGAGAGTTAAGTCGTCAGATATGGCACTTAAAAATTTTCACTAGCTTTATTTCTGTAACAGGTTTACGTCCAAACGGGGACGCTGATTAATGTCCCCATGATATATGCCCCCATACGTCATTTTGACGTCACAAGAAATGGGGATATAAATACAGTGCTGAATCATTTCACTTTTCACGAAATCCTGATTAATGTCCCCATGATATATGCCCCCATATCTGAAAGGGACACAAATCCAATGCTAGAGAAATTTCCTTTCATTGAGAGCCTGATTAACGTCCCCATGATTTAAGTCCCCATACGTCATTTTGACGTCACAAAAAATGGGGGCACAAATCCAGTGCTCGATCATTTCACTTTTGACGAAATCCTGATTAACATCCCTATGATACATGCCCCCATATCAGAAGGGGACACAAATCCAGTGATGGAGAATTTTTTCTTTCATTGAGAGCCTGATTAATGTCCCCATGATTTATGCACCCATACGTCATTTTGACGTCACAAAAAATGGGGGCACAAATCCAGTGCTGGAGCATTTTACTTTCGACGAAATCCTGATTAACATCCCCATGATATGCATCCCCATACGTCATTTTGATGACGTCACAGTAGATGGGGACTTAAATCAGGGGGCACAAATCCAGTACTAGAGCATTTTATTTTCTCAAGAATTCCTGATTTACGACCCCATGATATATGCCCCCATACGACATTTTTATGTCACAACAAAGGGGATTCAGATTCCATTTAGGATAGACCACTAGAAATCTGCACTACCGGAATTTTCAGGTCCTACCCCGGCCCGATGCAAAAATTTAAAATTCGACCCGGGAAATTTTTGTGTTAAAAGAATCAAACCTTGTGTAATTACGTGTCCAGCTTTTTCTGGCGTTTCCATTATGTGCTATTTAATTTTGTTGAGTTGATCATAATTATCAGACCAGAAGTTATAATTAGTAAGGTTAACTGGGTGAAATAGTAATTCCAGCTTCTCCAGCATACCATAAAAATTAGAGCACTGGCGGCTTCAGCAAGGGTATTCCTGTTTCGAATCCTAGCCTGGACATTTTTCGCCCAGTTTGAAAAATTAAATCTCATATGATTTATTTACCAATTATACTAATTGTGTTTAAAAAGTCAATATTCTGTAATTACGTGTCCACCGGTTTCTGACTTTTCCATTACCTGCGATTTTATTCTGTTGAGTTTATTCATAAATATCACACCAGATTTATAATCAATAAATTTAACTGGGTGAATTATCCTGCTGAGAAAGAAAAGCTTGCGTAAAAGAAAATAAGTGCTCTTCCTAATTTATTTAAGGCTGTTCTCAAATCCAAAAGGGCAAATTTATGACATAAGTTTTAATTTATTTTTGTTCGGAAATGCATAAAACTAGCAGGTGTTGTTGTTCAGAAACTGTGTAATCGAACTGTGCTTTCCGTTTATTTTGCAAACGCAATAGATCTGTCAAAAAATAGTGTCAAAGTGGGCGTTTGACTCTAATTTCCACGTG